>CM068582.1:15170000-15770000 GCA_035048485.1 Pteria penguin
TCAATGACATGATTTATTTACGAATACCTGTGCTTCCCTCTGGATGACTTTACTGGTGCAGGGAGATGAGGCTGCATATAAGCGAAGATGTCTGCTCCAAGATCCCACAGGACGGCACATCAATGTGGTCGTCACTGTGTAAAACTGAGGTAAACAATGGTACTGCATAGGGCGATTTAAATTTCTTTGCAGTCGTGGAGTAGGGAAAATGGGCGGGGCAAAAGAAAAATTGCCCGCCCTTTTTCTCTTTAAGCAAAATAGATGTAAATGATTTGATCCTGGTGTATGAAAGGGTGTGACTTGAAACTGAGCACCCGGCTTTCAAACAGGGTTCTGGCCCTTGAGGTAAAGAAAAATAGGCTGGATAAAGGAAAAATACCCAAACTTGTTCACGCTTTATCTCCTTAGCCAAGACAGATGCAGAAGATTTGGTGGTGGTGTATAGAGACTTATTTGAAATTGCGCACCTAGGTTTGAAACTGGGGTCTGGCCCTTATGATAGAGAAAAATGGGCGAGATAAAAAATTGCCCGTGCTTTTTCTCCTTAACCGAGACAGATGCGGATGGTTTCATGATGGTACTAAAACGTCTGACTTGAAGTTGAGCGCCTTGGTTTTGAATTTTGGTTTACTACTACCCATGGGATAGGGATTCAAGTCAACATGCGCTGTCGGACCAAACAACAAAATCGAAGGCAATAAGAATAGAATAAATACAATTAATATAACATATACTTCTAGATATACCAGTAATGGTTCAAGAGATAATTATGAAAGAAAAATTATCCTGGTCGCTTACTTTCAATGACGTCATTTCCTGTGGTAGTTTTCACCGTGATGTTGTACGGAGCTGTACCTTTTTGTGGCGATACATGGTGACCTGGCATTCGCTCCCGACAAACCGAGTCCGTCTTTGGCGCCCCTGTGCTAAATGTCTGAGTGAGGGTCAAAAAGCTGAACAACGCTACCGAAAAAATAAGTGTTCCTGTAAACATCGTGTGTATCAATATGGACGACTATATACGGTCATATACATGAGTATGTGATGTACATGTAGCCTTCAGCTATATGATTCAAGATTATGCAGAGTTATGCGCCCCTTGTTGCACCTACGTCTATATGAGATTATAGGCCGGATCAGTAGAGGAGAGATGGCCGTATAAAGAAGAGGGCAAGGGGGGGGGGGGGGGGGGAAAGAAAAGACTTATTTACCCGAGTGCCATTTTCTTATATCTTATAGATTTCGAGGATTGGTCGTTTTTTCCCTTCAGTTTTGAATTCAGATAAGAAATTCGATACCCTCATAACCTATTCTCTCTCTCTCTCTCTCTCTCTCTCTCTCTCTCTCTCTCTCTCCTGACTCGGTAGATAAACGCCAAAATACAATGGAATATGATGGAAAACATTTTTATTGAAAGAGGAGAAACGAGACTAATATGATCAAATTTTTTACAATTTCCAGACGTTCTTCCGAGATTATCCGGCCTCCACGATAAATCGGCCACTTTTAACCGAGATTTGCCGTCCCTCAAGTTTTCTTTATATATTAAACACTCACATAAGAGCAAATTTGAAAAGTAATGAATATCGAAAATAGATACAAGTTTCTGATGTATTATTTGAAGAAAATAAAATAATACCAATTCTGTTTAAATTGTATCAAGCAAATCTATATTGCATTCTGTTGAATTAACTGATCATAGATCTAGGAATATACATATAGAGCTTTATATATATCATATTATAATATTTTAAGCATTTAGTATGATATAATACAAATCGAATTAATTTAAAATATTAACATAACATCTGCTGGGAAACCGAGTATCTATTGTTTTCTTCGTGTATTAAACATAATCTGAAAGTCTTGTAATCCCGCATGTCTTGGATTGTGACGGTTAGGCTAGGTCCTTTCCGTTATGGTTCATGAAATTTCGTATGATTTGTGTGTGTGTGTGTGTGTGTGTGTGTGTGTGTGTGTGTGTGTGTGTGTGCATTTCTCGTCAAAGTTATGATCAGTTGTTCCTTCTTTTAATGTCTCTTAGTTTCATCTACATAAAAAGGTTTGACATGCTTCTTACATTTTTTTTTTCTGTTTATGAAACATTAATGTTCAGATTAATGCCAGATCGTTCCCGATACATTATTTTCAATTGAAGTTATCGTTCTTTGAGCAGTAGTGTTATAAGTCTGCTCTAAATTTTAGTTTTCATATTTTCGAATTACTTTTATTTATTTATTTATCTGTTTATTTATCTATCTATTTAATTATTTAATTCAGTCAATAAGAATATAACCAAGTGCAATTTCCAAAAAAAATCATGCCCCTTATACGCAATGCAAGAAAATTTACGATTTCCTCCGAATAATTAGCAAGACATTTTCGTGGGGTTGTCTTTCTTATACTACTTGTCTTTTCTGAGGATACCCAGGAGACTTGTTGATTTAAAATGTAGACGCAATTTTCATGAAACAAAATTGTATCAAATTCCCCTATAAAGTGGAGCTTAGATGTGGTGCTTTGTAAATCTGTATAATCGAACTGTCTGTCTGTCAGTCTCTCTCTCTCTCTCTCTCTCTCTCTCTCTCTCTTATTACATAATGATTATTTATCATTTAATTAATCTACATAGACATAAACATTTATTCATTTATTTATCTATCTCTTTATTTCCTTTGTTTCTTTGAATTTTTGGATGACCAGTTACGGGAGCTATATGCAAGGACTTATAAACAAGTTTATTGCTTATAAGTCCTTGCTATAAGGTAGCTACTATCCTGATTCATATTATTACATGCAAATTGATCACTTACCTGTTTTGATGTGCATCATGCTGAGAAAAAAAAAACTCAGAGGAAAACGTTTGTATTTAACAAGCGAATGTATTCATGATTTGATTAATAAATTTTCCCAATGTTCTTTATGAAAATCGTTCGATATAGTAAGGGCGATAATGATGCATGCTCAGCACGGAATGCCGCAGTAGTATATTGTTGTGTAAATGTGTGGCTACATGTTTTGTTGTTGGTATTGCTGTTCTGTGTGTGTGTGTGTGTGTGTGTAGGTGTGTGCGTGTGTTTTGTAATTATTGGTCACATGTATTACGTTAGATACAGAAGGGTTTTATAGTTTAATTGATTAACTGAAACTGAGATCCATCTTGCATTCTTCCATAGTGGCACCACGTCATCAGGGGACTGATTATTATTCTATTTGGATAAAGTCTTGTCATATTGGAAACTTCGCAGGGTATATATCTAGCAGATATAATATTTTTATCATTAACATTGCCGCACGGCTGAATGATCCTAAATCTGAAGTCATATGATAAATTATGTGTTTTACTATCCTGTCCAGAAAAGCCGTTAAAAAATCCGAAATATATTCATGGATATACAATGCGTGACGAAAATGATCGTACGGGATAATTGTCGAATTACATAGTGTTATTCTTTTGATTCAGTCAGTGCATATAGTTTAGTATTGAAACCCTGATTTATCTATTGGTTGTTTTGCATCTCATCAAAGTAGCTTTCCTCTCATGGTGACGGCATCTGCCTCATAAATTTGCTCTGATGGTGACGGCATCTGCCTCATACATTTGCTCTGATGGTGACGGCATCTGTCTCATACATTCCCTCTCATGTTGACGGTATCTACCTCATATATTTGCTCTGATGGTGACGGTATCCGCCTCATATATTTGCTCTGATGGTGACGGCATCTGCCTAATATATTTCCTCTCATGTTGACGGTATCTGTCTCATACATCTGCTCTGATGGTGACGGCATCTGCCTCATATATTTCCTCTCATGTTGATGGTATCTGCCTCATACATCTGCTCTGATGGTGACGGCATCTGCCTCGTATATTTCCTCTCATGTTGACGGCATCTGCCTCATACATCTGCTCTGATGGTGACGGCACCTTCCTCATATATTAGCTCTGATGGTGACGGTATCTGCCTCATTCATTTGACAGAAACTTCAATCTATACAAGAATCCCAACCAAAGCAGTGAGGATCATTTACGCGCCAATATTAATCGAGATATCCTCGGTTTTTAGTGTCTTATACGAAAGTGAGGAGACCGACGAGTCGCCGTTGGAGATCGAACAACACCGGTCCTCCCAGCTCTGGACTTACCAGCCCCAGTTCTTCCAGCCCTGAACTTACCAGCCCGGTCCTCCCTGGCCCAGTCCTCCCAGCCCTATCTTTCCTGCCGCAAACTTTCCAGCGCCGATCCTCTCAGTCCTCCCAGGTCTAGTCCTCACAGACTAGGTCCGAGCATCCCGACGATCGAGCTACTCCGACTCTTTCAGACGTTAAATATCACATATTGATCGGAAATTATTAGCCCGATTGAATTATCACTTTATATTTTTACTTGCGGAACTGATTGAATATTAACATAATAACAAGAAGAATGCCACCAGATGCGTTTCGTTCACCATTGCTCGCACTAAATACCAAGTTCAAAATTGAAATAAATCAAGTCATTGTTATAAATCGTGCGAAAACAATATCAATATGAACAATGGTTAAATATCAATAATCAAAATATTAAAGTGTCATGACAAAGGTTTGGTCGCAATGCAAAAGTTATGCAATAAAGATTTTTTTTCAATTCTACAAAATGCGCATCACGCATGCACGATTACCTCCGTAATAAATAAGGTCTTATCTATTGGACGAGTCGGTTTGATTTTATATTGCCGAGTTCAGGCATAATTGCTGGTAATTTCGTGGAGAATTCACCATTTCAGTTCCATCGTCAGTGACTATCTTTGGCTATAGCTAATAAATAAGGGAAGATTGTCTCTTTCTGGCTTTAAGATGTTTCCTGAGATAAAGGATGAGATGAATAAATCGACCAGACACGGAAGGAAACGGAACCGTTTTATTCGGCTTTTGAACGGGTGTAGAATAACCAATATTGAATGAAAGATAAACCCAAACCAATGATTTCAACAAAAGACTGTCCACTTTTGACATTTAATTGAAGTCGTTTTCATCATTAACGTTATATAATACCTGCCTCGATGACCCAGGCTCTGTAAAGAAAGATCGTTGGGATTAGAGAAACAATAAAGAAGTTAGCAGTCATGACAACATCGCGGCCAAAACAGGAAAAGTGACATTAAGTAGAGAAATTACCCACCATTTTCTGCCATCGGTATCATAATTAGAAGTATTTGTATTCTAGGAAAGGTTGGTTATCCAAGAATTTGGACAAAAGACGGATTGAAAGACGCCAGATTTATGGTGTCCATTATATGTATCTCTGTAACGATCGCAGGATGGACGCAGTTTTCTTGTCAATGTGTTTAGTTTTCAAAGATATTGCTTACCATCTAAAACAAATTCATCTATAGAAATGGATTAAGCATGTTAATAGGCTTGCCTGCACTCTTAGATTCTTTTGTCAAGAAAAAAAAAGATATAATTATTTTCCATTACATTTACTTTGTATGCATATATAATAGAGGGAAATGTAGCAAAAGACAGGGGACATAACACACGATTTGTTGGTGTACAATGTAAAATTTGTTATAGATTTTTGTTTTCCCTTTCATGTACTCTCTTTGATTTCTCACGGCTTCTCATTTCCTGCGGTTTTGGAACCGATACCGTCAAAATGTGTAGCACTTACTCATCACTATATTAATAAATAATTAATAAATAAATGAATGAATGAATATATAATGAAAATATACCCATTTTTTAATTAATGTTTTGAGTGGCATCATCAATGTTCCCACGAAATAACGTAAGACACAATCTGTGGTATATTATGACGTCAAAATATTTATGGGAAACGCTATTATTTGCCACTCAAAACGTCAGTTATAACGTGAAAGGGTTTATATTATGAAGCCTTAATGGATAACCAAAAGCAGTAAAGACAAATCTTAATATATATTTCTATGATCTACTCTAATGTTAATAGTAAATATGTAATTGTTTATTAAAAAAAAGATACAATATCTGCTTTTATTATGCAATCAGTCAGATAAAAACTAGAGAAATGTTGAAATATGTGACAAAAACCAAAGACAAATTGATGACTTGCTATTAAGAAAAAATCATTTGTTAATTGTCAATCTATGGATCATTCCATAAAGTTTCATAGCATTTTATTCCAAACTTTAATTCTGGGGAAAACTCCTAGTTGAATTCTTAGACAGATTTTATTTTATCCAATGCTTTGAGACATATTTCTAGACAAGAAAAAAAAGTTTTAGATATTTTAATTGACTACTCGTGTCTTAAGTGCCAAATCAAAAGGAATGTCAAGATTTCCAAACTTGCACGTTCCTTTTCAGTTTTCTATGATTCAGTCAAGATTAAGAATATCTAATAAATTTAAAAACCACCCATCCATCCCATAATGCACCGCTATCTCATAGATAATCAAAAGTCAACAATGGTCTTCCCTTGTCACTCATTTTCTATGCTTTGTGTGCAACAACTCACGCAGGTGTCACATGTCACGAGATTTCGCGATATATCGCAGATAAGGAACGATAACTTCTATCTCTGCTTTCATCATTTCATTTCTTCAAACAGTAAAACAATCGTTCACACTTATATTGCGATGTTAACTCTGGAGCATCGAGGTCACAGGTAACCCAAAAAATAAATTCCCATGAAAATCAAAGATAAGATACTGATTTTTATGTAAATAAAAGCTTTGTATTTATATTTTTGCGACATGCAATTTTCAAATGTCAAGAATGTTAATTTATCTACATTGAGGACAGCGTGACCTAGAGTTACCATGTAATGCCTCTCTGCTTTAAAGTATATCAATAGCAAGGTCATCAAATAAAAAAAGACTTAGCGATCTTAAGTATATGTATTATTTCTTTAAATGTTTTTCGATGCATACTTGTTGTACAGTGAACTTTCCCAAAGGTTTTTCATATTGACTAATAATTTTACTTAGTATTTATCTTTCTTGAAGAAACTTCTTATATAATCATAAAAACTTTAATACTATTTGTTGGACTACTCTGCATTTTGATTTGTTGTAAATATAGTCAAACTTGCTTTAAAGACCACCTCTACTTAACAACCACCTGTCTTAAACAACCATCCTTCACACTTCCATAATTCTAATTTTCTACTAAGTCAATTGGCATTAAGAAGCCACCTGTCTTTCGTGGCCAATTTTTCACCTTCCTTTTGGTGACAGGTTACAGCAGGTTTGTAACTCAATCGTTTTCCAAAACGAAGCTAGAGGCGTTTTCAAGTGCATACCAGAACCCGAATGCTGACAAAAGGAGATAAGTGAGTTGCAGTCTGAGGTTTTTTCCAGAAAAAGATAGAAAATTAGGACCCAAAGGACGCAATCTGAACCAAATTTATTACAAATTGATTTGCTTTTTATACAGTAAAACCTGTTAAAGGGTAGGTGGAAAGTGGTCACATAAAGCAGGTGGCCTATTAACACAGGTTGATTTTATCAGATGGTCGTGTGAGACTGATGTATTTGCTTTATACAGGTGGTCGTTGAGACAGGTTTGACTGTACTTGTGTATGTTTGATCATACAGGTATACACGGTAAGTACGTAAATGCTTTAAAATAAGCTATCAACCTCATTGCGTAATGAAGGCAAAGCATTTGACTCAGTGGCACGACTTTGAAGACCAATCACTATAAGACGAGATTTTCAATAACCATCACACTCACTTAATCTCTCCACGGTCCGCACTTTTCCATGTGCTGATTTGATAACCTCTGTATACAGATTATAAATATAGGATGGGATAGCAATAATGAAAAGTCATAGCACGTAAAAATACCTTCATGTATTTTGGCCACAACTAAAAATATATCTAAAACTTCTGAATGTCATTTTGTCTATTCCAAATGCGGACCCAGGAATGCTTTCAATGATCTATCTTCGAAATTAATCATTTAAGCAATTGATAGTAATGAATACAAATCACGAATCCATTAAACAAATGACAAGATTTTGATAACAATGAGAACGGATTTCCCAATGACGCCAAGAAAGTCCGATAACCTCAGATGTGAAGCGTCCCGGCGATCATG
Organism: Pteria penguin; assembly: GCA_035048485.1. Taxonomy (NCBI): domain Eukaryota; kingdom Metazoa; phylum Mollusca; class Bivalvia; order Pterioida; family Pteriidae; genus Pteria; species Pteria penguin. Next base: position 15,178,064 of record CM068582.1, read on the forward strand.
ATTTGGAATACAGCAGAATAAATTTGCTGATCCCATGCAAAGAGCGGGTACAGGTACTTCCCAATTGATGTCTGACATCTCTCAGACAGGGTCATCGCTTGACCTCGATAGGGACACATGAGAATTGATTTCATTCTCCGTTATCTCGTTCCCATATTCAGACATGATTTTTGTGAAATAACTAATCTCTATTAAATGATTGGTTTTAGATCGCGGAGGTATACATTGCATTGGGGCGATATCAGACGGACGTGCTGTCGCATCGAAAATGATAGGAACCTTTAAGGCGCTATCAGGCTAGAGTGATATATGTTGTTTTGACCTATCAAGTCCCTCCGATTCTCTCAATTATATCTGCAATGTAAACAAGCGATCTTTTAACTCATATCGTTAATTTTAGCTGGCCTTTCTCTTTTGATTTTCTTTTTTTCCGTCATGTGATTATTTGTATTCATTTGAAATATAATAAAATGACATGTAATGCGAAATTTAAATAAAAGCACTCTAAGTGATGAAGTATATTCAAACAGCAAGTTTATCGTTATGAAATGTGTGAACATTTCTTCATGGTGCGTACAGGAATGTACCGAAAACTACCATTAATTGTACTTCCACTTGAGGGTGACCACACTAACTCAGAAAATTGAAGACTATGGCTCAAGAAATCTGCAAAACTTTTTTTCGTAAGAGTCGTGATAATTCTCTTTGTGAAAATGAAATATCACTGATAATTTAGTCATTATTTTGGTTATGTTTTGGTAAAAAATTCTATTCCAGTTACGACTTTATGGTTAATATAAAAGGTCAAAAATCAGTTTCGTGTATGGAATTCGCGGAAATTAAATACCGCGAATAATTTTAATATAGTGCATCCGTATTTAGCTCATCTAAATTTTCGGACAAAGTGATTACAGAAAATTTCGTGATATACTAGCGGGGTCATAAATTAGCTTGACTTATAATGACTGCCATTCATGCTTACTTTAACTGCTACGAAACCAGTTAATAGTTTTAACAGAACTAAATTTTCACGCAAAATGATGAAAAATATTTGATATATTTGCGTATACCGAATATTGTGACCCATAACTGTCCATCATATGCCACAGTCATAGATAAGCGAACACACCAAACCGCTAACTCCGCGGGAAAAACAGATAAAATAAATAAAAAATAATGATAATAAATAAAATTGGTGTTTAAATGTATACGAAGATATTCGATTCTTTCGCTATTTATATGCTAATTCATCAAGTACAGTGATTTTATTGACTCATACATATACAGGTATCTGCTTGAATTGTTTCTTTTTTATCGCTCAGAAGCCCATTGTTTCGTAACGCAACAAGTCGCTACTGGTAAGTGAAAGAAAGTGGTCATTGATGACTTTTTAAATGTCTCTTTGCGGAGTCATCTCTCTCTGCCTTGGTAAGATAAACATTGAATTAAAACAGATAGCATTGTCGTGCGAAAATGACAATTGTGTTAATCCGCTAGAACCAATAAGACATCCCTTTAAATTCGGACTGGTCAAAACCGAGACCGTGGACCGACCTCTTAGCGGTGCTTTGCTGAAGTATCTTTTCATTGTCATGTGCTAATACTTAGTGAAACAACTCGTCCTTTTGAAAGTTTGCTATGTTTATTCAGAAAGTTGTCTTTCAATGTAAGTTTGTTTGTGACACTAAAAGGGCAATCACGATATGAAATGAATATATTTGGCCAAGTATCTGCGACTTGACAAGACAAAGTAAAGAAGCAAAATAGCGGTATATCACGCTGTAGTTTGGGTACGACAATAGGGTTTTGTCAAAACATTGAACTGACATCAGAATAGCCCGGCATCCGTGTGATGATTGAGATCTACTTATTTAACAAAACAGTGGACAAAGCAATGGTGAGACCATTCATTGCATGTTTAATTCTTTTCCAAACTGTTGATGGGAAAGCAGCAGTGTATTGATATAACGATAGAGTGACGTACGTCTTTAACAAAGTTGTCCAGTTTTACTATGAAGAAAGCAAATATAATACCACTCATAAACATCATAGCTGTAAAGGTATCTTTTCTCATTTGCGTGTAAACACAAATATTGCAGTGTTTATATATATATATATATATATATATATATATATATATATATATATATATAATATATATATATATATATATATATATATATACATGTATATATTTTTTAAATCAGTAATTTTTTTTATTTGTCGGTTGATTGCTAAAATGGTTGTTAGTTTTGGTTTGTCAAGATTCAAAGCCCCTTTCAAATATTTATCATCCATATCGCTAATCTAACAGAAAATTTTTATTGGTAGATTTTTTTTAGATGGGAGGGGGACGCGATGATACACTTTCTTGATAAAAATAAGTTCAATGATGCATAAAAATGAAAAGGAAAAAAAAAAAATCTCACTTAGGTACATTACTCTACATACTATTTTTATATTTGCGCGACCATAATTTATCTGAAACTTGATAATAGATCTTGGCGATTCTAGTATAATATTAAAGCGTGTGTGTGAATAAGCGCAATCTCTGAATGTCTTTTTCATTTGTATTAGCGTAGTCATAAATTTGCGAGCAAACATCGCTAAAACCGCGAACGTATGAATCCCGCGAAATTTAGTACACAGAGCATGTAAATAAGAAACTAGATATTTTAATTTTGCAAACACATACTGTTTGTTTCTTGTTTTACGTCACACAAATATGGTGACGACATCTGCCCGTTGCATTATGGGTAAAGTTCGACCTATAGACGAACCCACGGAAGCAGTGAGAAATCTCTTGTGTAGACATATATCTTGACTCGGAAAATCACCTGATAGACATAATGAACCGATCGTCATAGTTTGAGATCGGACCGTGGACCTTTTGATCAGGGGACAAGCACGCTACCAACTGGGCTGCATCGGCTTCAAATATGTTTCAAATCTAAGATTTTCATCAGCAGCTTTCTTCTAGTGTCTAACAGAAAACTCATGAAAACGTTAGATAGGATTCGACCTTGCTGTATTTTGTTATCAAAGCCGAACCCCCCACCCCTCTTTCCCCTCCCCTTCATTACTATTATTTCAAATTATTCATTGCGTTTACCATATAGACTTTTGTCTAAATTTGATGAAAACAACAGCTGATCATTCTTATTTTCCAAAGAAATGAAAACGTTATGGTCGATAGGAAATAACAACCGATAAATTCCTGAATCGTAACAAAATAATTACAGACATATATTGGCTTAAAAGGGAAAAATAAAACAGATACTAGTCAAAGATTGCGAAGTCTTGTTACTCTTCACGCATTCACAATCGTGAAATCCCATCAGCTGTGTCAATAGCAAAAGAGCCCAAGCTTTTCACAGAGCCATCAAATTAAATAGAGACACTTTCAATTTTATTCCTCATTATTATAATGGTTCAATAAAATGATCTTCCATTGAACCCTGTTCTGTAGAAAGTAAAGAGCTATCTCAGACGAGACAAAATCCAACTAAGAGGATTATGAAAGCAAGGGGAAGTTATACATATATATCTTTTCATATTTTATTTTATGGATATTGTCAATTTCGATATCAAAGGGAGAGAGATAGGGATATTTTCAATATGATTATTTATCTGTATTTAATATTTTATTTATAGCAATCATGTGTGGATCCAAAAGGGTGGACTGGGGTGGGGTGGGGAGGTTGTCTGGCCCCTCCCTGAGAAAATCAATTTTCTTGTTATTTTTCAACGTAAAATAAGTTATTTTGCATACAAAAACATGGATGGACCCCCTCAACCAAAATTCATTGGGAGTGTACTCCCTCTCGACAAAATTTCTGGATCCGCGCCTGATAATGCTATTGTGCCAGGCAAGAAAGGTTTTGCTGTAGCTATCTCCGTCGCAAGCTGGTAAATTATATCCATATCAAGGACAAGGGGACGGCGAGGCATTAAAAGACATTGAAATAATACTGAAGTTGATTGATTGATTGATTGATTGATTGATTTATGTTTAATTTTGTCCGTCCACTTCCTCAAACTCAACTGCACTATCATATATATAAATGACGACAAGACCTGCGCTCTTTCATTCTTCTCAAAAATCTTCCCTCCCACTTTCCTTACCTCAACCCTAACCACCAAATTTCAGCTCATCTTATACCTTTTCCCCCTACAATTGTTACATTTAAAATAAAAAATAATTCTATTTAACCCTAACATTTAAATAAAATGTTTTAATTCAATTAAAATAAAAAAAGAGTAGCATCCCCCGCCTAAATACATAGTATCAGAATTTCTTTGATCTTTGTTTTCACTCTGCATACACTCTATAAATCCTCTCTCCATAAGAACATACATCATGCACTCTTATTCGACATACTTTTACCCATGCAACAATCATACTAATTGGAAAGTGTATGGGAATCGGCCAATGTATCTCATTAAATATGAATATCAAGTACCAGGTCCGGATCAAAAGAGGAGAAAATATCACATCCTTGTGTCCAAGAGTTTTGTAGACTATGATAATTGCTCTCAGTTGAACGCTTTCCTGTACTTTTCTGTGTGTCTTCAAATATTTTAACAGTGATAATTGTTTATCTAAGCGCCTTACATTGCGAGATCGAAGCGCCGGCTTTGTAAACTTCTAGCGAGAGATGTTCTTTTCTCATACCTTATTTACAAAGATTACAAAACAATTGTTGACAAACAGAAGGTCCTTGTCAATATATCTGAATTCCGATATTTAATTTCATAATTATGCAAGTTCTGACAATTTGTATAGGATAGTTCAACTCCGATACTTCCAATAACAAGCAAGGAAGGAGGCACTGTTTGCTTTTATGATAAACACTGTTTATCATTCTCCTTTCATCAGTAACTAGAAAAAGGAGACGATTTGTAAAGGAATGGAACCTACGTCAATAAGAAACTGCGATCAAAAGCTGCCGATCGAGTTCTTGACCAAAAGATGACCATAGCGATGATCTCATGTTGACCAGAGTGGTTAGAGAAAGGAAATTATTTTATCAAACCAATATCATATCTTTTCATCTGGAGAAAAATACTGAAGGTGCTATTTTTTAATTACAAATATTATTCTCTGTGCTTCGAACACACCTGAAAGATCAATTGTAATTGTTACAATGAGTCAACAAGAATCAACCAATTTAGAAAGATAGAATAAAAAAGAGAGAGAAACCTTCGAGTATCACTATAGGTAGCAAAAGAGGCGGTGTCTTGTTTATAAACTGTTTATCCTTATTCAGTATCATATTTTTCCATTTTACTCTCGTTAAATCTTGATAAAAATGAATCAGCATTTTAAATGAACAGTGCATTATCTTTAATCAGCGTGAAAGTGATCCACAACGGACACGAAAGCAGTTTGGCGCAGTATCAAACTACAAGTCACAACAATGCATAAATAAATTGTACAACATTGGTATAAACAAAAAGTCCTTTGTAGGCACTGATCGACTCCCAAACTAACCAGATATGAAATCCGACTAAGCCGATTTTGATGAAAGTTCGTAGCTAACATGGGGAAGGATGATTTTAATCTAGCGAGACATGTATTTGTTAATTTCGATAATCTGTAAAGTTCTTGTGTTTTTGTCTGAATAGGACATAAGCAAGAGTGATTTACAGAATCAAGTTATTGTCATATATCATAATACTAAATATGCGATCATATACTTCCAACCTTAATAGGATTTAATTGATTTAAATGATACAAAAGGTTTAAACTTACCATTTCTTTACGACCATCTCGCGCATGCCTCAATCTACACCTTTACACTATATCGGAAGATTGGACAGTCTGCTATTGTCTGTGGCCAGACCGTGCCGTCACCGCCTGCAAACCCAGGACTGTCCCAGGAGTTGCAGAACCAAGATGAGGTCTAAATCTAAAGCTAGGAAATTGCCACAAGGTAAGGAAGAAATATTAATTAAAATCTCCTTTACCAACATCTTAGATGTGGATGCATGTTCCTCAAGATGTAAATGTTTATTTCTCAAGATATATACATTTTATTCTTTAAAATGGATAATAAGTTAATAAAGAAGAAACACTTTATGGCTGATTTCACATCATTATTCAAGTATCTTTTCCCTGGGTTTTTACTTTGTATGTATTATGAAAAAGGAAAAGTTAACTACTTTATCTATATTTGCACTTTGTGTCATACATTAAAGTTTGAAACATCACAAGTACTTTAATTGTATGTAAAATTTATTTTAATGCATGCTAGAAGATTACTCGTTTCTTTTGAGTGTATTTCAACTACCCTATCTCCATTTACTCACTTATTACTTTTTGGAGATAGAAAGGCGTTCAAATTTATAAGGCCTTTGTACAATTATGTCATCATAATGAAAATGCATTATCTCTTACCACTTTACTCGACATCTCTTTGGGCTGCGAATCTGGCCGTTCACTTTCTATGCGTGTTTTGTTCAATAGACAAGCAGCAATAGAAGCCTGTGACAAACAAGGACTCGTTCGACTTTATTGAGTATACACAAAATGTTGCAATAAGTGCCTCTTTATTTTATCATACCTAGTACAAGTACAGGATGATTATTTGTGGCCCTGATACTCTAACGAGTTGATTATTGAAGTAATCTGCAAATCATCATCCTTTACTCTACATTGTTGCACATGAATGTACAGTGGCGGATCCATGAGTGGATTTGTGGTGGGATATGGGAAAGGGAAAACTATGAAAAATCGTTTTGACAAAATTATGTCCTACGAGCATAGTATTTGTAAAATTAAAGGGGAAACTAAAACTTATCGAGGAATTTTTCAATCAACATGTAGGTTTTACGATCTGACACTGTAGTTATTGTATTTCAATATAAACACATTGTAGTATGTTGTCTTTCGGCATAAACAATAAAGATTTTGATATGGGAAGGTTGGGGCTGCTTGATCAAACCTCAGACAAAATTAGGTCAAACTTGTGCTGATTGCGTCACCAAGAATATTAAGAGCAGTGTAGAGGTCATTCTATACCAGGATCTTTTTCTCGGGAAAGCTCGTGGATCAAACGTCGTCGGTATCTCATTTGCATTTCATAACAGATAACAAAAAAGTTGCATTCAAATGTACAGTTCAGGCTTGACATGTAATCTAAACTGCCTACTATAAGGACGTTCACTAAGAAATGAAGAGTGATATCCAAAGCTGGAATTAGCAGATGATCTGACATTATCTGGATTGAAGATGACAGGTTGGCATCGAGGAATGTCATGGCACTTTACCGGTAGGCACTCAAACTGAGAAGCACGGCTGACCGCGGCATGGCAACATCCATTAATAAATTAGCACATCATCTTTTGGTTCCAATGATAAGAAGTGAGCGCGGCATATATATATATGTCTTTGCACTTGACCTCTAGATGCCAAAAATAAGGGCATCAACTGTATACGGTATGCCTATGTTCAGGAATGACCGGGCACATTATCCCTAGATGCGAAGAATGAAAACTGCAACTGAAGAAAGTATGTTGTTGTTTATGAGTAACTTGACATGTAATGTGTATGTGCCAAGAGTAGATCAATGAGAACTGTGTGGCATGTCAGTATAGAAGAAAGAATCGACACTTATCTCTAGGCGCAAAGAATGACGGCAGCAACTGAACACGGCGTACCCAGAGAAGTTATTTCTTAGTGTCAAAATTTTGGTCGGTGACTAGAAGAGGCATTCCAAAAGCCAGGAGTGACTTGGTACATTATCTCACGCTCCCCGAGATTAAGGTGGTGACTCGCGATGTTTATCCGCCCATATTGGACAATATAATATGCCTTGCCACTTTCTGACATAACATAATCGCCCCAATGTCTACACTGAGTATAGACATATGTATACGGGTTTCCGCTGTGGACCAGTATTGCTACAGCTTATCCTGTCGTTGTGTTGTTAACTTTCTGTAACATTATCTTGTATATATACCTCGATAAATCAAAATTTAATTTGTCATTCTATGTTTAAGAATTCGTGATTCCATGAAACGACTGCTTAGCATTTTATACAGGTTGGTTAGTTGTTGCTTTACGTCACTTTCAACAATTTTTTATTTATATCGCGGCATGGAAGCAGGAGGTAACCAACCTCTTAAACACAGTGGCACAACCCAGATTGTTGGCGCCGCAAGCCAAGCGCACCGACCCCTTTTTATAAAAGTAGCATAATTCTTTGTAAGTAAAAAACCCATTTAGATTGATTGATTGATTGATTGATTGATTGGTTATTGCTTCACGTCAATTCACATGAATGGTGACGGCATCTGCCTGATGCATTCCAGAGTAATTTATTCCTTTTCAACGGGGCCACTCGAAGCAGCAAGGGATCTTTTACGTCCCACTTACCGTTTCACGAAATCTCTGTTTTTACTGCCTCATCCGAAAGACGGGTCACCGGTGCACCGAAGACAGGAGTCGAACCCAAGACCTTTCGGTCAGGAGCCGAACACCTCATTCACCAAGAGACACCGGCTCTAAGATATTCGATCATTCCTACAGAATGCTTTTACCGCACGGGTATTATTTCCCTTATATCATGATGGCGGGGAAGATATCTTGGTACCATTGATTCTCGGCAGGTATGCACATCTTTCTTCTGGTCTGACAGGGTTTCGAAAATAAGCTTGATAGAGGTAAAGGAGCTAAAGTGAGCTACAGTCTGGTGCTATAGCTCTTTAGTAAACCAGGACCACTTTGGAAGTAAACAGGATTTGTATATTCATGTACTTATATATACATGATGAAAATTAAGAAGAGTGCCACTTCTTGTATCGGAAGTCTAAAACTTTTTTAAAAAGGGGGTTGGTAAAATTAGGGGGTCAAAGCCGGTGGGAAGAGGAGGTAGGGGGTGTTATTAAAATTCTGAAGTTGTTATAATTCAATTTCATTTTGAACAATGGAATATCTGCAGTTTGTTTATTTCAAAATGGTTTTATTCAATTTATGTTTATATAATACAGTACGGCGTCTGGTCATCATTTTTGAAAATACTTCTTCACATATCAAAGTGACGACCAACAGATGTCTTGAGTTTTGTTCGGCCGTACCTCATTCCCATGATCGACGACCACTCTACCAAACACCACAAATGACAAAGAAGTACTCGAGATCTGTTACGAGTGGCCGTACCTTGAATAGACGACATGTTTGTCTGTCAAAAGAAACATCCTCCATTGTATCTAGCATTTGTCCAGCGCTTGTTTTGTTTTCATGACAAACTTCAAGAAGTGTCGACCTATTATCTCTGTGTTTACAAGGGCTCAGCTTTCATTGTGCTCAACAGGTACATCTTCAAAATGTCCATTTGTCAGTTTTCCATATTTGACCATTTACCGCTTTTGGTATTTGTATAACGTATTTATTTCTTTCAACACAGGAGAGTCATTTTAACTCAAGATGTCTAAGCATGTGCGGATCCAAAGGGGTGAACTGGGGGTCTGGACCTACCCTAAGATTCGAGGAAAATTACTTTTCTTAATATTTCTAATGTATATACGTAAATTCATTTACACACAAAAACATGGCTGGATCCCCTCTCGGGAAAATTCATTAGGGGTTGGGGGTGGGGGTGGACCCATTCGACAAAATTTCTTGATCTGCGCCTCTGCTAAGGATTTGTGCCCATTGAGAAACTGAATCCCTATCAAACGAAACTGAAAAAAAAATTGATGTTGAAATTTTGAAATATTTTAGAATCCCCCAGATAAACAGTGCATCCTCTTGTCACAAGGGAAGGTGAGATATTTAACGTGTTTATGTATTCATTACGTAATGCAGCTTAGAAATACCACGAACTTTAAAATTTAATTTATAAAAAGCATCAGCTTTGGTTTACGAAGGATCAGGCTGGATTCAGCAATTTTTAAAAAGTGCCAGGGTCCACTAAAATGTAGAGATCATATCTGTTGTTAGTGGAATTTTGCCCTCGTATGTATTCCATCTTCAAAATTTATATTTTGTTGAATTTTGTCAAATAATTTTGAGCGAAGGGTGGAATGCAGATCCTCCTGGATCCATGAATGTGTAGCTTTATCATTCATACATCAAAAACTTATTTTCATTCTATTTTGAAGAAGAAACGAGATGTGTTTTTCTTCCACCACATTCGGCGATTCAGAGCATATCTTGCCTACATGACGAACGCAGCATACGTACGCTGTGCAGAGCCACCGAAAAAGGAAACATTCAAGTGCATATTTAGCTAATGCAATTAAAATTCAAGTGCAAAGCATTTCATACTATCATTATCTGACGAAAAATGATTTCCATGTCTTATGGACCTCAAGATTTCCTCTGACCTTCGTGCGTGTCCTCCTTTGACAATGTTAATCGCACAGTGTGTCATCGATGACATATTACGTAAGGGAACCCTAGGTCAAGACTGTGTACCAAGAGCAACCCCCATGTACTGTGGCGATTTTATCGTATGAAACTAAACTTCTCTTTCGTCATTCTTCTTTATTACGTCATTCAAGTACGACGTCTTGTATTAGATTTGTATCTGTAAACAACGGTATGCATGTTACTACATACTATGTAAAATTGTAATGTAACGTGTGTCTATTTCATTTAACACCATAGATACAATCAGGTGTAACAACCACCCCCACCCTCACCCTTCTAATCAAATTGAGTGTTTAGCCGTCAGGAATGTGTTGTTTTACTGAATGCCTGTCTCTGCTAGACAGTAAGTTTCAAGTTTCTACTGGACACTGGTTAAAACCTGAGGTTCGTGGATACATGTTTTCCGTACCATAACTAGGTTTCTTTTCTTCCACTTTGTGAACTGGAACTTTTGGATTCTATAAGAATCCATCTTCTTTCATGAACATAGATTTGAAACGAGAAACCCTAAATAATAACAACAACAAAGCAAAATGAAACAAACAAACAAACAAAAAACCACACACTACATACACATAAAATCGTATGGACAATAACATTGTTACAGCAAGGTCAAATCATTTTCAAATTTTTAATTTTTTACCTTCTATTAAAGCATACTGGATTCGTATTTCTTTAAATTTCTTAATATTGAATTTTTAAAACAGACTCATATTATGATAAAGTTTTCTTTGATATCTGATACACAGAATACAAAGACATGTATTTACATACATTGTGTGCATACACGTGGGAAAATGGAGTGAACGGGATGCTACCGGTTGCTTGTAGTAGTGGAGAGAAATGGTGGGTGAGGGTGAAAGTTCGAAGTGCCGGTTGTGTATAGTTCAGAAGGGGAAAGAATGGGACCCACCTTCCATAAGTGTTTTGTTGCGTATAGTTAATTTGAATGTATGGAGGGAGCCTGTGTTAAAGAAAACGATGGTTGCAAAAATAGATGACATTGTTGGAACTTGAGGGAAGGGGATACTGGCGGTTGTAGACGTAGAGCATTTGAGGGTACAGATGTTGCTGTTTGTGCATAGTAGACAGAAAACAAATGAAGGAACCTGTGTTGCTGCCTGGTTGCGTACAGAAGTAACCGGACAAGTGAGGGAACTTGTGTTGCTGGATGCGTGCAGTAAACTTAAGGCAGTTGAGGGAACATGCGTCACTGCTTGTGTGTAAAAGACAGAACAATTTAAGCAACATGCGTTGTGTGTAGTAGACATGGAGAATTCAGGGAATGTGTGTTGTCAGCTGCTTGCAGTAGACACACGGCAGTTGAGTAAATATGCGCTGTTGGTTGCGAGCAGTAGACATAGGACAATTGAGGAAACCTTTGTTGCAGGTTGCATGCCGTAGACACAAAAGAGTTGAGGTAACATGCTTTGCTGGTTGCGCGAAGTATAGAAAGGAACGGGTTGCTGCCGGTTATATGTACATGTAGTAGGTGCGGGGAAATGGCGGGAACCTGCTTGTCTTAATTACCAGTTGCCTGTAACATTTATATAATGCATTGAAGGGATCGGGGTGTTCTCTTAAGTAATGAGAGAACGCGACAGGTGAAAAGGAAGATGGTGTACAGTACACTTTGCAATTGCTGTCATTACTCATATTAAAGTTGCATAGAATTAACAAGAATTTCGACTATTGGTAGAATGAAAGCGATGCATCTCAAACCAAATTATCGCCGACATCGAATTATGTCCCCTTTTCGCTACGATGAAGGTGTGCGCTCCATTGATTCAGAGTCTTTGTTCGTGCACGAGCGCGTGCAATGGATCTTTGTAAATTCAGACTCGTGATTAAAACGGACTTCTAATATCTTTTTAAATACGCTAATAAAAGATGACGCTCTTGGACGGGGAGCTTGTGTCATTTACAAAACATTTTATTCTGAAAATCTTAAACTGAATGCAATAAATCGAGACAGATGTTTCAAACGAGTGCAACTTCACGAGAGCGAAAAAGGTGTTCTTGGGAGAATAGAATTCGTGAAAAATATTAAGAAAATGCAAAAATGATGCAAATATGAAAGATTATTGCAATGTTCCGGCCTCCTCAAAGGGCCGCGCCATCTCGCGCAGCAAATTAGAAACCTTGCCTAGCTCTTTGATTTACCAGAAAGATATATAATTCCGTATAACGTCCATTTATAATGAAATAATACAATGATAATATGCTTTACTTTCAATTTCAGATTTGTCGGTAAATTTGATCCAGGCATTTTGATATATGTCCTCTTTTGTCTTTAGTCATGTTAATCCGAGATTTACAAGGGAAGATTATGTATTCCAAACTCTGTTGAAGATAATCGTCCCATACAATGTGGATAGGTACTCGCTCTTATCCCATAGATACGGGATTAGCTGGGAGAGACACAGGCCATTCCCTATCATGTTATATACTCGGCAGGGATTATCGCAGATTACGGTGTATATTGCCTTAATCTAATCTATTGTTAGTCCGGAGGTATGCTCTCCTTTGTCTCAGTGTCAGTGGATTAACAGTAAATTCGTATACAGTTATAATCAGATTAACCGTCTTGAAAGTTAAGAAGGACATATAGATATCAATCAGTCATAAATGAACGTATTTAACACCTATATATTAATGGGCAAGAAAAATTGGTTTTATCATGATTTGATATACTGTCCAACCTGCATTAAAGACCATTTGTATTAGCAATAACCTCTCTTAAACGACCAGTTTTCTCTATACCTAATAACTTATTTTCAATCAACCTTTATTATGGGGTCACCTTCCTTTAAAGACCACTTCCCCATCTTTTCTATAGTGGTCGCTCGAAACAGGTTAGACTATATGTGCCAACAGTTTAAAATGTGACTGGTAGAATTTACTCCTTGTCTATACAATATCAACCTGTATTAAGAGGCCACCTGCCTTAAAAGGCCACTTCCTCATCTTCCCTTTGGTGGTTGCTTGAAACAGGTTAGACTGTAAGTGTCTACAGTTTTAAATGTGACTTTGGGTATATATTGTTAATTATGGACACATGCTACAATTTGGTACCACTGGCAGTGGTGGCACCAAAAACACCATTGAAAAAGGCGTTACCACAACTTTCACATTGGCGATGGTGGCACTTAGAACTTATGCCCGATATAGTTGGCAATAATGGTACCCAGAACTGATATGCGTCATCATTGGCAACGGCAGTATCAAAAACTGGTACGAGACACCATTGAAAAATGTTACCAAAAGCTCATATTGAGTATCATTAGCATAGACGGTACCAAAAACTCGTCAGGGACATCAATGACAACGAGGTTACCAAACCTTCACACATGATACCATTAGCGTCAGTATCACCAAGATCTCATGCGCCACATCCACTTGCAATATTAAATGGTACCATTAAGGCATACATAGCACCATTCATTACACTGGTTCCAGGAAGGCCGAGATTTTATGTACGATACAATGGTAGACAAAACATTTTAGAGTAAATTATAATATGCAAAACGATTAATGGCACTGTTGAAATATGAAAATGGACACCGTTACATATCTTTTTTACTGTTCGTTAGAGTAATCATATCAATGCATTGGTGAAAGTACTGTAAGAATTAAGTACTGCAGTATTAAGTTTATAATCTGTATTGAAATATACGACCATAAAGGAATTATTTTAAGACATTATTTGAAAATTTACTTCTTTCGTATTTTGTCAGTCAAAACACAAACCTTATATATATTTTAGGATTCTCAACTTCTATATGAAAATTTGATGAGAGAGAGAGAGAGAGAGAGTTGGGAGGGAACAAGGAGTGTCCCTTTTGACCTCATTGTTTCTGTTCGTTTACCCCAGATGATCATGTCTATGCTTGTACCATCTCCCACAGAAAGCTATCAGGGTTCGATAAAATCCCCAAATGCATTGAAATAGGCATTCTGTGCCCATTATAACCACTATCATTCTCCAAATAGACGCTTAACCCATCTCAAATTTGACAAACTAGTGAAGAGAATAAATGACAACGAGCTCAAAAGATCAGCCCGATAACATCAATAGAATCTCCGAGCAACTCCGACTAGCCGGTCTGCACTATCTAGGGGTATCTAGGCTGAAGCGAATATCCAAACGAGGCTGTTTTCTCTCTTAAGCCTCGTAATATACCGTTAGTTGAAAGCCAGACACCTATTGCTGATAAGTAAATCCAAATATTTTACTTCATATTGAATCAAATTGTCAACGTTCTCGTGTGCCTGTCACCTTATCGTGCAAGGAACCTCACTACCAAGTTTGGTGGTATTCGATACAAATTTGTCACTTTTCCTCTTGAAAAGACACTTACAGATATATGTTGATTTAAGATACGGGAACATGCCTTCTGATATCATTAGATCTGTGGTGTAATCCATCTTTCAGATTATCTTGTATTCATTGCTGAGTTTTCTTGTAAAAGTATGTTGTCGCAAAAGTATGTCGTCGCAAAAACCAACCAGGAAAGAGTAGTAACAGACTGAGGAATTTATATTTATCAGATCTGTTACATAATAGATAAAAAGGGCACTCTTTATTTTTCCGTGCGCTCAAAGAGTATCTTTTATTTATCACACATTGACTTCCCTTTGGAGGATTTTATTTCGTTTATTACATAATTGATATAAAAATTACAAATATATCTTTTATTATAACAATTTACAATATCAATAGATTCCAAAATATAGATGAAGTCTAATGATTTGATATCAAAGTGAAAATATAATGTTAATGACTCAAGTCAGTCAAGTTGAAATAAGAGTCATGATACATTTTTTCGAATTTTAATGCCAGTGAATCGATATTATCTTAAGAATTCCTGTATCTTGTTTTTTACATTGTACCACATTAAAAGATTTGGGCAAAATGCATCATGATTTTCCCGACCTCAAATGGATTATAAGTTATTCTCTCTGTTTTATTCGTATTTCAAATGCTAATTTTGAGTATGTTTGCCTTGGGTATTCGCGACGGGTGCGGTTAGCCAAACAGGGGATGTTTACACTTCTTAGGCTACTGGTCTCGTCTCACCTCTGACTTCTAAGGGTCTGTGAGTGTTCACATCATTGTAAGTGTCACTGTGACATAATGTCATATATTTTGGTAAATTTATATGAGTAGAAGTAACCGTACACTTGTGTGCATTTATAGAAATGTACATAAGTAAAAGGCAATTATTATGGCACAATTTCTTTCATATCTTTGAATGAGCCTTTTCGCAATACAGAGTTATCTACTCTTTGAACAGGTGTTTGACGTTGAATAACGGAGATATAAACCAGATCTATAAAAACCGATTCAAATCTATAGAAAAGGTCCAAAAATGACCCTTTCTTGGGAAGTGTCCTATGACATATATGTATTTGTAATTTGGGAAATTAAAACATGTATGAATGACTATTATTATTCATGCATGTTTTATTTTCCCAAATTACAAATATGTCATAGGACAGAAGTCTTTGACATCACAATGATTGTTACGTCAAAAACCTAACTAAATGGGAAATGACTAAATAAAATGGGAAATCAAAAATAAAAGAGAGATACATTCAATATTTCTTAGAACACAATTTGCATAGCGAATGGTTTTCCTTTCTTTTTTCGGGGTACAGTATACCTCCATCCACCGATAAATTATTACATTTACTCCTTAGCAATATATTTTCCCCTTCAATATTTTTAAATGTTAATGATAAAAACGAGCTTCATTTAGAAATTGCAAAAAGCATTTGGGTGGAGGCATTGAACACCACCCCATCCCCTTCCCATAAAAAACCAAAACCGCTTAACCGATCAAATGCGCCATTACGTGGCAAAGTCATAATTTTGGAAATGGAAATTTATATATATATATATATATATATATATATATATATATATATATATATATATATATATATATATATATATATATATATATATATATATATATATATATATATATATATATATATTGATTTATGCTGTAAAGCAAAGATGACTAGCTCGTAACCAAAAGGTTTCGGGTTCGAATTCCACAGGCGTCTAGTCGGTGTCCCGTCTTTCAGAGGAGACCGTCAAACCTGAGGTCTGAATTTCAGAAGTGTAATAAGTTTAAGATTGTAAAGTTAAAAGACATGCATGTTTATGTGAAACATCTTCTGGAAAAGAATATTTCACCTTGCGAAGACAATCTGCCACGTCGTGATTAAGATCCAATATTCCTCACGACATAGAAAATAGGAATATTTATTAAGCGAGACAGCGACTTGTCGTAAATCGAGCGAGAAACAATGCGAATTGACTCACTCCAATTTCATTTTACTGATATGCTTCAACATGTATAATTACACGCTACAATAATGATAGCAATCTAGTGCATGTAGATATGTCCCGAGAGAAATGGCATTGCCATCTTTTGTCAGTGTATCAATAGTCTTTTAAAGAGACCATAAATGGTTAAAATGAACGAAAATTACTTGGTATTAACCAAAGGCAGCTGAGACGTTACATTTAATTAGTCAATTATCAATTTATACATTCGAAATTTAAATTCTATCTTTTTTCATTTATTTCACCTTTGTGGCATTTCGCTGTACAAATAAAAGTGAGAAATATAGTGCGGGTTTATGAGAAGGGTAATTCCTATCGTTATCGTTCATAACGTCTTTATTGTGAGACATGCATCGTCAATACCGTTAAAAGAATTTTATCAATGTTGAAGAAAATTTCGATCTTGATGAACCTGTCTATTATCCTGTGCTGCATTTAATTAAAATGTAACTTAAATATATGTACGAAGTAATGTAGAGAGATACATGAATGTCCAGTGGCGGATTTAGAGTTGTAACCTCCTCCCCCTTTGGTCGGAAAATTTTACCCCAAAAAGATCATCTTCGACCATTCGTAGGGGCTGCAACCTTCCCTAACACAACCCCCCCCCCACTCCCCCGTATTGCCAGACCAAATAGTGCAAATTGTTAGTCATGGGAGACTGCAACACCCCCCTCCCACACACACCTTTTCAAAAATTTCTAAATCCGTCTACGATGTCGAGTACTGGAGTTTAATGGTCGACACAGATTTTGATTAGAAACTTTATATTCTTCGGTCTAGAACTCTGTCTTTATCTAAATCGGTGAAGTAATGAATTGTAAAATTGTAAAATTGTAAAGATGGTAACATGTTACATTGATAGTCTAAAATACTTACAGTTAAGTGTTCGCAGTATTAGTGTTAGTAGTATTATTATTAGTAGTAGTTGTTGTTGTTGTAGTGGTCGTTGTCGTCGTGGTTGTTGTTGTTATTGTTGGTTGGGGGTTATTTTCTTGGCCCTCGAACTTTGATATACTTGCGATTATACTGCTTTTTGGTCAGTTTATTTTAAAATAAGAAAAATTTTATAAACCTCTTATGGGATATACATGTACTTCACTGAGATGACTCTCAGAATTTGAAAACGCAATAAATCTGAACATATTTTCTTGAGTCCATTTTGCCAGTGCATTACACGTTGAATTGGCCATGTGATGTTACACGTCCAATCGGCACGCTTCATTTCATTCTCTGCGTACGACACGTTAATATGAACAGAGTTCCATTCTGTCCGAATTGTCCTTTTCAATTGTGGCGCTTCATCTTGTCACAACAAATGACACCGGCTTCCTGGAATGATTAAAGAAAGTGAGAAGCAATTTAGGAGAGTGTAACATCTAGTCTATAACGGACAGAATTTTCCGATCCGTTGCTGTAGATGGTATCATGTGTAATCGGAAAGAAAATAAGATGTTGTTATACAGTGGAGGGTCTATGACGCATTCGCTTGTTACTATCGGAAATCTTCCAAATTTTAGTGTGTTGCTTCTACATGTATTTAAAAAACAAATCTTGCATCTTGATCGACAAATTGAGAATTAAATATTGATATCAAAGATATATTCAAAATAGGAACAATGATGAATAATAATAACGAATTTCCAGGAGAAAGATCGTCCGCTTGTATTTTAATCTTATCACATTATTACTAAAATTTGTTATATATTGTATTTTTATTTCGATTTCTTTTGACCTCCCCCTTTCCTCCAAAACTCTGGTTCCAATACTAAGCTAGCATTTGATGGCATATTAAGGTAACAATACAACCAATTAAAATTTGAAAAAGAAAGAAAGAAAAGGTTCAGTAAGATGTAAATATTTCAAAGTTAAATCCGTGTATAGCTATAGAATATAATTATCATTAATCATACTTTTTTCTTCTCTGTCATTTCAGAAGGGGAATTCGAACGGCAAGACATCAGTGAACATTTCGATGACGTCATTGAACCAGAAGGAAATGTGGAATCGCCACACCTTTACGTAACAGGCGATGTTCGAGTTCCGAAAGAATTTGAGCTGAAAGAAGCTACGTCTTGTCCAGGTCTCGGACTGTGGGCTAAAGAAGATATTTTGAAGGGTCGCTTATTTGGAAAGGAATCTCATGTGGAGATTGTGACCGACAATCACCCAATGGTTCAGGTAGAGAAATATTGACCTATTTTCGTTTAGGCATATCACGTGCTAAAGTCAGTCAGAACTTCGTTCGGCTTTTCCTTTGAGAATGAAAAACACAGGGAACCCTTGAATGTTCCAAATCATTACAAAATGTATTCTACCCCAATACATATTACACACAGTAATGAAAAGTATTCTATCAGGAAACATTTTGCTTGGTCGTGAAGTTATATCAGGACTTTTTTTTCTAACTTTGATTTCATCCTTGATAAAACGTAAACGACATTACTCCCTTACAAAGGAAGAAAAACACATCTTCAACATTATTAAATGTGTTTTTACATAATGCTTTTGAGGTTCAACTTTAGTTTGATTTTCTCATAATAAGTTCCACCCTTCTAAATCCCCACATCATTTCTCAGAAGTGCGCTCATCATGCGATACTCTTTCCAGAAATCCCTTTGTTATCGCGCATGGATGACAAGTTTATTCTCCTCCAACATCCACCATTATCTGGGCCTCTATAGTTCAGAAGTGGGCATGGGAACAGGAAAAGTTTATTGCCTAATGTATCTTTTACTTGCCTCTGATTGCATTTAAAAAGTAAATGATGGCATGGCGTGTTCCTTGTTTACCTCTGTTTGCACTACATTGGGATATTTGCGCATATACTTCGAGCAAAGATAGACGTTTGCACTATCTTAATGCATCGGGTGAAAAATCTCTCTTGAAATTTGTCAATTTCTATATATTTGTGAATCGTATCATTTCAAACTGTTCTATTCAACTTCAAGTGATATTAACTTCTTTTGCAAAGCGTGTATTCACAAAGTGTTCCTTCATATGTTGAAAGTTTTTATTTTTCATGAGAGAAAAAGCATATTTGAATTTCAGACGAAATTAATTTAGATATCAGTAATACATTGTATGGATATTTAAAAATACACTTGCCGTTTCATTACTAATTAGAAATATCAAAACAATGGTGATATATGTCATGTTCTAATTTTTGAATTTATTTGGGGTAGTAAATACAAAAATTAGATTTACAACCCACCCACCCCCCACCCCAAAGTAAATTCAAATATTAGAACATGACATAACTTTGAATGTTAAACATTTTACGGCGTTCCTGTATATAGTATTAATTCATAAATATAGATCAGAAAACGACATAGATTGATTGATTGATTTATTGGTGTTTTATGTCGCTTTCAACAATTTTTCAGTTATATCGCGACATGGAAGCAGGAGGTTACCAACCTCTTAAACATAGTGGCACAACCCGGGAATCGAACCCGAATCGTCGGTGCCGCAAGCCAAGCGCTTAACCACTACACCAAGCCTGCCCCTGAAAACGACATAGAAAAGAAAATACGAGGATTTTTACTATATTAACAGAGAAATATACGCGATAAGTATTTCATTACTAAACAGAGTGAACACATTTTAAGCTTTGCTCTTAATCATTGTCAAAATATTTCCGGACAGAAAAATTTACAAAAAAAAATCAGTATCATAAAAAGAGAGTAAAACAATTACAGAATGCAAGGTCGACGATGTGGAGGTGTGTGTCACAGTATCTTCGAGAGAATCTCATAAAGACGGCATCGATCTTCCGCGGAGTAAAATAGGGCTTCAATCAAGTCTCATTTAGGGTGATCCGTCACCCAATATGATAGGCATTAGTATAAGACGTGTCAACTTCGCCAAGATTCCTTTCAACTATCTCTATCATGTCTCGTGTTACCCATAGTTTGTCTGATCCAATATTAGATGCGAAAACAACGCTGATTGTTTTCGTCTTATTTTACATCCCAATCACCACCGAAGAAACTTCCGGGATGCTTTTAATCACATTGCAAATACCAAATGAATTTGTATATTTGTATTTTGAAAATGTCTGCATGATAGTGATTGCTATGAGCAGACTCGGTGACGTGGTTGATGGATGGTGTAAGCGATCCAGGTTCGAATCGTGGATTGTACCCCTACGTTGAAGATGTTTGTTTTCCCATACTTCCTTGTTGTCATAAAAGAAAAACCCTGAAAGGGATGTAAAACACCAATGAATCAATTACTAGTATTTACTGGTTTTATCACGTGGTCAGCGCTAGCAATACTATACTATTGTGACGCTGCTATTCTTGTAATATTGGAAATATCAACTTGCAGACACCACGTGGAACTTAACACCTGAATTTGTCTATATTGAGTATGTTATAAACAAACTTTTAAATATTTGAGTCAGAATCCAAAATTCAACACAAAGTACAGTAGGTGATCTTTCCCGCACAAAGTACAAGTCATGTGATGTAGAATTTTAAGTCACGTGATTTTGAACAGATTGACAAAATTTGTAACACGCTGCTGTCTGGTTGAATATGCAATGCAAATAAATTTCAGAACATTCAGCTATTTATGTACATAATATTTAAGCCTGTATACCAACTTTTCAACATGAAAGATTTCGAGACCTGTACGCTAGGTCCTAACTGTGGTTTCTCATTTTGCGTTGGAAACTTATTGTAACATTATTATGTTTACTTTCTGTGGTAGAAACTTGCTGAAGCCTCCTGTTTTTTGTGCCGGAAAATGTATTCTCTCTTTTTGTGCACTTGAAACTCATAATAGGCTCTCTTACTGCGTTGGAAATGCATTGTAGCCTCTCGATTTCAGCTGAAAGTTCTCTGTATGGTCTCTCATTACTGACGAGTCCATGTCCGTCTACGTACATGCTCAACTTCCGCCCCCCCCCCCCCCCCAAACACACACACACCAAAAAAAAGTAAAAAAAAAAAAAACAAACAAACAACCCCCCCCCCTCCCCCCCCAAAAAAAACCATAAGCAAAACAAAGCAAAACAAAAACAAAACCAAAATAAAATTGTTTCTGTACCTGAGTTCCGTATTCTATCTAGTGTTTTTCCAACACCAGGTATTGACTGTAATAAAATACGTAAATGAGGATGGTAAAAACAATCATGAAAACGAAATTCAATAATATTAGACAGGCCCATGATCTCATCGTAGAATTCCATCAATTAAATTCCGAACGAATTTGAGAAAAATAAAATCGATCTGTTGACAACATAATTGTCAATTTACGTAGATCGCTGAGAGTTTTGCTACACTTAGCATATGTTGAGTTTGTGTGTATTTATGAATGACAATGGTCTCCAGCATGGAGAGACACCTTAAACAAACATCAGCGAGATCCTCAGCACCGGTCCATCATCCTAATATTGGCATATTATCTATCCCACAATTCCGGGCTGTATACCCTCGAACACTCTCAATACGCCTGCCGGGTAAACACTTTTCATTTTAAAAGTAAATAAAAATCTATAATTTTTAATTAAGGTTTTAAATATGATTCCTTATGTGTTTGACACGGCTGTTTTCGATGAGCACAGCATAATTGTTTGATATTATACAAAAAAGATCACTGCTAGGCGCACTTGACTTAAAGTTCACGGGTATTGTCATGCGCTGTCTTTCCCTCCTCTTTTCTGAAGAGTTACAAAGGGACGACAAGATTTGTCCAAAGGTCTCAAAGTTTGTTCATACGGTAGGGAACTCTTATGACAATGGAGGGTTGGAAACGATTGAGATATCCTTAAAGAACGGTGGATCTGTTTTGATATTCATTATGAAATTCCTTTGTATTGATGTTTTTCTATTATGTATTTAATATCTGGAGAAATTATATTTTTCAATATTCATTTTGTGACATCTTTTCACAATGCGAAATATCTAAAGAAAATCAGCCAAATCCCATTTAATCAGAATGGGTTCAGCAGAACCATATAGTGATCAATTTGGAATGATTGTCAATACTCGGTTATCCATGACGTCTGCAATCTTTGTACCGGCTATGCAGCGAAACACACGTCTTGACGGACGTCTCCTATGGCGAGCGCGCGGACCGACAGAAAAATGGAATGATTCAGCCAGAGGTCAATTTAGTATATTTGCTAATAGTTATATTTCAATGGCATCGTTCCCCTTTTATCATATTTGTCGTACGATTGTTAGGTCAAATATTATCTGCGATGCAGTCTGCAGTGTAATGGAATAAGGGAAGGTAGGGGCTACCCTTCTCTTCTCTTTCACGAACAATTTATCATAAAACTATGATATATTGTATAAACTACTTCCTCTTTTTTTATTTTTTCCCTTATGTTCTTGCAGCCGCCTTACCTTTTCAAAATTTTGGATCCGCAAACGATTCAGATTTATTTTCGTCTTACACAATTACAAAAATAAATGTGGACAAATATTATTTAATGAATCAAAATCGAGTTATTCAATTCAGACAAAAGCTTCATTCCATATTCAACCCTCCGAATCATTAGAAATAATTTATATCTACAATATGTTGGTATTGTTGATCTTAACGCAGTTTTTATCGAGGTATGGGATGAGGATGAGGTGATCTTAAGTGGGTGGTTTACCCCTTTCTTGACAAAATCGGACAAAGTCGTGATAATATAAAAGATAAATTAGGGTTTACTTGAAGCGTTGCATGGTTTTATAGTAAGGTAGATTCCAAACACCCTATATAGCCCATTGGATTCTTAAGTACTTCACACGACATCCAATCAAGAAATCAATATTTTACCACATAAAATACTTAAACATTTTTGGTTGTATTACGTCACATCAGAATGATGTCACATGTAAGATGACGGCACCTGTTTGGCGCATTTTACAAATGTTTCAGTGCTATACAACAGAAGAATTGGAGTATCGTTTACACGTCAACATCTACTGGGACACCAGACCATGGGGGAGGGGAGTGTTGGGGGGGGGGGGGGGGCGTTCTGTCTCATCCGAAAGACAGGAGACCGAAGCACAACCAGTCGTACATCAACCTTTCCGCTAAGAATCAAACTCGTTAAGGATTGTGCTACATCGGCTCAGACAAACGAACATACAAAAACTCCCCCCCCCCCCTCCCGAAAACAAAATCCCAAATACTGAAACAATAAGAGAGAGAGAGAGAGAGAGAGAGAGAGAGAGAGAGAGATGTAAAAAAAGGTAAAGTGTTATGATATGATATATGGAAATCTAGTCTGGCTCATTGGCTACCCAGTCAATCATATGACGAGCTGTGGGTTCGACGCTTACTGGTGTGATATATATTGGACGAGGCTTGGATAGCGATATCGACTTTGTCCTCCTTTGGTGACCTGCAACGGACCATGAAACCATTCTTTTTCAGCAACGGGTGTCATAACATAGCTGAAAATATTTTAAAACCCACCTGCTGGAGATGTGCACTAGCTCTCAACCAAACTTGTGAATATAATAAGATGGGCAAATGGTGGGTTAATATGAACGATTTATGTCTTTTTGTCCACTGATGGAAGTGAAATCCCCCCGCCCCGCCCCAAAGCCGCTCTTTAGTGCAGAAAAAGTAGTGACCTTGATATACAAAAAGAAATCATGGATACATGAATGAAAAGTATTCCATTCCTAATCTAAATTTATTTGTTAATCATCTGTACTGAAACTGCATAACTTTCAAGTTAATTCAGGCAATATGTTAATGCTGGATAATCCGGGATCTACTGAACTCTCTCTAGAATTGTTTCCCTTTATCCTTCTTTACAATATCAGTGACTCATACGGTGTCTTCAATTACTTTTTGAATTCTTAAATATTTCTTTTATTTGCTTTTCCTATACAAGGTTACAAGGAGATCGATTTGATGAAATCGCTGAACTATTTGCAATGTCCGAATGTGTGTTTTGTCTTGGTCTAAGATTTTCTCCCCGGGCATTCAATCTAGCACTAAGAGATTCCATCCAAATGACTATCTCCAGTCAACGACTGGACAATGGACGAAGGACCAGGTGTGATAATATTGTTATATCACGTCATAGAGAAATGACAAATATATTGTATTGACGGGAAGAAGCGAAGATAAACTGTCCATTCATTTATTTGTTCTTGCCACTGTGCTATATACATACAACTGGCCACATCAAAGACGGGATTACACCGCCGTGTATCCCCGATATTTGAACCTCTCATTTCTGTCACGTGACAAATTTATGGCGGATCCCGGGGATAAGGAAGGGGGGGAGACACGATTCAACTCAAATTTCTACTCCCTTGGGTATAAATTTTCTAAATTGTATATCGTTTTGTAGAAATATAAATCTAGAAAATAAAATATATCACCCCTCTCTTATCTTGAATTCCCTCCCACTACTTCTGGATCCGACACTACTTCGTGGATCTTTAAAATCGAAGGTTTCACTCACTCTCTCTTTTTCTGAAGCCGGCTGTCAATTGAATTTATAAAACCTTGTAGCTGATTGGTTGAGAGGATTGTATATAGTAACAATGATGACTAAAGATGGGAGGTTTGATATTGCCTGGGGGCGTGGCTTCGAGAGCTTTATCATGTCAATTATTCCTCGAGCTTATGCTGGACCATACTGCACAATGCAATTCTCACGGGTATACGTGGTCCAAGTGGGTGGGTAACTTGTGAATTCACTTTTTATCAATGAATAATTAGTCCTAAGTCAATTTATACATTATTGTTTGTTCTTTTCAATGTTGCATTGATCTCATTCGCATATTGCAACATGTATCGTCTGCAGTGAAATTTTAAAATTACAGCTCAAATATAAAAATGAAAGTTTAATTTAATTCTTTTTATAACTTTAAACAATTAGCAAAACTTGATATCGACAGATAAGTGAAGAAGGGCTGAAAGTTTGGCTGAGTTCTTTAGACACTGATATTGGGCAGTGGATGAAATATATCCGAACATCTCCGGAAACGGACAGACAGAATCTCATGGCAGTGCAAATCCAGGGCCAGGTAAGAAAATTTATGTAACTCAGTCCATGTTCTCCATTTACTAAAGAAAAAAAAAACGGGGGATGTTTATACTTTTTTTCTGCTTTGGGAGACGAAATTCATTTTATCGATCCATCATTATACTTTCCATTAAATGATTAACTTTATGCCTTAATGCTATAATCTGCTGTGAAAGTTTACAAATGTGAGTTTTAATCGCCGTCCGTATCCTAGAATCAATAAAGACAGGAGACCTCTGACGATCTGACCTATTGTTTAATGCTAATCCATGTTTATGGAAGGGAGATAACTATATTTGACAAGAAGCATCTTATCTGCGAGCTTGGTGTTGTGAACACAAATCAATCACGTGTCACGCTAATTGTTTATAGTCACCGAGACTACTAATTGTCACATTAAGAGCAGGGTAATTATCATTTGAACTATCATCACATGTTTAAACAATTAGTAAAGCGGCGACACTCGATCAGTGATTGAAGTGTTGAAATCATACTGGCCATAGAGGGTCTGTTGGCAGATTTGAGACACCTTGCTGAGATGTCTTAAAGGTTTTTCTCTTCAATTATCTGTTCTTTTCATTTATATTACATGTATATGCTTGTGTAGGAATTCAAATCATTTTTTTCAGAAAAAGGTGAGATTTATCATAAAAGTATAAAATATATTTGAAAATTTCGGAAAAACACAAACTTACACATGCAGTGATGTAATTGGAAAAATTATTTTGTGTTCAAAATATTATCATCATTATTCTTTTATTCGTGTTATTTTTCAATATTATCATCAAAGGCATTTCATTTCTTTTTTTATATCTGTATACATCAATTGCACAATTTCTAAAAAACAGAAAAGAATCTATTTTCAATACTGTAGTTAAACATTAAACGAAAGCAATAATTAAGTTAAGTTGAGAAATGCGAGAGTTTTTAGTTAATTTCCTTTTCACTGAAGCGTTTCACCTCCATGGTTTAGAGATTTGAAGAGCGACCTCATCTGGTAAAGGTCCCGCCCCTTAACTAGGTTTTACCTGGCGATGATTTGACGTGTGATAATCTACCTTTTGCAGGTATTTTATAAGACCGTACGTAACATTTGTGCGGGCGAGGAGATGTTATTGTTGAATTCAGAGAGTGTTTATGACCAGAGAGAAACTTTCAGTATCGATTCGAGAGAAGAAAAAGGTAGGTGATATATCATTTATATTGCAATAGTATTAAAACTGTTGACTATTCCTCTATTCAAAATTGTTTTAAGCGTTTGTTCAGACGATTTGAAAATCATAAAAATGTGATGTACGGAGACTAAGAAAAAAAATTCCCTGGATAAATCCAGAAGAGATTTCGGGTTTAAAATCATTTTTAACAGCAGAGATATATGTGTGTATAAATGTTTGATAATGTTTCACAAATAAAAACCATTAATAATAGACAAAAAGGAAACAAACATGAGAAATTCAAGAGATTTCCGGAAAGATATTGACTTAGTGTATTGATTAATTATGTAACTACAATTAATTTATTGGCTAGTGACGTCACTGCATTTTTTGCGATTCTGTTTAAGTTGTCGAGACATGAATGATGGCCAAACACTGTATTGAAACAAAAATAAACAAGAAACGTCAATTCATTCAGATTAATTCCACAAATGTATGGAGTTAGTATTTGCAGAAAAGACATTAACTTTAGAAAGAGATTATTCTACTTGTATCATTTACTTACGTACATTTGTCACATCTTAAGTAAATATAAGTACACGAATATACACTGTATATATAATAAAGTTCTGTGCCTATGAACACTTTAAACAGAGGGATGTCAGTAAACGACCCTTGTGTTTTATTACAACTGAAATATATTAGATATATTTGTGCGTTAAGAAGTGAAGTATTTTTCAAAACAAAGCATAATTATTTTTTTACTCATTTCCACCCATCCTTTGTTATTCATGAATCTCTGATAAAGATTACGTGATGAAATATGCGTGCAGCGACGTTTGTTTCTGCATCTCGACCTTTTTATACCTCTTAGAGGTAATTGAAAATTGATTTGACAGCAGTGAAAAATTGATGTGTGTCATTAATTTGTGTGTCGTATATTGTTGAAAATTGATACGAAGTTACAAGTATCTTTACCTCTCATTAAGGCAATTCCTGTGTTCACACCCCTGGCACATAGGAAGGAACCATTCACGTTCACCAGAATCTGAAATATGATACGAACCAAACACTAATTGGTCATAGAGAAATTAGAATGAATTTTATCTCAGTGTTTTAAGTGATCACGATCAAGTCGTAGGCAGATATGCATCTTAATCAGATGCCTATCCTGTCATGTCTAGGGGATTTACACGAATATCGCACGAGAGCTTGTGCGGGATACCTCTCTGTCGGATCTTTGATGAATCAGAAATTGTAACATTTAAGATGCTATCCAGTGACAAATTTGACAGATTTTAACTGTACCTGATTTTCTCTTCATTATATAAATGATGTTTTGATGTCAAATTATGTTTTATAGTAGTAACCTATTGTACATTTTTATAGCATTAGATGTGATGCATAATTCACAATTGGGCTACAATGACAGTTTTGGGGGTAAACACAGGGGAATTATTAATATGCTCTTTACATATTTTTTTTGGTCATCTTTCCCTTCTTAAGAGGATGATAGAGGGCATTGCGGATCTTGGATTTTGGAATCCACTCTATTATTTGATGACAAATACAATTTTCAACGTTAGCCAGTATTTCTTCTGTCAAACTGTTCAGTACCGACGTAGTTCGGTTTCACGTTCTTATGGCATGTTGAGACAATAAAAAGGTTGCATATCGCAGTAAATTTTGGCACGATGTACTGCCACTTAAGTGTGGACCACCGGCGGGTGTGCTTAGCCAACAGGTGAAGCCGACAGTCCATTGTACACGAATTTACCTCTCCCTTTCCGATGATCATGTCAATAACAATTGTTCTGTTGTTAGATCATCCATTAAAATGCAGCAGGTGAAGTTGGGAAAGGGGTTTCGATGGTTTAATGTAGTTCCTTCTGCGTAGGCATCCATTTTCGCTTTGGCGTCGGCGAAAAGTTTCTGAGGAAAGTCCAAAGTACTGTTGATAGAAAAGAAAAAAAAAAGGGGGGGCAGGTCTGTAGTTGTACGTTTAATTTCTGCAAGTATCTACAATTAGCAATATCTTCCATATTTTTGACACAAAACACATTTATTTTTGATTTGAGTTTAAAGTTTTTTCTTCAGTCGGAGTCAGCAGTTAAGATTATTTCAAAATTATACCATGCCAAAAGTGGTTGTAAAAAGTAGATAACTGATAGATTTACCTATAGGATCAAATATTGATTATACCAAAGTGACTACAAGATTTGAAGTGGAGAAAGACAGACAGGTTACCCTGATTTTGTATTGCTCATGTTTTTTTCTTACTCATCTCAACTTTACTACAGTGTATTTTTCTTTTTCCATATAAACAATTTTGTCTTTCAGTTTCCTGTTTACAGAGAAACTTCCCCCTCCTTCGTTGTCATGAGCTCATTTTGATTAGTCAAAATTTAAAAGTGAGGAAATGACAATACCTACTTAACATTCTACAAATATATACGGTTCAATGTGTACTTATTCAAATAAGTACATAAACATATAATACAGAAATTGGCGAGTATACTGAAAAAAGAGATTCGAAGCTCCCTATTACACACTTTGATAATGTATAGTATATTTTTATCTTGAAATTTAAAGAAGATTTTAAAAATATTTTGATTCTTCAGTCTTAGATTTTTATTTCTCCAGAAGCCGGTGTGATCTAGTGAATGAGGTTTTCGGCCCGTGACCTAGAGATTCCGGGTTCGACTCCCGCCATGGGCACACCAGTGTTCTTGTCTTTCGGATGAGACAGTGACACTGAGGTCCAGTGTCATGGTAGGCATTGTACGTAAAAAATCCCTCACTGCCTCTGGTGGGTCCGTTGTAAATGTATAAATTTCTATGCATCAGGCATATGCCGTCATCAGGTACGTAAAATAATCGCGGAGTGATGTAAAACAATAATCAATCAATCAATCATTTCTCCTGCATAAGTTTGATTTTTTAAAATTAATTTACAATCACAATTTGTATCCGCTAGATATACGTGACTTGCACTTTCTTTAAGATCTGAAATAAATCTTTTAAAATATTTGCCCGCAATTTATGGGCCCTTACGAATCATCTCCCATATTTTACAATGTACTCATCTCTTATCTTTATCCGGGAAACGCGAAGACAAGGGCCGCGTAAGTGTTAAAAGTTGGGATTTCGGTAGAATTATTGCACTTGTATTATCTTGTTGAATTTACCCGCCAGATGTCACCACTTGATAAGAGAGTGGCAAAATGTATGATCTTGTCTGAGGTAATCCAGGAGAAGATCTTGTGACTGGGGAAAAGAGTTTCACTTTTATATCAGTTCACTTTATAACGTAATACTTAGTTTCAATGATGAGAAAGTATTTATATGTAGGATAATATATTTACGAAACGGAAGGGACTGAATAGTATATTATAAAAGTAAAGTATATGGTCCATGGTCGTAGATTATCTGTCCATGTTGTCAGTTGAAGGAAGCCGTTTTGTTTTGTTCTATATTTGTTTGAAATCCAGGATTCTTCATTAGGTCAGTACAATAAACCTGTAATTGTATTTATCATTTCATTTTTTTTTCATGAATTCCGTTTTGGATTCACCTGAAGGTTCCTCTGGAATTTTTACTATTTTCGTTTTGTCCATTAAGGATATTGAAGAATTAGATAGATCCTTTCTTTTTATCAGAAGACGACGTGGCCTAGTGGTATCGCGCTGAACTCCTGATTGGAAGGCTGGGGTTCGAGTCCCGCTCTGGTCGTGTCGGTGTCATGTTTTTCGGAGGAGACAGTAAAAACCGAGGCCCCGTGTCGTGGTATGCATGGCACGTTAAAGATCCCTCACTGCTTCGGGTGGGTCCGTTGCAAAGGTCAAAATTTATATGCCCCGCATCAGGCAGATGCCGTCACTATATACGTGAAATATTCGTGGTGTGACGTAAAACAAAAATCAATCAATCAATCTTTTTATCAGAGGCTTATCAGTGGACACTTTCACGGTCGGAAGTTTCGGAATCGCCTTTATGGGTCAAAGTAAAAATAAACCGTAATAAAAATGTAATTCTTGAGTGTATTTTTGTGTAAACTATATATAAAATTTAATAAGTGCAATCTCTCTCTCTCTCTCTTGGAAGCAATTGCGTTCTTGCGTAATACCATGTTTGGGTATGCGCCTGATATTTGAAATCGCCCCCGAAGGATTCTCTTAATCCCTTCCTTTTTAGAATTTGCACCTGGAATATCCTCTAAACACCTTTGTGCTGGATTCACCCCTGTTCGATGTACCGTACATAAAATCCAATTGCACTTGAAAAACAAGAAAACTTGCATTTTAATGACCTTGTTATCACATGAAAGTTGGGAATGCATTGATAGTCACTTAAAAGAAAGATATACGATGTGGTATAACTTTGTAAGTGAGACACCCCTATCTCTATAGGCCATAAATACTCGACATGGCCGTGACAAATTCCAAATACAAACAGGTTCCGGGTTTTCCTTACTAGTGTCGTAGACTAGGTTCTAAGTCCTGATAAGGACCCAGAATTCCCCCAGCCATAACACATTTCTTTAATGTTTGTTTAACGTGTAAAATCTGATCCTAAAAAAATCGAGATAGGGTAAGGATGGTGCTATATTTTCCGAAGAATTTTACCAGTGTAATTTGCTTTTAAAAGACGATTTTTGATTGGTTGGAAATAAATTTTCGTTAATCTAATTTTAAATCGGATTTCAGATACGAAGAAATACAACTGTGAATGCGGAAGCGTTTTTGAATCAAGGATAGAACTAAAAAATCATCAGAACTACAATTGTTCCCGTAGCAATCTGTTTGACACTATGCCACCCCGTGTAAACGATGACGTCACAGTCGATGATCGTGTCGAAACTAAAAGGTAAGAGTGTTTTAAAAGTGATAAAGCAGATACAAAACAAGATCAAATGGGGTAAATAAGTAAAAAAGAATTTCAAACAAGAAAACATACATTGATTCATTGATCATCGGGGAAGATAAGGGGATACAAAATATTACACAAATAATAAAACGTCTTTAAGTCACCTTTAATCTTTAAAATAGCCTTTTTATATTGATATTATGAGTCAGTTCTCATTTAAAACGAGAATAGCTGAAGCGAAATCTTTTAAGCGAGATGTCTCTCTGTACATCATTCATCCATAAAACACATAATCACAAAACGCGATCTAATATCATTGAATTGCTTATGTCAAATTCCGACATAAAGAGGGAAGGCCTTTATTTTTGTTGCCATACTTAAGCGTCTTAATATAGCGCGATAGGTGATTACAATGGTTTAGCGGAGATGGCGCTCGCGGTCTAGAATTTCATCCTAAAGTGTTCATCGAAAGGTGACAATATTCTCAGATCTTCTTAAACATGTCTTGCGCAGTAAAGAGATTATAAAGAGAAGTTGTCAATGATAGCCTTTGTTTTGAATATAAGAGTTACACGAGAACGACACGCAAAGACGTCATTGACAGTGCAGTCACTGCAATAAAGATAAGACTGGCTATTAATAAAAAAGAGGAAAGATATATCTCTTGTATAAAGGAATCTTTATATTTATTGTGCATAGAATGCTTCCCTTGTTTGACAGAGGGAACATTAATTTTTTTTTTAACATTCGGTATACCATATTTCAATGGCTAATGTTATTTCTTTGTTAACAGTATTGCAGAGAGCGAAGGGAGTATAGAGGACGGAAACATAGAAGGAGGGGATAATGGAGAATTCAAATGTGAGGAATGTCCTAGAGCATTCCAGTGGAAATCAAACCTTATTAGACATCAGGTAATTTGGGAACGCATCTGTGCGTCTGCTCTCACATTACTATCTTATTTGGGGTTTTTGTTTTGGGTACTGTTTAAAACTGTACAATATTTTCTCATTTGTATGGTCACGTGACGATTAGTAGGGAGGAATCAGAAATACAAAAAATATATATATATAATAATAAATTCACGACTCTCGTCAGAAATATGTACAATAGAAGACCATCCAATTTGCCTCCATCGGATTCGAACCTTCAATCGATACAGTAAGATCAAGCTGATTGAAATATTACCAACTGGTGTAACTAAGTCCCTACTGCTACATTTATATTATTGAGGGTATTTAAGGAATGAATTATGAAAGAATTAGTGAATGGAAATACCCCGTTCTAATCAAATTTTAAGACAAAAGAGAAAAAAGAATGAATATAATAGTTATGTATAAGATATTGACTGTATGCACTTGATGGCTTCATTTTGTAGTAAATATGTTAAAAATGTGTATATATTTTTATGTGCAGCGTATTAAACAGAATTAGGAAAACTTTTCCCTCTTTCTTCACAGATTTCCCATGACTCAGGAAAGAAATTCTCTTGTGAAAATTGTGATAAAGTTTTCACTGATCCAAGCAATCTGCAACGTCACATTCGGTCTCAGCATGTTGGCGCGCGCAGCCACGCATGCTCAGAGTGCGGCAAAACATTCGCGACATCGAGCGGACTAAAACAGCATCAACATATTCACAGTTCCGTCAAGCCTTTCCAGTGTGAAGTTTGTCTCAAAGCTTACACCCAATTCTCCAACCTCTGTCGCCATAAGAGAATGCACGCGGATTGTCGCCAACAGATCAAATGTAAAGATTGTGGACAGGCTTTCTCCACAGTGACCTCCCTTAGTAAACACAAGCGGTTCTGTGAGGGCGCTCTAAGGAATGGAATGCACATTGGGTTTCCTTCCTCGGACAAACTGAACCCTTTGAACATCTCCAGTGTTAGCGGTGTACCTGCACCCAGTCCAATCAATCCAGCTTTGTACATGGGAATGTATCGTCCACCGTATCCATTTTATCCTCCTCTTGGAGCAACATTTCCAGTTTTCCCAGGAAATCCCGGATTTCCCTCGTTGACTAGCCCAGTTTTGCCATCATCGAAATTTCTGAATGTCAGCTCTTCTAAGATTAAGCCGGATCCATCACCCTCTATTTCTCCGAAATCCACCGAAAGTGAAAAACAAGAAAACAAACTGAAACGTAAAAGTTCCATAGCATCTGAATCAAATGATTCACCTTTGAGTACCGGAAGTGACACTGGCCATGATAGCTCCTGCTCCGATGCAGAGAGCGAAAAAAGTGCTAATAAACGTCCTCGGCAAATAACGTCATCGGAAGAGAGTTACAATCGGGAGGTTCGATCAAGTTCACCTCGAATGTCAATACCGTATGTGCCTACAAGACCAAGCTTGAAGCCCTCTATGCCTAGCCCTCAACTGTCACCGATAGTCCCGAAAGTCGAATCCAACCTACCGTTTGATTTATCCAAGACGAATCGAACCAAAACACCTTCCCCATCCCATATATCCCCGTCCAAACCGGAAAGCAGCGCCACTGCTGAACAGCCATTAGACCTGACGAGTAAAACTCCGAAAGAACTCACTCCGCCCGAAAATCCTAGGAGAACACACATTTTTGGTGTAAACTGTACTTCAGTGGACTCTAGACTTCACTATGCATACCCACAATTTACTAATGCCCTAATGTTAGAACATATGAAAATGGAACGAGAGAAGCTTCAGCAGTCTTTCCAGGAAGCCGTGAAATACTTGCCCTTTTCCAGGTTCCCGACAAGTAGCCCATCCTATTCGTCAGCAGCTCTCAGCATGATGAAACAGGAAGAGAAGAACTTATCACCTATGATGAAGATGGACAAATTGCCGGAACATTTCCCATATGGTGCCCCTCATAAAATGAAAGAAAGATACAGCTGCAAATACTGCGGAAAGGTAATAACCGACTGTTACTCTCTCTTATACTTATCATACATACATTTATATAGGTTTCGATTTATTTCATTAGTGTTATCTGAGTAAAATTTCATTGTTTACAACAAAATATTTGCATTTCATATATTTTTACTTATTCTTTTCAGATTTTCCCCAGAAGTGCTAACCTGACCAGACATCTGCGCACGCATACAGGAGAGCAGCCATATAAATGTAAATACTGTGAGAGATCTTTCTCGATCTCGTCTAACCTCCAACGTCACGTGAGAAATATCCACAACAAGGAGAAACCGTTCCGTTGTTCGCTCTGTGATAGGTGCTTCGGACAACAGACCAATCTAGATAGACATTTAAAGAAACACGAGACCGAGGGCCCAAATGTAAGGGATTCTCCAATCAATGAACCCGATCTCGATTCCAAAGACGATTCGTATTTTTCCGAAATTCGAAATTTCATCGGCAAAGCTACCACGGCAGGAATTCCATTGTTTCCATTGTCACGTGACATGCCCTCTGGACTGCATCCACTAATGGATCACAGAGTTGAACGCGATGATAATTTTGATGCAGCTGACGATGAGTTAGAAGATGAAGATGATTTTGATGACGAATTAGACGAAGAAACGTCTTCAAGAGGAGTTACCCCAACTGAGAGTTTAGAAATAGATGTCAAGGAAGGCTGCAAAGAAGATGACGCTATAGATAGTAAACAGGAAATAAAGCAAGAGGCATTATCATTGTCATGCGCATCATAACTAAACGGTTTTATTTCCGATTATTGTAGGGTAACCTGAAACACCTAACATTATAACCTTTGACCTCTAGTCAATTCAACTTTCCAAGGGGTCCGAACCTTCATCTTTTTATAAACAACATAAATGGCATATTTTACCGCCCTATTAATGTGTTATATTTCTATTTGATCACGATAAAGTGATTTCCATTGCCATAAGTATTTACATACTTTAATCATTGTATATTTATTTATTTGTTGTTTGTTTTTCTTTACGATGATGTGTTTTGTCGATCAATGTAGGATTGATCATAAAGCCAAATTTTGTAGGACAATCATTATAGAAGTCAGAGGGCTATGAAATTTACATGTTCATGTATTCAGCTATTTATATATTCATATTTGTCTTATTGTACATATACATAATATATATATATATATATATATATCATATAATTTATTGTTTTGATTGCTATACATTTAGATGCTTTGTCATTGATGACATGCACCAAGGGAGCATAGATTGTCTCACGTGTGTTGAATTGCAGCAATAAAATGATACAAACTCATTCCGTATTTTGCTTTACCCTTTACCACCATGTATTTTCATTAGCCACTATTGGGTTCCTGGGGAACCGAATGCCCTAAAATCAGTGTATTTAAACTTGCTGTTTTATAGGCCCAAGTGATCTAGATTCAAAAGGTCCTAAATTCATTTCGAGGCACAGGATACTTCACCAAATACGCGGAATAATATTTGCGTAACATAGATATTTGAAACATTTTGAACATTATAGTATATATGACAAAAACACCGATATTGGTTATAACTGGTGAAGTCGAAGGTTGGAACCTGTTAAGCAATCACACAAGTAGTAATATCCAGGTTCTGTGCTGTCACAAGTGGTTTTGGTAATGAGGAACAGCTCTTTGTATTGTTCTTGCGTATAGGGACTCCTTGTTACTAAACATTTCACTGCTGCATGTGTATCATTATTATAGCAGTGAATTCAACGCAAAAATGTTTTTATATATTTATGTTGCAAAGAAGCATTAGTGACTTTCAATAAGAAGAAGCAAAAAGTACGAGATAAGTCATACAATAAATATGAGACAGTCATACAAAAGGTATGAGGTTCACGAGTTGTAATAGTATGTTTGACTAAATCGACGAAACAGTCTACTCTATCTGCAAAACAAACAATGATATCCAGTGCTATTGCACTGGTGCTCAGATCTGACAATCCGGGTTAGATTCCGGCTGCCGGTTCATTTTTCACCAAATTTATCATCTACTGTCCTTCGCGCGAGACAATACATACAACAGACTGGGTGCCGCCATTATGTCAGTGAAATAATCTTGGCGTGGTCTTAAAACAAAAAATTATACGCTGTTTGAAGAGATCTTATAGGTCTTTTCACGTTAACTGGTGTCTTACAATTCGTATATGCGCAACAGCATTTCCGGACTGCTAGTTACAAAATCTGAACGTATTCACCCTTCCACAAAACGCAGTTTTTCATTGTGTTGACGTCATCTGAGGTCCGACAAAACTCCGACAAAAAAATGCATTTGTTTATGACGTCATAGATAGACCTATTAAAAAGGACTGACAGTCACGTTCTTTTACGAACCGTGGAAGGGTGAATTGAAACATTGCTCAGCAATTGACCCTTCCATTTCGCGGATTATTTGTATGACTGAGGTTTAAAGCATTGTGACATCATCTAATTTAACAAAATTTCGAGCGTAAATGGGTGAGACAATAGACCATATTCCAGTTTTGATTATTGCTGTCTTTTCGTCCGAGCTAATACATTTTGGCGTTGTTTTTCATAGTGACGTCATAACGCATGACATAGATTTATTATAACGTCACAATGAAAAACAACGCCAAAAGGTATTCAAATTCGGACAAAAAGTCGTCATTTATCAAAACCGGAATATGGGAGATCCCTTTCCTTTCAGGTTAAAATCTAACCGTCTGGAAGGTCATTGCGTAAACGAGTAGTAGGACAGCAGTTATCGTGAAAAGGTCTATTGGGTCTTTTTTTTTTAAAATAGAGTAATCTACCCTCAGGGTAGCTATCTAGTGTAGAATAACTGTGACGCAAGCCAGTGCAATGGAATCCGGTGTGAAGCTCACGGGTAATGGCTTGTTTGACGTCACCATGGGGATGACGTCAGAGACATACCCAAATGGGAACTAAATCTGTTTTACAATCTTCTATAAAATATATCTCAAACCTACAGTTCTCTAGCTAGTGTGTGAGTGTTTACACTCGGTGGTCTTTGCTCTTAACTTGTTGACTGTCTGCCAAATCAATAATTAATGCAAGCTGACATGGAGTAAATTTACTGTTAAAAGTTCTAAACTGTTAAGTTATTACATAACGTAAACGCATATGATACACCCAATGTAATCAAAAGATACATACACCGTACTAAATAATGTCTCCAATATTCTGGATTAGAATAGCGTGTACCATATGTAGTGTGAAGGGGTGGGAAAAGGACTTTTCATCAAAGAGCGGTGAAGTCATTTAGAGTCCGTGTTTCCAATTCACTGTCAGTAGCGGTTTTCCCTTTACGATCATTTTAGTAATTATTTGCC
This sequence comes from Pteria penguin, assembly GCA_035048485.1. Taxonomy (NCBI): domain Eukaryota; kingdom Metazoa; phylum Mollusca; class Bivalvia; order Pterioida; family Pteriidae; genus Pteria; species Pteria penguin. Next base: position 15,216,063 of record CM068582.1, read on the forward strand.
AGACCTATACTAAAGAATTCCACAGATTCGGCTTTGGGCACCACTTGGACAAGATTTCTCCAAATGTATTTCTATTGCAAAAACTGTGTATTGGTATATATATCATGTCATGCATACGATTAGCTAATGATTGGCTATTAAAGCTCTATTTTTGTGGAGCTCGGGTAGCTCAGTCTGTTAGACGGTCGGATTATCCACCATCAAGTGAAGACTTTTTCACAAACAACCATTTTTATAAACTGCTTGTTGCTTCCCATTATATGTACCAGGTAGACGGATGGCACCACATATTATCATGGCTTCGTTTGAGTGACGAAAAACCAGCTTAAAAAGCTTAAATCCTAGCTGAACTATAGAGGAAATGAGATGTGTGCTGAAGGTCAGTGGTTTTCGTCGCGCATCAAGGGATGGCGTACAAACCAACAAAGTGGCAAAATTGAATTTTGTATCGGAGTCCCAAGGTCAAGAAGAAGGGAAAATGTAAAAAAAGTCTGTTGTCTTTCCAAACACCGTACTCTCCAAACACGCTTCACTCCTCACCCGTGTCATTGAGACAACATTTCAATTTGCACGTCAGTTTCAATCTTTAATTAGAACAAATAGCTTTGTCTGGTTGACATTTACAAGGGAATTAACCCACTGTCAATTCTGTCTGTAGGCTGGATGTTTATGTTGATTTCTCCCAGTTGACAGAGGACTTGGAGATGTGTGAGGCGGTACAATTATACAGAGGCTATACAGTGCATTGTCTCATAACGTGAATTATATGTTTAGGGGAGAGAACTCAAAAACAGAACACCCTTCCCCACACAAATACAGCATAACCACTCCCCCTTCCCTATATGTAAGTATTCTTTATCATATTTATAGTTTAAATAAATATGCATAAATAGTAAATATGAATTAGGATAATTCGCTCCTTTGCCAGCGTCCTGATGTATTCTTACGATCGGCCTTACAACACGTTGTAGTGTTTATTTATAGTTTTAAACCTAGCGTGGTTCAAAGAATGAGGTGCTCGGCTTGTGATCGAAAGGTCCCGGGTTCGACTCCCGCCGTGGATACACTGGTGTTTTATCTTTCGGATGAGACAACAAAAAGCGAGGTCCCATTTCATGGTAGGTTTGGCACCTATCAATCAATTAATGAATCAAGCAAGCAATCAATCAATTCAAGTGTTTTAAACCACTGTTGTATGAAGTTTCTTTACAATTTTTATCTTTTTTAAATTCATCAAATATGTGTGGTGTTGTAGTATTTTTGTATATGTTCAATAATTTTTTTGTAGGTGTGGATAGCCAAACAGGAGATGCTCATTTCTCCCGTGCTCTTTGTCTAACCACTGATTCCTAGATGATTTATGGATGTTCACCGAGATGCATTAATGCAAATGACACAGTGACATCGCTCCAGTTATTTAATATTAACATAGAATGTGCAATAGAAAAAACTATGAAAACGAAACGGTGAAATTTTGCAAATACGATATCTAGAATGCGGAAGCAAAACGACGAGAATGCAAAAATATCGAAATACCAATAAAATTGTGGAAATCAATATCACGTACTTGCATTTTATGCTTTGCCATGGTAGCGATTTCGATGTTCTTTTTTTTTCGCATATTCACCGCTATTTGTCTTCTCACCTGAAAAAAAGATCACCTATCTATGGTATTAAACATATTATGACATACATATATTGTATTCAGCACATGTGACGTTGAAGGGGGAATGGAGCTATTGATATGTACATTTTGTATATTGGTAATGGAATCTAAATTATCTATATATGTATGTATAAGATACATTATAGAAATGTATGATACAAATTCAAGAAGTTGGAAAGGGAGATGGGGGGGGGGGGGGGGGGGGGGGGGGGGGTTCGCTTGCGCTATCTATTTTCAGTGGCCAGAGCGGGATTATACCTTTATGCGACATTAATTTATAATTAGTCAAAGAAACGCCCATTTCTACTTTAAATAAATTTGGCATGACTTAATATTATTATTAATGTACATCAGTGTCTGATAATGGACTTCATAAAATTTGGGATGGGATTTGGCACAGAGACCCGCCGTGCTAACATATTCTATATTGTGAAATTTGTACACAAAAAAGACATGACCCTTGTCCCTGTGCTTTGTATATTTCATCGACTAATTATGTAATGTTATAGATATTTAGAAAAAAAGGTAATGCACTTATGTAGTGCAGCATGACGTTTTAAGGCGACCTTGTTTCCTTTAAGGGTGAGCGCACCTGTGCTTGTCAAATTTACCCACAAAAGAAAGAGGGAAAAGGTGACATTTAAACAGAAGAAAACTGCATCATAAATAAAGCCTGATCAGATAAATCAGCCATAATGAGGAGCTGTCAGACGATAAGTGAGTTATCTCCCTGTCAAGTCAACAGTTTGAGCCCCTATTAAACACATTGCATGACATTTAAGTTGTCTTTTTAAAAGATATTCAATTTGTTTTCTACTGTCATCATCTTCTTGTCTGCTGGGCCACCCATGTCTGAGCCATGGTCCGGCAATTAGACGGGACCCGTCTTCCCGTCACCGATCTAAATATTAAGTTTCGATATCTTATATCCGATTGGACGTCGTTGCGATGTCGCAACATTGGTCCTCGATGTCGCGGAGACATCTGGGCATCGAACCTTACAAGTTATGATACTAAATTAGATTCTGATGGAAATTAATATTTGAAATCTATCTATTCTCGAGTTTTCTTTTTGCCCTTGGTCAGGGTACATGAAGTGCATAAATATTGCAATGTACAATCGAACACGATTAAATACACATGTGTTAAGCAAGCACTTATCTTGATTGAAGATATTTCCATGTTCCTTACTGTCTTCATAAAATCAACGTTTATATAATAGGTCACCTTCCTTAAGTGGCAATTTCTCCACCTTTCATTTGCTGGATGTTTGAAAGATTTTTTACTGTATAGCTCTATGGTGACTTCTGCCACATAACTGAGCCAGTAACTCCTCTTTTTTCTTTGAATTAATAAGGGTTGTTCAGTAAATCTTGGCAGGCGCAACTGGCCAAACAGGCGATGCTAGATACTCAGGGGCTTTTTGTCAAACCTCAAAATCTCAGCAAGTCCGTTAATGTACGAGATGGCTTGTAGATAAGAGAATTTTGCTACAGTACCAATTACTTTCGCAATGAACATAAATATTTAATATGAAAAACCATTTAAATATCAGCTAAGCACCAAAGCTCCACTCCCCTATGTGGTTTTCTAGAGGTTATTGTATACAACAATGGTAGATTCAGAAATTAGGTTTGATAAAGGTCCGGTCACATTCACCCTTTTTTTTCAAAATGTTATCATCCTACAAATTTTGTATTACATCTTTCTATTTGACTATCTGACTTCTGGTGTTTTCTGCCGGGGCGGCTTCGTCTATAATCGGGATCCATCATCTGAAATAACATATTTCTTTATATAACCATGTAAGTGAATGCGTGTATGCTCTCGTTCAATAAAGTTAAAAATATCATAAAATAATATTTAATATTATATCAGAAGTTCAGTCACGAGTCAGTCGTGATTGGGAACCATTATAAACAGCATTCCCTCTTGAAATGTTTCACTGTACCCAATCGTTGTCATAGTAACAAAGAACTTTGAATCTTCCTTCCGCGAGAGGGCCATTCTTTTGTTTGCCTACCTGTTACACACGGACATCAAAATTAATAATAAGGGATTCAAGTGTTTCTGGTAAAGATAATAAAACCAGAGTTTCCCAGAAATTAAATGAAATGTTAGATATTGACAGATAATTCTGCGTTCGATCCCTGGACTGTGCATACATGGCCAATCTGTCACTTCCATTGATCTTGTCTTTAAAGGTAATCACAGAGCTTAGATAGGATGGCATAATTAGAAATGAAGAGTGCCGTGTCTAGGTACATTCAATATGAGCATATGGTGACTTCCGGTGATATTGCATACCTGTCGGGGTTATTGGAGGGGTCAATATATCACATGATATCGATCTCGATATTTTGTTTTAAGATAATGCTTTAGTGTATATAAACGCCATTATTGATCTATTCATTTATACAAAAAAAAAATCAAACTTTATTAAGGTTGTTTGCTGGTGTGTATTTGAACGAAGCGCTAAACTTCTCTTTATTAAAACCAAAGATGATAGTTGAAAGTACGTCAAACGTATTTAACATAGAGGAATTATGCATCTGCAATATTTTCTTTTATGAATATGAAAGATTTATTGATTTATTATGTGTAATTTTGCACTTAATAAGTTCTAAGATTCTGTTTTACTTTTCATACTGACTTTTTTTTATACTGAAATTTTACTAGCCGCTTTAACGACTTTTCTGTGTTTTGTTTCTTTAGTGATAGAAAATAAATGCAAAATTTAATCACGACAAGCTACCAAACAAATAAGGAGAGAGAGAGAGAGAGAGAGAGAGAGAGAGAGAGAGAGAGAGAGCTTTTAGACTCTAACTTGTCTAACGTCCTTCAGTGAAATCATTTTCGGTTTCCACCAACAGTAAATGTGGCATTCACACACAAAGGTAATTCATTCGACGATTATAATAAGAAAATCACGTGTATACACAATAAATATAAATTGCATACATCCATCGGTTTCCGACCAGAGTATAAGATCCACAAAACGCATTTTGCAATGTACTTTCTGTAAAATACATTATACTAAGGGCAATGACTTAAGCAACTTGGGCAATGTCAAATCAAGAGTCAAAAATCAGTGGCGGATTAAGAAGAGGGGTGGGGCCCTCTTTTCTGCTACAAGGCAAATAAAGATGATAAGTTTGAAAACATTCAAATAATATGAATAAAACTCCATATTTGGCACCCAGAATGGCTGAGTATTTACTTTATAATGTGTGGGGGTCCCCTTTTCGGAAATCCTGGATCTGTCAGTGATAAAGGCACAATGCTATCCTTTCTTCAAATTTATTCTCACTGAAAAAATATTTGATAATTAGCTCGTATCATATCGATAGAATTTAATATCGAATATTGAGTACGTAGTTGTTTTCTATTACATTTTAAAAAACAAAACAATTGTTTTATGTAGTTCGTTAGTCATTCTTATAACAATCATATTGATTTTTTATTTATAAGTATTTATTACACCTTTTTCAGTACGTTGTTGTACATTTATTGAAAGCAAAGCTTTATGATTAAATCAATATTTGATTCTGAAACAATATACACTGCAATATACAATGACTGGTTTCTCTTGATTTACTAACTCAACTTCTGTATCAAGAATGCACAAATTCATCCTTGAAAAAATTGAAATTATGCCAAATAAAGAGATAAATAAATAAATAAGTTATAAATATACATGTATAATATATAGATAAAAATAACACAAATCAATGAATAAATAAATACATAAATAAATGAATGAGTAAATAAATAAAAGTTTAGACAGAAAATCTATTAATTTTGTGTATTAGGAAAAATGTTTATGTATAAATATTAATATTTTTGAATCAGCTTAATCGTTAATCATTTTTCGTGTAATTCTTTCATTTTCGTAGTAAATATGTTTTTAACTTCTTGTTTATCTGGAATGTAAGCGAAAAATACCCCCCCCCCCCCAAAAAAAAATAAAAATTGAAAATGATGAAACAGACATATTGAATATGATAATTGTTTGGGGTAATATGGTGAAACAAACATTGAATACGATAACTGATTGGGGTAATATTATGAAACAGACATATTGAATACGATAATTGATTGGGGTAATATGATGAAACAAACATTAAATACGATAATTGATTGGGGTAATATGATGATACAGACATATTGAATACGATAATTGATTGGGGTAATATGATGAAACAGATATATTGAATACGATAATTGATTGGGGTGATATGATGATACAGATATATTGAATACGATAACTGATTGGGGTAATATGATGAAACAGACATATTGAATACGATAATTGATTGGGGTAATATGATGAAACAGACATATTGAATACGATAATTGATTGGGGTAATATGATGAAACAGACATATTGAATACGATAATTGATTGGGGTAATATGATGAAACAGACATATTGAATACGATAATTGATTGGGGTAATATGATGAAACAGACATATTGAATACGATAATTGATTGGGGTGATATGGTCTTTAAACAATCACATTACATAATCCATGGAAGACAGAGGTAATAAATCTATAAGGTAGGGTGACAAGATCTGGAAATCCAACCCAGATGGCATGTGCCGCAAGCTGAGCATTTAACCACAACAGCAAGTATTCACTATAGAAGAATTAAATATAAAAATACAAAGTACTAAATAGGAAAATACAAATCATTTAACTTGAAAATACAAAGTATTGAATATGAAAATACAAATGAATATATAAATTATATACAATGAATATATAAAAGTAATATTTTTTTAAATTATGGTACAAAATGTTTTATGAAATCATATAGAATGATGAATATCATAAAAAAAATTCAAAAATTCAAATATAGAACATACGCTTATACATGACATCTGATTTCTGCAATTATGACTAAAGTATTTCATAGAATATCGCAAAATAGATCAAAACATTGCAATATTCATGTCAAAAAAGAAGTCAATGACTCCATGTCAAATATCTTTTCATCATTATCCCGAATTATCTCTGATCCATCTAATTTTTCACAAAATTAAAATACACAAAATTATTCTTAACCTGATGTATATAATATTTAACTCTGTGAATGCCATTTGTCTCTTCATGATTCTCATATCAATAAATGATCGTCTCCTGTATTCGTATTTGGTAAGAAATATGAAGCGATGATTAAGAGTTTTGACGTTAACAGTGAAGTTATCACTGTGTATAAGACGAGACAAGAACGAATCTTTGTGGCAGGCTTTGTTAAACGACTCATTTCTCTTGGTATGTATTTAATACTTTCACCAGATTGAGCTGAGCACAGACATCAATCGGTGCAAAACCTTTTCACCAGTTTTTAATTCCTGAATAATAAAGAAAAAATTGAATGAATGACAACAATTGATTAAATCTAATATTGTGCGTAATGGCGCTTGATTGAAAGAATGCCTTTCAAAATGGAAAGTTTAGCTATCGGTCTGTTCGTCCGTCCATTCATCCATCTGTCTGTTTTCCTGTCTTTCTATCTGTCTCTCTGTCTGCCTCTCTGTTTGTCTATCTATCTATCTATATATCCATCTTTCTTTCTTTCTTTCTTTCTTTCTATCTTTCCGTGAAACTTATTTTTGTAATTTGCAATTAAGACGATGAGATGCCAATTCTAAGAATTTCACATAAATTATTGTTGAGTACTTTCAATTTTTTTTCTTCCATTTTTAAAAATTTTCTTCTCCTTTCTTTTTTGTGGCTGATAACACGAATATTTTCATTGTCATTGCATCAAAGAGAACCCTTCCATTGGTTCGTTCTATTTAAAGTTTGATTTTACATCAGATGCTACTCGCTGTTGTACAAAATCAAAGCAGTAGGGATGGTCGCGATTTTAACACTGACTTTACTACACGGACAGTTTCCACTTCATCAGCCAATAATCATGCTAGCAGACGACAAACACAGCAAAGGCGATCCACATAACTCACGTTACAGAGGACAGGTGTTTGTAAAACATTTCTGTTTGTTTTGTTCTCATGGCTTCCTTTAAGCTCTCCTCCAATAAAACTGTAACAAAACATTCAATTAAATTCCAATATAATGTATGTATTTATTTTTATTGTTCTCTTACTCATCTGTAGAGATCATACCCCCTTTTATTTATGAGTCATATAACAGTTACGATGCCTCACTCTGTAACAAATAATAGTGCGGACGCATCCACCCGAGCCCTTTGTGTAAACGTATATGCTCCGTCTACCTCCTTCTTTGCTAACATCACACTCAAAGAATCATCTATCTTTAATCATGTCAGAAATGGGAAAATTAAATTCTTTGTCATTTACTTTTATTTCTCGGCATCTTTTCAATTCGTTGATCGTGAAATGATTTTGTTCTAGATGACCCGGCATTTTTGAGACCTTGGCATGCGCATCCTCCAAAATTCGGGTTCGGACATCGGAATATTTCGTACCCGCACTAGAGAGTGGCTGTTTGGCAGTCATTGATATTTTGATGGTATCAGTTGGGGATAACTTTACATCACCTGCTTGGACTCGGTTAAAGGGCTTGACAGGTCATATCAACAACAGCTAAAGACAACCCTCACGCAAAATATCCATTTGATTTATTTTATTCATTCTAATGTACGTCTATTCCATCTCCATCAAAATTAATTCGATCTGAACCGAATCTGAGACCGATTTTTGAATAGGAGCTTCCCGATCTGATCTTTAAGACGCAACATAAAGAAATATATTTTTGCCTGATTTGGGTACCTGTCCTCTTCTATCCAAATCTGAATTTTCATTTATTTCGAATGCGCACCCGTTCAATGTACGCGATGTCTAATTATGCATGCAATATCAGAATTTATCATATCTTTGTAATGAGCACAGAAAACCTTATTTGCATCAATAAAGAGAAATTTAACGATGCATCACGTATTATTGTTCACTATGTGCAGCTGAATTCAATAAAAATTGAACAATAATGCGGCTAGATGACAGGGCACCTATCATGATGCTTTCTGTGACAGAGGCCCTGAGAAATGAGGCATACTAACGCCATTAAGGCCTTTCTAGTATTTGAATTCACATTGTATCACAGATGGGTTTTATCTCTCATCTCTTTCTATATTTTTTAACAATGTTGCTGCAGCTTTTTGATATGCAGTTATCAGCTAGTGTCAAGCGATGTCTGTCTGCGTACCAGCCATCATGCTGGAGCAAAGTTCTGTGTGGCCAGAAGGCTAGGAACTCCGTGTGTTATAGGAAGTGGGAATGCTTACCATTGAACCACTCGTTGAAAAAGAAAAAGCCTCCCAGCTACCATTTAAATGGAACGACGCTTTTGTTTGTTTGAAGTGATTTAAGTCAAACGCTTATTTAGATTATTAATATTTCGCGAGACTTTTTTTGCGACAGCCTTTTTCAATATACTTTGAAATACAATTCGCAAAAATCAATGTGACGTTATATTTGAAGCCTGAAATCATGAGTAACGTGGAGTCGTAAAGAGATAAAAATGTTGGCAGTATTTCGATATATTTAATTTTAATTCGACATCATATGATGATGATGATGGCGACGATGACGAAGATGACGTCGACGACGATGATGATATTGATGATGATGATAATAATAATAATAATATTAATAATAATAATAATAATAATAATAATAAAGGATGGTTAAAATCCTTACAAATTACAGTAAAAGCGTGTTACGAAGGACAATATTAGCTTTCCATTCGCTACAAACCAGAGTCTTCCTATGACTTGTTCACTTTTAAATAAATCATAAAAAATTTCGTTCATTCAAATACCTACAGACAAACACTTGCAATTCAATTTAAGATTTTATTGTAGAAGAGAACGAAACTCGGAAAGTCAAATTGTGCTTTGTCACTTGCAACGATGGAAGTCATGGATTTCTGGAAAAAGATATATCACGGATAAAGATAATAAATACATAATAATTGTTGACATTTCTTTGTGCGAAACATTTGATTACTTTGCGTAAATAAATATGAAAGTAACCAATAATGTATTACAGGATCTTAATCCTTAGTTTAAATGCATTCAATAATATGGTAAGCACGTGAAGGTAAAGCCAAATGAATGTGTAACTGAGAAGGTATTTTGTAACGGTTTAATAGTAGAATAAAAAATTCGGGATCGTGACATGAATTAATCAATAATTGCATAAATTGGATAATTATGTCTATGAGGAATTTCATAGTCATGTGAGTAATGTTTTATATGATTTGAAAATAAACAAGTGAAAATAATTGTTTTAAATTGAAATCTCGAGAGTTATGCATATATTAAGTTTCATTGAAGAATTTAGTCGCATTTTCACTACGTAAAGAGAACTTTTTCAGATGACCGGCGTCGTGCGCATGCGGCGTGGGTGGTTGAAATTGACAATGCCTCCATACACTTATCCGTGTAAAGAAAGCCCGTATGCTTCATTGATAAATATGCCAATAAACACAGGTACAAATTCCTCCCATTTAGTGCTCTTTATTTAATATTGTGCATAATTTCTCAAATTTTGTTCATAACCACTTTTTGACCTGACATGAGTAAAAAGTAGGGAATTTCAAATAATCTCCATCAAAAAGTGTGGTGACTTTGATCGTCTAATCTTCCCTCTTTATGAAAAAGCCATTAAAGGTGCTTAAACATTCAAATATAAAACATAACTGACGAAATTGATATGGTTATTTAAAGAAATAAAAGGAGAAAAACATCATCTACAGACAGATGGCGCTGTTTCACACAATTTTCTGATACTGAAAAATTTATGAAAAATTGAAGGTATGTGCATTTGGAGAAATTTAAGCAAGTCAATTACCTTTCCATTTACACTTCTTTCTGAAAGTATTATTTTTCCAGTGCATTTAGGGGGTAGAATCGGGTAGTGGTTAATCGCTTGGCTGGCGATCAGGGTTCAATTCCCGGATTGCGCCACTTTGCTAAAGATGTCGATTACTCCCTGCCTCCGTGTAGCGATATAATTAAATATTGTTTAATGCCACGTAAAACACCATTCAGCAAACCAAGCAAAATAATTTTTTCTGATAATTAAATTGGGTTGCTGAATTTTCTTTCTTTTCTCACTCTTGAATTTGACCTCCATCAGCCATGAAAAAAGAAAGGACCATCTAAGTTAACACATTGATTTATTCATTAGAATGAAATTCAATGTGCGGGGTATTTAACTTCAACAAATTATATATAATGCTCCTTAATAATTGTTAACTCTTGACAGACGACCGCGATTATTGGATAAGTGTGATGAACGGGTAGCCAATTGAGATGTGACTTACAAAAGCCTTGATATCGCCTTAATCTTAGGTAAGCTATTGACAAGGGATGTAAAAACTAAACGACGGATACAAACGAAATCCTCAAGTCCGGATACGTTTCACTACGCCAACCCGTAATTTCATATTTTAATAACTCCCTGGATCCTATTTTGCAATCAATTGATGCTTTATTACCCAGTTATCTCCAAAATCTAAACACAAATATTATTGATTTAAAAAATTCAAAGAAGTTCCCTTCCGTTCGGCGGTTGCTGGTTTGCCGGATGGAACAATGCCTATGTCTTGGCAACCTTTAGTTCTAAAAGTCACCGACGTATATAAACGGGACACGGAAACTCCTTCAGAATCCTTGACTTATTCAACATTTTCTGCTCATTCACTCATCAAAATTATCAATTCCACATATTCATAGGAGATCTAATTTCACCCTAGAACCAACCGGTGATAAATCTGAGTGCAATCTTAATAAGCGTCATTAAAACGTTGATTGTATGCGGTTTGCATACATGCGCAGACAGTTTCATAGCTTCCGCTTTCTTCTATCGCCATAATTTGTTCAGAAAATGAGATAAGAGTTTAATTAAATCTTTCACTTAAATCATCCCTACTTCATATAACATAAATTATGTTATGCGCAAGAAAGGCGTTTGATTTTGTTATTTGTAAGATAATGAATGACACAAGACTTCCACTATAAACCATCCTTGAAATAATTGCTCATTTTCAACTGAAACTGTCGAAACGTCATTTGTTCCAGCGAAAATTGTGGTAATATTTCATATCTTTATGATGTTTAATTAGAGGGCTATTGAATTCTTATATTGTTTATTTATTATTTACTTGAATTGGAAGGGGTGTTAAATTTTGATACTTGCACTAGTCCTACGATAGGTTCTTCAAAACTTTTGCAGAAATAATTTACAAAATAGCTGGATTTAGATTTTTAAGATGGCAGCCATGACACTCATATCTGATTCCGAAAAACCTTTTTGGATTTTTTAAATGTATTATATTGTTTTGTTTTTCTCGCATCCGTCAAGTATTATGAGTAATTTCTTACTAGTTTGAATCGGATGACAATTGTATGAATCTTAAAAATTAACTTTTTTATGAGCTGTAGAATTGACATCATTGAAAAATAAGTGATACTCTCCGCAGTGTACACGATGATTCAGGCAAGCAAGTGTCATGTTCTAATTCTTGAATTTATTTGGGGGAGGGGTGGGATGCTACCACTCCCAAGTAAATTTGAAAATTACAACATGACACAAGATACGGGAATACAATCACAATTAGACAATCTGTCCTACATATCAATATCAATTTATATCTATTCCATCGAAGGTACACTATTCTGTCACTTAGAGTAAAAAATCATCTAAATCGTGGAACTTACAAAACAGATAACTCTGCTGCAAGCGATCTATGCCCCCCCTGTGTAAGATACGCAAACTTCAAGAAATCTACTCGAAGCTTTTCTTATCACAAACGGTATACACAGAAAGTGAAAACATCCCGCGATGTCGTGATCAATAGTCTGGGCATATAAGAACAAACGTCGGAGTAAGAGACAATAGAATTAGCAGCAACCTGTTACATTGATCATAGGAATAGGTCTTTATATCGCATCTCATGAATTCCTCTTTATCTACCTCAGCTGCCTCTAAACGCACACTTGATTGCGCAAATGATGTAAAATTATCATTTATGGCGGACTCTGGCGGCGCTAGACAATGGCAGAATATAATCCGTATTTAACATGTGGGATGGATTAGAGTTTGATCATTTTTCATGTCCAGCTCGGATTCTGTCAAGACTTATAATATCTACATCATACAGTATAATTTTCAGATCAAGAAACTTTCGATGACGATAATTTTCTCTGATGTTCTGAAAAAATACGAAAACAACTGGTGTCACATGACTATGGCACTAACAACAATGTACCACAGTGGACATTCGCGGACCCATGAAATTCAGAGGTGAGACCAGGTGCTGAAGAAACATCTCTGGTCATCTATGGTAACAACTACGACAGTTTGGGTCATGCGCATTACACCAAGATATGAATAATGCCGTAGCAAGAACTTCAAAATCTGTCAAATTTTCTACATCATTATTTTAAATTTGTCTATTATAAGATATACAAGATTAATTTATTTCTTGGTCAACTGTTTTTGCAACGAATGATTTAGTTCCTTTCCATAATAAACATTTATACAGTAGCGCAGTGTTTGTTATCTAGAAACGACCCACTCCTTTTTTTTTACCAATCTTGGACTACTTCTTTCATCACCTTACAAACGAAACGAAATTCAAGGTTTGCCCCCCCCCCCTTTCCTCGCTCTTGAAATGCTTTCTATGGCTCTGAAATTATAAGTCGTACTTTGCACAACATTATTACTAGAAATGTTTCGGGCTGCACGAATCGAAGTCGAAAGAAAACAAGATATTTTCCCGGGTTTTGATGCCCCAAGTCTCGAATAACGACAACAATATTATTGCAAAGTTAATAAGGGAAACATATGGAAACCATCCAATTTATAGGACAAAATCATGAAGACATGCACCATAGAGGTGCCGCCATTAAATAAACAAAATGATCTTGTTCTGGAGAAAAACAATAACATAACAAAACAGTTTGCACTTAATTGATTGACTGTTTATTTGATTGATTGATTGATTATTGTTTACGTCACTCAACGAGTATTTCACGTATATGGTGAAGTCACCTGCCTGATGCATTGCATACAAATTTAGACCTTTGCAACGGACACCCGGAGTGGTGATGGATCTTTTACGTGCCACGCCTACCATGATACGGGACCTCGGTTTCTGCTCTCATCCAAAAGATAGGGGTCCGATGTACCAACGGTGGAGGTGGAAACCAGGACCTCTCGATCACGAGTCGACCACCTCATTCACCGAGTCGCACCAGCTTTTGTATATAGTAATTTACAAAACAATGAAACAAGTTTTCAACCATGTAAAATGTTATAAAGTAGTTTCCATATTTATATGTTCGGATGAACTATGAAGCTCTTGAATACAAATACATTTTACCACTTGTGCCAGTGAAAGAGAGCTTAATTGACACTCACAAACAATCCCAAATATCCTGATTAAATACATCTTTTGAATGTTTTATATTAAAGCACTTAAGAGATCATCATACTACAGTCACACCTAACGGTACCTATATGTAACCAATATAAGTGAGATAATATGTAAGTTTGTCTTTCTTATTGTTTAGGTGCCGATGTATCTCAGCGGATGAGGTGCTGGATCCAAGACCGAAAGGTCTCGGGTTCGACTCTTGCCGTCGGTACACCGATATTCAATCTTTCGGTTGTGACGGTAAAAACCGATGACATGTGTCACTGTAGGCGTGACACGTAAAATATTTGTCACTGCTTCAAGAGGGTCCGTTGCAAAGGTCTAAATTTCTATGCAGTGCATCAGGCAGATGCCTTTACCAGTTGTGGAGTGACGTAAAACAATGATCAATCTTGTTGTTTAGCTTTTGAAACTGATCGATAAAGAAATACACCAATAAAGAGACACCGAAAGAAGATGCGTTTCACTTTATGTTGAAAAGACCTTGGTATCTGTGTTGTAATCCGAGGTTGAAATAATTAAAACATTGTTTTTATCGGATCCACGCTGTTTTTGAAATCATTTGATGGTTAAGTACAAAGAACACTTGAGACCTATGTAATGGGTGAAATTCTGAAACTTTCTTTGTCAGAAAATCGTTATAATTTGATAACAAACTTGTTATTACTGTGTACATCGACATTAGACAAATATTAGACGATTACTTTATTCATCTTTCAATTAACAATACTCCATCTGTGACTGCAAATATCGAAAGGACGTCGAACCGAAAGGGGAAAAAAAAAAAGAAAAGAAGAAAAAACAAAATCATGCCATGGAATTAATCATCTGCGATGATATATATATAAATAGTATTGTATCCGTATATATTTATAGTACATAAGAAATCAACATCTTTTTTTTTGTCCGTCAACACACCTTTTCTTCCAGACAATTACCTCACACATGTAAAATACTTATTCGTGAATATATTTCGTGTAAATGCTATCACAGAATCCATCGAAATCAGACCGAATTCTTACACAATCCCTGGCTAGCGATATGACAGTTCCGATCTCTTTATAAAAACGTCACTTTTATAATTCGGGATGTCAGATCATAATCGTTTTACATCGTGTCAGCCTAAGCATTTCGGGATATCGTTTCCATCTTGAAGCTTCACATATTCCGTCAGTTGACTGTCGTAAATGATCAGTTTCATCAATGGCGCTGATCATTACGACTGTCAATATGACGCGCTTTATTTTGACTTGGTTTCAATAAGATTTTAATCTTGCCTTTACCTTCCCTATAGATAAGACCGTCTCTTTTGGGACGGTTATAGGTTCTTCCATTTATTCACCTCTTTCGATAATTTATTTTAAAAATATCTCAGTACAGCAAAAAATTTATCTATTGTTGTAAGCCTTTTTTCTTGAATAGAGTAAACAAAAATAAACAAGAAAATATGAATCATTATGATTCCTGATGTTTTGTATTAAAGCCTGTATTTTATGACAATAGTGTATAACATGTAGCAAGAGATACTCGGACCTTCGTTTCTTGGTTATCATAAGAGTTTAGAGTATCAAGATCTTGAGTACAACGTCATGAGATGAAGTTTGCATCTAAGTTCGAATCCGAAATATGGCCGAAAGAGATAAATCCTTCAAATGACTGGAAAGACCTCCTCATCATCATCAATATGAACTGATATCAACTGAATGCTTTAATTCATTTTATTTTGGCATGTAACAGCTCATTTAATTGGTTAAGCAATCTATGGTATACCTTCATCTACAAATTCCTTTTCTGATATCATGCCATACTAATCTCGCTTTTGACCTTAATATTTGAACATATGGAAGGGGAAATTAAGTGATAAAAAGTCTAAAACTTTTCGGTGAATGAAGGGTATAACCCGGAAAAGAATGGAAAAGTTTTGCTTCGTGTATTGCTCGCATTTTTACAATTTTCATTTTTTTTTTCCTTGAGTTTATCTCCATCCATCGAAAAAAGTTAATAAGTTAGATTTATTCCTTAATCAATGTAAGAAAATATAAGTTTTTCTAATATCGACTTGACATACGACTAAAAACTTTATTCGCCATATTTAGCACCAGGCTGACTCATTCATAATCAATGTAAACATTAAACCAGAGTCATAAACTACGTTTATAAAAAGTAGTCTATGTCTGTGATGAAACAATTAACCAAACAAAAACTTTAACTACATGTAAAAAATCAAGATGACATAATCCCTCAAAACCTTAAAAGTTTTTACTGCATCAGGCTGGTGCCACTATTATCAATACAAAGACATTCAATAAAATTGAACCCCCCCCCCCCAATAAAAAAATAAATTATAAAAAAATAGATAATAATAATAATAATAATAATAATAATAATAATAATAATAATAATGATAATAATAATAATAAAACAAAAAACAAACAAACAAGTTCTTGAAATGGAAACACTGACTTCTACTGAGTGCAGTACTTGCATGTTACGGTGATATATCCCTTGCATTATTTGTTCGTTTCCAGGGTAATGAGTTTGCGGAATGCAGTGTTGCTCATCTTTGGAGCGAGGGGCTTCATCTATTTGTGCTCTCTAATTAACGCGTTTAATCACCAGGTAAGGGGAACCCATCCATATAGTCCGCTATATCAGGCAATGGGAGGGATGCAGAGGATGTACAGATATGTACAAGGGAGCAAGCTTTTTTTATATATATTAAGTGTGGTCATAGCTCTTGGGAAAGAACTATTGTAGAAGTAGAATATGTTTAATATGTGAAATATACTTTAAATTTAATGTATTATAATTTATACGCATGCAAAAATGTGAATAAAGGAGGCAAATACTAAAGCAAATGAAAAACCATGAGCTGGTTGTTCAAATTTTTTAAGGAATTAAACGGTAAAGAATTCATACTTAAAATAAATAGAAATCAATAACTTTCAAATTGGAAGAAAACAAAATTGCCTTTTATATAATAACTGTTAAAACATAAATCAAAGCGTACTTAAAATTTATTTTTGACTTCGTTTTGCAAAATTATTGAAAAAAACTTTAAAGTGATGTTTCCTCTCTCTTTCACAAAAAGGTCTTTATTCAACCTAATCATGATAAAGGTGTATTTAAACAATTATTCTTTACCTTAATTGTGCCTATACAAAGTTTTATAGAAATAAAAGGTATAACAAGTGCATGTATTCCGATATACCGTTATAGTAAACGAACACAACACACCCTGGATACGACATGTATACCCTATCCGTGTTTGTAAGGCATTTCACCCTCCTCGGAAGTCGATGCGAGGTTAGGAACAAATTAATGATGTCACGCAAGGTGTCAAGATTACCCAATGTGTGGAAAAACTCTCTATTCACTCTGGGCAGGCAGCATGTTGTGTTTGGGCACGTAGCGACGCGTGATTATAACCTCTTTCCCTTCCCTCATTATAATTATCCCCCTTTATATTTGTCTGGGCTGTCAAAGGGTGAAAAGGCTAAACGAAAGTTTGTAGTTTGACGAGATGATCGCGCAGAAGTTCACCTTAAACGAGATTTATTTATTTTTATTAGTTATTTACTTATTAATTCATTCTGACAAAAATTATTAAGCCCGTTTTGATGTTCGGGACATTTCGATTGTCGTGATTTCCTATCTATAAACAAAATACAAAAATAAGAATTCCTACGGGAAAAAAAACCCCAAACAAACAAAACAAAAACAAAACAAACAAACTAATATTTATATTGTAATGATTACAATCGATAAAATATGCTAACTATTACATATATATGTGTAACATAAGATTCTCTTTATCTTTGATGTTTCGGTGTAGTCGCCCATTGGATTTACATTTTTGTGTGGGAAGGAAATAGACCTTAATTCGATCCAATCAATAATATATATATATATATATATATATATATATATATATATATATATATATATATATATATATATATATATATATATATATATATATATATATATATATATATATATATATATACTGTACTACTTTTGGAATGACTTCTGTTTTCTCTCTTCACATATCTCTCTTCACACATGATTGATTGATTGATTTTTGTTTAACGTAACACCACGAATATTTCACGTATATGGTGACGGCATCTGCCTGATGCAGAGCATACAGATTTTGACCTTTGCAACGGACCCACCCGAAGTAGTGAGGGATCTTTAACGTGCCATGCATATACGGGGCCTCGGTTTTTACTGTCTCATCCGAAAGAAAGGACACCGACATGACCAGAACAGGATTCGAACCCAGGCCTCCCGATCAGGTTGCGAGCGCGATACCACTAGGCCACGCCGGCTTGAAGGGGTTCGGAATAATTCTATCTATATTATCACAGTGCTTAATAATTGGCTGACAATTTTTGTTCACATAGTTCATAAAATCGAAACATGTGAATATACACTTGTATCTTAGTGACAATTTTGTATAACATATACAAGATTTTTTGGTGTTTTGTTTTGTATTCTAATTTAATTATTTGATAATACATATATTCAAGATCAAATTAAAATGATTTGATGTAGAGAGTGGAGATAATCAATTTTATTCATTTCTTTAGTTTTTCATTTCATTTTATTTATTCATTTTGGTTTTTTCCCAGGTGGATCCAAAATTTGACATGACTTTGTTAGATGTTACCTCAAATAGTAATTAATCTACTATATTTTCTCCTATTTCATTTTGTCAGCATCTTGGATATTCTTTGTAGTTGGGACCACATGATAAGGAGATTTTTACCTCTCCCGGACAATTGCTCCCACCTTTGATTTTTAAGGACACATGAAAGTCCATCCTGGAATGCTTATGTGACAGCTACAGTAACAGAGCAACGGGTATTTTTTTTTATTTCGAAGCATTTTGGGTTTTATATTATATTATATTTATATTATATTATATTATATTATATTATATTTATATTATATTATATTATATTATATTATATTATATTATATTATATTACTAATATTTTATTATCATAAGTCTCTCCCTGAGATGGAAACTATTTGACTATACGATGACCAATGCATGGTTTGTATATTTCATTCTGGCGTTCACTTAATCCCGTCTCCTATGTCCATATCCTCGACCAATTTAATCTTAATTATATTCTGAAATACTCGGTATTCTTTATAGGGGATAAATATCTCTGTACATGTCACTATAGAAACGCTTTTTTTATTACTGGATCCACCTATGATAATGATGATAATAGTAATCATGGCGATTGCCCTTTATTAGGCGATCTCCAAGGGGGACTTATATTGATCTTCTTAACAAATACAGAAAACAATTCTTAATTCAATTGAATAAAACACTGATTTGTTTAATAAAGTGTGAAAAAAGTCGATAGCAAATCCAACAATTAACTAATTTTGACTAAGACGGACGTTCTAATAACGTATAGTCATAGAAAGAAACAAAAGATGGCGTGCAGCCAATGAGAGATAGACCTGATGCACAGCGCCATCTTTATTTTGAAAAGCACTGTGACGCGGAAGGATAAAATGTCTAATCTGCGAACCCGGAAATAGATGCCCGTTTTGGACTGTAATTTTATACTTTAATCGCTAATGATGGTTATTAGGTGATCGAATATTTGTCTTCTTGTATCATATCTGTTTATTCATCTTTATCGAAAATATTTGAATTATAAAATCAAATTTTTCACTTCTCGGATGCACGTGGCATGTGTCATAATAAAATAGGTAAGAGCTAAAACAATTTTTCTGCACGTGTATGGACCGAGTGCGAGAAAGGCTAAACCAATTCCACTGTATTCTAAATAATATTCTATTATATCAAATAGGGAAATTCATAATCATAGCATTTGTTCCATCTTTTTGATTTTTAAAAGAGCATCAGCTTGTATTATGCACGTTTTTCCAATATCGACGAAGAACGTGTGTTGACTATCGTTGATTAATATTCAGATATTTTCACTATCACGGAAAATGCCCGTGCAGGAGACTCGAGAAAACTAGTTCTGCACATTGGTAGGGAAGCATGAATTCGACTCTAAAATACAAAAATAAGTGGGCCTATGGTACTCACAATGTTCAATGCATTAATGTGGACTCTCACGGACACCTGGTTCTACACAGGAATAAAGATCTTCTGATTGGTAAGCCATACCCACCGTGAGGGCTTGAAATTTTAGTTAAAAACTCAACACTGCAAAACTGAAATGGATAATGACTTGCGCAGAAAAAAATCTCTTTACTGTAAAATCAGAGTCAGAAGAGCTTTGGTTCACTCGGTCTCTTTGTTGAAAAGAATTCATGATTAAGCGACATGGAAGATACCATCCCAGGCTCTTGTAAGTGTCGCCTGTTCATTCACATTTTGATCTAACCACGCAAGTGAATAACTGTATACACGTAGTTGTGATTTCAATGTGAAAATATAGTTGTGTACTTCATGTGCTTTCACGAAGATGTACATAGATAAACGATAAAATAAAGTAGATCGAATGAGCGAAATCTGAAAGACATGGGAAAATGTACACGATATTATATTATATTTTGAATATCATTTATGGTACTTCATGTGTAAATATTAAAGTCCACATTCAAAGAAATTTATCTTTTCCATTATATAGATAAGCCGGTGTGACTCAATGAATCAGGTGCTGGGATCGTGACCAACGGATCCCGAGTTCGACTTTTACCGTTGGTAAACCACTGTCCTGTCTTTCAGATGAGACAGTAAAAACAGAGGTCCTTTGTATTGGTAGGGGTGGCACGTAAAAGATCCCTCACTGCTTTTGGTGGGTATGCTGCAAAGGTATAGATTTCTATGCAATGTATCAGTCAGCATCAAACCATTACATAGATAACATTATGGAATAAATTTGCTTTTATAAAATATTTTGCTACTTGTGGATTATTAAGCCACAAAGATCCACTATCGCCTATTGAACGAACAAAACAAGTCAGAAGCGACGCAAAAGTGATGTCGGAGAATTTTGAAATGATATTTAGATGCAGACGAAGAAGTTCGAATTCTGATAAAAATCGTAAAATTATAATTTTTCTCACACTAAGAAACAAAACAGATTAAAATTCCCCCAATATTATCTCTAAAGTTTGCTTTTTATAAATTCGTTCTACTTCTGACCTAGCCGAAGTCACGAGATCTAATTATAGTCTATCCCCTCTAACAAAAGGAAGCCGCCGACTTCCCGTGACATTCATTGCGTATGAGTACGCCAGCATTTGTCAAGAGATAAGTGTGATGCTTACACGTATCTGTAGGATCTCTATATAAGTGTGACACAATGCATCCTTGATTCTGACAATATAACGTTTTAAAAACTCAAGAGCACCATTTCGCTGCACTCCCCTGCGCAGGATACGGCCATTGTGGGACAATGTCGCGCAGGATGTGCGGTCATCGGAGTGATAGTGCGGCGAGGAAGCCACCGATTTCCGAGTATGTCTGTCGTATTTGATAAAGCTATGTGTAGTCTCTTCACATTTCACATAAAAACAAGCCGTGTTACATTACTGAGGTTTCACCGACGCAAATTTTTGTTATTAATTTCGTGTATGAATATTTGAATTGTTTCCGTGGAAGCGTTTCTTGGTTTCGTTGCAAGAAGTTGAAATATACACCAGTTATTATATATAATCCCCTCGTTTCTTTCTTTCCGTTATTATATTATATTATATTATATTATATTATATTATATTATATTATTATTAGAATTTTTTATACTTTTTGTTCTTGGGTTTTTTTTTTTGTTGTTTGTTTTTCACTAAGAAGTTATAAGTACTCTGATAAAAAAAATCAATAACAGTAAATATTTAAAGTAATTTTGCGACAATAATTGCAATAACAACAAAACTGATAACAACCAATCGGAAAATAAAGAATTATAGAAGATGCGCATCGGAGATCATAAGGTATCTCTATTCTCGCTGCATTGACCAATGAGAAGCTGCGTTACAAAAGAAGATGGTATTGAATGATGCGGCATTATCCTGTCTCCCCGGCGCAGTAATGATGTATAAACGCCATGATTATTGACAAGTTAACTGCTTCATTGAGAACCTTTATCTGTAAATAGCGGAGATGAGAGGGTAATCATTACAAAGGTGAAAAGATCAATAGTAACAGATAAGATAGAGTTATTAAAGATGTAGGGCTGATATCAAAGGATGAACCGTAGCAGTAACACGCAATTGTATGCTGGAATCTTATGTCAGGGATGCTTAGCTGGTACTAGCTGAATAAGCGCTTTGAAAGCTAGATCGACCCGTAGGGAGCGGGCGCATGGTAGGGATCCGTGTTGAGAGGGAGCTTTGAAGAAGGTCAAAGTTCAAAGATGCATAGTTACATGCATCGCCATGTTAGGCACAAAATAACACCCAGCGAGTAATCCGAAATCTTGGTTAACAAGGCTTACCTTTGCTGTTGCCAATTTAGATGGGGATGGTGTTGGATTCAACGCTCTGTTTTCTCTGGGATTTTTTTTCATAGAGTAATGACTATTAATTTAAAAATTTTGTTATAAATCTTGTTCATTTATTTTTCACTTCTATAGTCCCATCTTTTCCACCTTAAATCCTGATTTGTATAATACTGTAAATATAAGCATATTGAAACCCCTCAGACCCACTATAATACGCACTTTTCTTTGTTACATTTATCTTACCGACTTCCTTTCCCATTCGTCAATCTAAAGACAACATACAGCTAAGCTACGCTGATTAGGAATAAAGTCCGGTTGCCGGTACCGAGTCCACAGAGATACGACCTGCAAACCAAACAATGCCGGTATCTCTATCCATATGACAGCAAGACAGCCGCATTTCTAACTATCTGATTTAAGGCCATTAACGCCACATTAGTCAAGGTCTTTTCTAAATTTTATATGATTTATAAGAACAATATATTAGATAATTTTAGCATAAGTTTGTGCATTGTTTTAGAATGTTTCTTGATGTAACCGACGCAAATCGGCAACGTGGATGACGTGTAAAAGAACGTTTTGCGTCGTTCTTTTTTGTTTTTTCTCACCTTGTTTTTACTTCTTTTTTTGAGGTCTGAGATGGGTTTTGTCATATGTCTTCTCTATGCGTATGTTATTTCGTGCCATTTAAACATGTAGAGGGAGGTCAAATGGTGATAATACCACAAATTTACTATTATACAGAGATCAAAGTAGTGATATGCCGGGATCGAGTCCCTAACATCTACAAATCCCTTTTATGGTTGATTCGGAGTAAGTGCCAGCCTTTCCCGAGTTATTTCGTGCAGATCTCCTCTCCTGTACCCGTTATGTAGTGATGTAATGATAATTTAACGTTAGGCGATATCCCTGTCTTCTCACTACAACTTGTGTAGATTTGACCCTGGTTACATGTATCATATTAAAATTCACACTTTATCAAAGCGAAATCTGTTACATTTACATCTGTAGTGAAACGTACACCTTTTTTCGATCATGAATATATTGCGTTTGATAATTGAGATAACATACGGGTGAAATGATGAAACTTTCCTTTGGGTGGGGTCTGATAGGCGCTTCATTCATGGATGAGAACATGAATTGTGGATACATTCATTTTCATTTGTTGCTATATGAAATATGACGATTAAGATTCACAATGATATATATGTTCAGGTAATAACAGGTATGTAGTTATTACCACACAGGTGTTTGGGGTATCATTCATATGCGTTTTCTTTGATAAATAGTGGAGAAGTATCGGGTACTATGCATCATGTATAATTAGTCAGCAGAAAACATGGGAAACTTTGTCTTTTGGGTTCAGATGTTGAAAGTTAACTCCGGCCTCAGGAAGCACTTGTGTCAACTTTTATTGTCGAATCTTGAATAGAAGGACGGCATTTTCGTGTCGAGCTATACCATATTTCCTGCTGTGTGTATTTTCTTCGAAAGGGAAATGTCAAATGTCCTGTTCTGAATTGCGCGATATTTGACTTTGGTAGGGAATTTCCCTGAAGGTTTTCATATCCGAATTTCCCTGAATTTCTCACATAAAAAAGGATTCAGGGAAAATCATATGCTTTTTGGGAGTTTTCTATTTCTTCTCTATTGCGCATTTTCTTTTTGCAGTGGTTAAATTTGCTAACGAAAGAGGAATTTACAAGGTGAAAATGACCCTAAATGGCATTTGGGTTAAATTTTACCTACCAAAGTGGGGAATGGGTTCCAGTCTTCCTATCGCCTCCTCCTTAATCCGCCCATATTACATGCATATTCATTTCATTCAAATAATAAATACGTTAAAACTTTAGTACACCGAGCACATAATTTTATTAGAAAAGAAAGAACTTTTCGATAATTACTTTTTTCTACACTTGATATTAAAAAGCAACATGTTTGCCGGAGGTGAGCGTGTTTTTTCTGCTTTGCTTTCACAGTTGTTGTCGACGTTCACGACGTTTTCGTCAATAAAATTTACATTTTATCTGGCGATTGTAGATCATTTATTGAATTAGATCAGTTGCCCAGATACATAAGACAAGTGAAAGTGTCACTCGCCATCACCCTAAGATATGTGCGACAGTGCCCGATGTTATTTAGCTCAAAATTATCTTCGACAACAGATGGCCGCTGTATAAAACTGTCAACGTAATATAAAATCAATCAAGTTTCAGGAAATCAGCATTGAATTGCCTAAATATATCCGATGATAATATTAAAATCACATTGTCATAAGTATGATAGATGCAGCAAAAACTGTCTAGATATAGCTATACAGATTTGGTGTGATTTCATTACAGGACGGAAAATGACGTGTAACAGTTCTTAACGGGCTTGTGTTAACTTCCACGGTATTTCGTAATAAAGTATTCAAGACAAAATTCCTTTTTCGTAAGTCACCCATCCTTTCCTAGACTGACGATAGTCGGTTTTAAAACCACTTGGCATTTCCTTGCAATGTTTTCGATAATTCCCATCCTCCCCTCTTTTCTTTTACTCCATCTCCTCCCCCTCCCCCAATCTGCAACTATAACTACTTGATCCCTTCACAAAAACGAAATTTTTTTCTCCGCATTCGATCTTAAACTTAAATTTAGGGTTATAATATTACATATATTTTGGAATAAACAAAGAATAAATGAATGAATAAAACACTTGATAACGAGCAACGCAGAATCAACAAATTCATTTCAGCTAATGACATCAAGCAGTTTCATTCACCAATTTTAACAACGAAGTTTTCAACCACCTTCATAGACCAAAATTACCACTCGGATTTGTCAACCATTGCCATCAAGCTATTCCAGTATTATAATTTATACCACCTTTAGTATAAAGAAGTCATATAATGGACTGTTGTGATGGATTAAATGCGTCATTTGATTATGCGTTTTCCCATACTAGGACAAAGAGTTAGTCATTCGGAAATGCCTCGGCTTTTTACGACTTTTGACGTTAAAGCCTAGTCTAAACGAAAGCTTTCGTAATCTCAGGTCTTATCAAGAGGTATTCTCCTAGTGTAATATCTAATTTTGTTTTTCTTTGTTTTTGTTTGTTTGGTTGATTGGGTTTTTTTTTTGCTTTTGTTTTTGTTTGTTGTTGTTTTTTTTTTGTTTTTGTTTTTGTTTTGTTTTTTAATAAAGTATTATTATATAATAGACTAAATATGATTTAAATTAGTTACATGGTCAACTAGTGGGAGTTGTACGGGATGAAGCGAAGCCGGGTCTGGTTTGAGATTTACTAACGTATATCGTATATATTATATCGTCCCGTATAACCACCTACTTGGTGACCATGTAACTAATACTACATAAGAAAACATTTTATCGTCCACAATGTAAAATACGAAAATGACTGGTGGTGCCACATAAAGCCGTATAAATGAGAGATGGTACCAAATGCTTGGAAAGAGTAGGCATATCCTGCTGGTGTGTCGCCACTGCCATAGACAACACAAAACTCTAATGGACACATTCTCCAATGGTATGTCATGAAGTGACATCCCTATCAATACTTTAGGTAAGCAATACCAGTATATACATGTTTGTACATCAAAGATATATCTTTAACTCAGTGGTTCACACCTGTAAATATTGCAGATATTATGCAATTTCTAGCAGCAAAATGGAAAGTCATTATCGATTACAATAGATGTCAATAAAACATCAGGGGAAAGTTGTTGACGAAAATCTATTATCCTTTAATTGCTAATCGTTTGAAATGCAGAAACAATCAATTATCGCAATAACTGTGTGTGTAATGTGGTTGAGTATACTACCACTTGTCAGATGAACGCGCCTGACGAAGTTTCTAAAAACTTGTCCGGGGAAAAGTTTAAAGTAATTACTTAGATCGGAGCAGGCAAAACCGGTGTGGCTCACTTTTCGTCTCGTGACCGAAACTTCCAGGGTTCGACTCCCGTTGTGGGTACACCGGTATTCTGTCTTTCGGATGAGACAATAAAAACAGATGTCCCGTGTCACGGTAGGCGTGAGATCCCTCACTGACTCGAGAGGATCCGTTGCAAAGGACTAAATTTCTCTGCAATGCATCAGACAGATGCCGTTACCATATACGTGAAATAATCGTAAAGTGACGTACAACAATATTCAATCAATCAATCAACCGGGAACCGGCAATCCGAGATCAATCTGCAACAGGGTAACTATGGCTGTGTAACAGGCAGAAGAAAAGGATGTGTCCGGACCCGGGAATGGAACCCTGAACCTTCAACTATAAAGACGGAAGCTCTTACTAATGGGCTATCCGGGCAGATACCCGTCCTTCACACTCCTCCCCTACCAGAGGTTTCCAATCCTGGAAACCTAAACACACAACAACCCAAAGATCGTAACCCTCACACTGCATATGCAACTCATAAGGGCTGGCCACGGCAAAACAATGTAACAGACAGGAGAAAAAGATGTGGCCAGATCCAGGAATCAAACCCAGAAGCTTCAGCTATGACGTCGGACGATCTCACCATTTGGCTATCTGGAGCGATATCCGTCAGTAAGAGTTGATTTAAAAGTATGTTATATTCTGTTTCCATCTCGCGCCGTTAATTTGAAAAATAATATTGATAAATCTTTTATATCCGAGAACAATTTACCGATATTATTATTCGCGAGAAAGATTTTACCGGCATTTACTATTTATACCTAATAAGTTTGCGAACGTCTTCGCTTTCTTATTTGGCGCAATAAATCAGCGAGTAGGTGCGCTATAGTGTGTTGGACGTTTTTGGCTCAGGGTTAAAATGGGATCGAATCCACCTAAGCCATATTTATTTATCATACGCTTAGATACACTTAGAATCTACAAGATGGTAGTAAGCTGTCTTCAACCACATCATCATTGCATTTTATTATCTAACGCTTATGCAACCCAAATTCATTTTTAGCTGGACATCATCTTCAAAATCAGACTTGATATAGTGATTAAACTCTTATATCTTGCGATGCAGGCATTCTTGGTTCGATTACAAGATTGCACCACTATGCTTCAAATATTAGTTACCTTCTTGTTCCATGTTGTGACATGATGAAAAAACATTAAAAGGGGTGGAACCAAAAACAAACCAACAAAGCAACCATCAACGATAACATAATGGAGCCAATACTCAAAACAAAATGCTCGTACTAAAATCATGTTTCGTATCGAGGAATCAGCAAACCATTTGTGCTAATCGTATAAAACCCAATCATTTGCTATCTATACATTTTAAAAAACTATTTCCATGTCCAAGTTAAATTTGTGCATTGTAATGTAGAAACCCGATGTCGGTCGTCCGGGTCACCTCTTACAATAAAAGTAGGCTATAAAACTGATTTTTCTTATATTGAATGAATCACTGTGTGTATTACGTCAAACATTGTGATAAACGTTATATACACATATTTAAAAAAAAGTACATACTTCAGCTCTTGACGCTGTGTCGCATTTCCGCTAAAGCTGTATTTGCAACCGTGCATCATTTGATAGTAAGTAAACACGGCTAAGCGTTTAATGTTCGCAATACTTTTACTTAAGATCTTATCGTGATTAATTTCCTTGACTTCATTCGCATATTTCTAGATGAATGTCTAGATAACATGCATATTACCTCTAATATGCAATACTGCGACCACCGCTGTTCAACGTAAAGAAGATCTGCACAGAAACATGAATACTGTATGAAACGTTTTCATTTGATATGATGAATATTCCAATTTGGTAAAAAATGGGAGAAAGGGGGGGGGGGGGGGGGGGTTGGAGGGACTAAGGACAAGTGAGTACTTATGTATGGCAAACAAATACACCGATCCACTTTCGTCGAATGTTAAGCATTTTAGCGCAAAATACGACTATGATGAAATCACGCAAGGTTGGACAAGTTGGACATTTGACTATGACGTCATAAGTATAACAATCAAAAGTCCGCCAAACATTGCATTCTATGCTGAAAAGTAGATCGGTGTATTTCATGCAAAAGTATGGAAGTTTATAGTATATTGGCATATTCAATGTAGTCTCTGTTATATGTTACTTTGAATATATTTGTATTAGTGTAATAAACTGTACTGTTATCGCGCAAAGGACAATGTTTACTCTGCAAAAAATACAAATCCAATCATATATATATATTAATGAATAAATATTTAAATCTATAAATAGATATACATTTTGTATAAATAAATACATGTAATTGACAAGAAGCAGAGTTTGTGATATACTGTCATTTGTTAATATTCATATCGTATCATTCCCTAGTTACTTGGGGTGGAAATGAGATTAGGTGGTATTAAATCACCTTTGTTTTTTATCACCTTCAGTGTTATGAAAATAGCAGAGGTGACATCGTAAATATATATTAAGTCAACGAAAGTGGTATCTCATTATGTACAACATAATATAAAAGACAGATTGAGAAGAAATTTGTATCAAAGATTTTCGATCTAAACATCCTGGATGTAATGCTGTCGTTGTCGGGGACGTTTATTCTTCATTACGTCGTCAAAAATGCATTTCATGCTATGAGGGTAAATAATCAATGTACAAAGGGAGAGTTTAAGCGTTGTACAAAGAAACAAGCAACCTGTCGCCCTCCTATCAAGGCATATTCTTTGCTTCGTATTCCATGAAACTTCGTTTATCTAATATTTAAGATTCAGCTGTGTCACAAAATGTACGCATGATTTCTCCAAAACGTCTGATTGTCTTTTTTTTATAAATCTGGTGCACGAATGTCCGTCCGAATAACGGGACGGAATATTACTACGCTCATTTTCATTCTCGATCTTAGCCCCCGGGTTGTTAGAGTGCATATTTTGTGACCTGTCAATCAAGGGTCTTGCATACGTTACTGTCATGGATCCATATTTTGAATAGATTTAACAAAACGAATAATAAAGGGATGCTTTCTTTTCATTATCTATGATATTTTTTCGAGAAGTAAATAAACTTTCAATGTTGTATATATGAAAGGAAACGCATTCCTCCTGCGAAGCAGTCCAAGAAATTGAATATTTAGAAAAGAACTTGACGAGCTGACAGGAAATGTTGATAAGATCAAAGCATGTGGTTTATCTCTCGTGAACATGGGACTTAGCCCCTCATCGCTGTCTTTGTACCCTTTCATAAACCATCACCGAAGAATTTTGAGCGCATCAAATGTAAACTACTCACCAAGGCATGTTATGTCGTTTTTCTGAAAATTTCAAAGGGGCTTTCAGAAAGGAAACCCGAAGCTGTGATGTTTGTTTTGGTTTTCGATATACGAATTTGCAATTAATTTTTTATTTACTTATTTTTTTTTTCATTCTATTTATTTATTTGTTTATTGAAAAGGAGGTAAGGAGGGAGATCAGCGATGTCAATGGCTGTTTTATACTTTGGGACGATTTTATACAAATTGACATAATTTGTCATCAATTCATAAAACATGATTAATATTTGGTTTATTGTTAGTATAAGGTTTTTATTTGTTATTTTGATTTGTTTTGCTTTTTATTTCGATTTCGGTTTTGTTTTTATTTCCATTTGTTTTGTTTTCCTAAATATGTTCCACACGGATTTGTTCTCGCTTACAATGATTTCTTTATCATAAACAATGACACGATTTCTCAAATCTAACTGAAGACCTACCATATCATACAAGGTGTTGTAAAATTACATATTTAACAGATAGTGTGATGAACTCTGCCTATCTCCTTCTCAAATGATATATTAAATCTTGTAACTGATATAAAGTTTGTTTTTGCAAGTAAAGAAATTGTCATTTTATGTATGTACCCTATGCTCTTCTTTTTTCAACAGGTAATTTTAGAAGAGGCATAATGTTTCTTGTATTTTGTACCTTGTAAATGGATAAACAATGCTTTGTATAAATATTTCGGATAGCATTAATTCGTCATCATTCGTTCCGTGTAACTCTGAAATATAGAGTAAGAAATACGTATCAAATATAGTTTTAACAAAATACAAAATAGATAACGTATTTGTCTTTCCGGGATTTTCCCCATAGAACCTCTGGCTGATAGATAAGTAAATATAACATGTTGTACGTTCAGATCAACAGGCTGTGGAAATTGAAGACGGGTGAAGACTGAAGCCAACAAGTTTTTGCCGTTAATGAATGTCATATGGGGTCTTGTCTCATGGGGATGGTGTGGGAAAATTTGCTGGATGTTACTTTTTGTCTGTCTGTGTCATAACTTATCTAGGTTCTATTGTGTCAGGGGCAGAGCTAGGAAGATCTAGGAGGTTTCAGACAGCAGACTGTAAAGACATGGAACCAAGCAGGGTTGGGTCGGTTTACAAATACACTGCCAAGGATGAAATTCGGGGGCGTCAGGTGTATGTGGAAAAAGAACACTGTCAGAAACGATTCTAAGAGGTGTTTGGTTGGTCTAAAATATGCTTCTAGAAAAGGAACAGGTCGGTTTACAAATACACTGCCAAGGATGAAATACGGGGGTGTTAGGTGTATGTGGGAAAAGAACACTGTCAGAAACAAGGGGTGTTTGGTTGGTCTAAAATATGGTTCTAGAAACGGAACAAGAAGGGTCTGGATGGGTTTTGCAAACAAATGCACTGGGGATGGGACCGGATTGGGAAGGGAGTCATTGGACCTGTAAATTACAGTTTTGTGGGGCGGAATTTGCAAGACTGGGTTTGCTCTGCAAACTAACACACGGCCATGAAATTTAGGAAACTGAGCTATGGTGACTTTGGGTGGTTTTACAATTAACGTTGAACAGGAACGGAACAAGAAGGGGCAGGGTGGTTTTGCAGATAAATATACTACCAGGAACGGTTGCATAGGCGGATCTAGAAATTTGTGGAAAAAAGGGAAGGGTTGCAGCCTTTTATGAATAATGTTTTGCACTATTCGGTCCGTAAAGGAAGTTGCAACCCTAAAAATGGTCGAAATTGAAAAGTTTTTTATTCAACCAAAAGGGGGATGGGTGGGTTCAACCACCACCTCAAAATCCGCTAATGGGTTGGTTGGTTAGTTTTTTACGTCGCTTTCAACAATTTTTCATTTATATCGCGACATGGAAGCAGGGGGTAACCAACCTCTTAAACATAGTGGCGCATTCTAGAAATCGAACCTGGATCGTCCGCACCCAATCTGATCAACACCATATCTTTATTCCGCTTCTTTATTTGTCCCATTACGGACAAGTAGGGAAGCGGAATAAAGTTATGGCTTTAATCAGACTGGTCGTCGCCGTAAGATGCAGCGCTTAACCATTACACCCCTACTACTACCAAGTAGCTTAGAAGGATATATTGGGTCTACATTTATACATTTGATTGGAAATAGAGTTAGACTGCAAACGAGCGGATTTTTTTTTATAAAGGTTTGATTTGTACTCACGGGAGGGGTGAAAGATAATAAAACATGGGTGAACCCCCTCTGGACAAAATTGCTTGATCCGCGCCTGAAGAACGAGGGCTATGAGAATAACAAATAGAGCAATTTTAGTTGGTTATGTTGGAAACGTGCATATGGATGTTTAATTTTGAGGAAGAAATATGAGGACCAAAATATATAAAAATAAAAAATAAAAAGTGATTAATCCAGAGAACGAACTTATTTCTTAGTCTGGCAGATGCGACGTGATGATGTAATTAAATATTTAGAGATGTTTGTGTTTACGTGGAACTCGTAGATCCAGTATATATCATAGGTGTGATTTGTCATATTCTTATCTGAGATTTGTAAACAAAATTCTGCAAATGTTTAGACCAACGATGGCTTCATGGAATCAATTTGTTTTAATACTAAACATATAGCAAACGGAATATTGCAATATTTGATACCAATATCATTTATATAAACATTTTTATAGAGAATCCTACATTCTGATAAAAATAACTTGTTATATATATAATTTTTTTTATAATTTAACGGGCGAAGTTAATTCTACTGCGTATTTGAAATGAACAATTACATTTGTATTACAAACATATGTTTTTTATAAGAATACGAATTCAATTTAAAAGTTTTTGCCTTCCAGACAGGGTTTGAAATTTCAGTCACGAATCCGGCCTAATTTTAAGAAGAAAAAATCTGGGCACTCTCCTAATTAAAACAAGGTGACAACATATCGCTTTATCAGAGAACAAAAGTTTGTTTGTTACCTGATCCCATTGCATATCAGAGATGTAACATCAAACAAGATAAGATGGAAATAGACACCATGTTCGTTGCATCCTATCTTAATTCGTCGATGAACCATTCCCGATCTATCTACATACACCTGATAAGTATGCGAGAACCGTGGTGTTCCAATCTCATAAAAAAGTCGAAATGTGTGTTGGCTTGCAGACATTATTCGAAGACAATTAATTTATCTTTTAATCACGTGATTGGTGGAAGAAGGAAACCGACAAAACGCACTTTATACATAATTCTCCAATATATCAATGTAATTTTATAAAAAGTATTTTTTTTTTGACGTTAAAGAATTAAAAACTATTTATATGTAAATATACCCCCCCCCCCCAAACCAAACCCCCCCCCCCAAAAGAAACAAAAAACCAAAAAAAAAAAAAAAAAGAAAAAAGAAAAAAGAAACATACACACACAAATAAAAAAAAAAGTACCTCCCCACCTCTTAATTATAGTGATGCCAAACAATAATACTATTGAGTCATCTATCTATCTATCTATCTATCTATCTATCTATCTATCTATCTATCTACATGTATCTGTATGTCTGTCTATCCGTCGGTCGGTCAGTCGTTCGATTTTATTTGTTTCAACCTTATTTTTTTGCCTTAACATAGCAATTCAAGAATAATGGATTTACATCATCACATTTTATTTGCGATTAATTCACATTCTTTTCCCAATTGACAATAACTTGACCTTGGATATGCGCAGAGTATAGTTTATCTTGTCCGAGTGATTTATAGTCACGTGATTGTTGATAAAATTGATCACTCGATCCCGATTAATTAGAAATATTCTGGGCCTCAAATGATTTTATAATTGGTTTATCTGTCTCATTATCCTATGAGATAAGATGACAAAAGTGTGGGAAAATTATAGATAATAGAAGGAGGGAGGATGGTGTATTCTTACCCATAGCGTATGAAATGAATTACATGCAAGATAATGTGTTGGATTTTGATACGATGATGCGTACGTGGATAGTGTGATATGCCGCAGCTTTTAGAAAGAACGGAGAGTTTTCCATCCAGACATGCATGTATTCAACCCAGACAATCTGTACCAGATTTATTCCAGATCTTCCCACTCAAGTGATGCTCGACATCAATGGGACCCTCTCTCCTTATTATTTACTTATTGCATTGCTTTTGTCATAGTATACGACAATTTATTGTACTTTTCCCAGTCACTGATTCCGAACTTTATATCCTATTATATTATTATATCATATTATTATGGTATTGTATCTTCTGTATAATTCTACTCTTTTCGTCTCATATACTCAAGTCATAACAAGGACTTAGACTCTCATTTATCATATACGTGATTTGTGACTAATGTGGCACTTGATGTGGCTTATCGAGTACCATTGTACTTTTGACCCATTATTCCACCTAGTCAAATAGTTATATAGTCCATCAGTATATAGTCAAACCTGCTATAAAGCAACCACCTGTATAAAGCAACCACTTGTCTTAAACAACCGCTTTTCTGTGTTCCTTATTGCTAATTGTCTGTACAAAATCAACTTGAATAAAGAGGTCACCTGCCTTTAGTGACCACATTTTCTAGGTCACCTGCCTTTAGTGACCACGTTTTCTTTGGTGGTAACTTGAAACAAGTTTGATTGTACATAACTCCTTAATATTGAAGCAGACAGATTAATATAGTAATAAGATCAGTTGATTGCGCGGATCTAGAGGGGTGTACCGAGGGGGGGGGGGGGGTTTCTGGACCTAATCTGAGGTTCGGCGAAAATGATTTCCCTTGTTAACATTACATGCAATTTAAGTAATTTTTACACACAGAAATATGGATGGACCCCCTCTCGGAAATTTCATTGAGGGTGGACTCCCTCTCGACAAAATTTCTGGATCTGCATCTGAGTTGCAAAGTCGATTTTTTGTGTTATGGCTATGGTAAATGACACAAACATATCAGACTAAATATATTCGAGCATATCATCTTATATTTAAATGGTGGATCCAATGAAGGGGTTACGTCCCCATCCCCTTTTTTCGATGGAAATTTTAACAAAACTTATCATGTTTGATTTTTGAAAAAAATTCCCATTCCCTTGGAAAAACTTTTAAATGGTGAATTTTTATCAGTTTTGAAAGTAAAAATCTCTTCCGAATAATTTTGGATCCACCATAGATTTGTTTTTTGTAGCAATTGCATATTTGGCCGCAAAACGCCATACCAATATTTGGACTGACTGACTGATTGACTGATTTTTGTTTAACGTCACACCACGAATATTTCACGTATATGGTGACGGCATCTGTCTGATGCGGGGCATACAAATTTTGACCTTTACAACGGACCCACCCGAAGCAGTGAGGGATCTTTAACGTGCCATGCATACCACGACACGGGGCCTCGGTTTTCACTGTCTCATCCGAAAGACAGGACTCGAACCTCGGCCTCCCGATCAGGGTGCCAGCGCAATACCCCTTAGCCATGCCGGCTTCCAATATTTGGATTATATTGCTTTCGTATATAAATGTACAATAGTATCAAAATCGGGATACATTTTCATATAAATGTACAATATAATATTAATATTGGGCTAGTACATAATATAATCAGAATATTTGACTGATCGCCAAATGCCCGACATCGCACCTTTTGGCGTGCTTTTTCATTATGACGTCATAAATAATTGGCCCATCAAACATGCATTTAACTGTGACGTCACAACACAGGTACTGTGTTACGTGAAGAGTGCCTTTTTAAAACTAACCTCCTCCTTTATATGCAATGTATCGTCTCGTTCTCCTTTCCCCTAAGGTAAGAAATGAGGGCCAGAATGCAGCCGCTTCAACCAGTATTGCCTACAAGTTCTGATGATAATCAGAGGAAAATAAAGTGTCAACATGTAAAATAATGTCTAACCTTAAAAACGCCAACAAACGCAAGTTCGAACGACACAACTCGCGGACAGTTTGCTCGCCAGCAATCTATTACAGGTTTATTTGCATAATAGGGCATTACCATGTTTGCCTAAACAACGCTAGAAAGCAGTAGTTGAATGTATGGCTAAAACAAAACCAACATTAAATCTTTATTCCATTTTTATGGCTTCAATATTCCTTTTTTCTCACGATCTTGACAATCTTGTCATTATACCGATCTTGTCTTTTACACCCTGCCGATGCTGAATCAAAATGGCGACCAAACTGTCCGCGAGTTGTGCCGTTCGAATTTACGTTTGTTGGTGCCTTAAAAATGCTTGAATGAAATTTTGAGGACAGACATCAAAAGGATAGACATTATTTTACATGATGTTGGTGCTTTACTTTCCTATGATTATCATC
This sequence comes from Pteria penguin, assembly GCA_035048485.1. NCBI lineage: Eukaryota > Metazoa > Mollusca > Bivalvia > Pterioida > Pteriidae > Pteria > Pteria penguin. Next base: position 15,252,147 of record CM068582.1, read on the forward strand.
GGAACTTGTAGGAAATGCTGGTTGAAACGACTGCATTCTGACCGTCGTTTCTTACCTTAGGGGAAAGGGGAGCGAGACGATATATAAAAGAAGGGGGAGGTTAGTTTTAAAAATTCACTCTTCATGTAACACAGTGCCTGCGGTCACAATGACACTAGGTAATGGGTGTGGTTAAAGTTGGATCTGGCGATCCCTCAATACCTATTTTTAATTTCTACTGACATATATGACTTACCATCACTTGCTTTACTTATGTCAAAAAGAAAGTACATGGTGGAGACACATGACTGAAACGGACCTACTAGATGCAATACACAACGGTGGATCCAGGATTTCCGAAAATGGAGGAGGGGACACATGTGAAAGTCAAGTATTAGCCAAAATACTTAGCCATTTTTTGGTGTCACAACTGGTGTTTTACTGATATTATTTGAGTGTTCTCAACCTATCATCTAAACATGCCTTGTGATTTTGTTGCCACCCCCTCCCCTCTAAATCCGCCACTGACGTGGAATTAATCAATACACCGATCCACTTTACAGCATAGAAAGCGATATTTGGCAGACTTTTGATTGTTATGGTTATGACGTCATAATCAAATATCCGACTTGTCCAACATCGCGTGACTTCATCATAGTCGTATTTTGCGCTAAAGTGCGTAACATTTGACTTAAGTGGATCGGTGTATTACGTCACAACGTGATTTGAGGTTGCGACTTGTACGGTCTCTGAGAGAGAGAGAGAGAGAGAGAGAGAGAGAGTAAAACACTTATAATTTAATCGATGAATAATAACTTGTAACCAAGGCGTATACACTCCACGATGATGTTCTAGTAAATAATTATGCACTTCCTCGTTTCCTTTTGAAGAAGACAGGAAGGATGTCAATTTCATTCCTGTGGTAATATCAACATACATGATGCGTAATTTGCAATGCATTCATAATGGTGTTTTTCCTATCTTTCAATTTCCATCTTAGTACTTTTTCATTATTTAAACAAGTAAAAGTGGGTGAATTAAATCTTACTCACATGCATAACAAACATTTATTGTTTGAAACAGACTTAGGCATGAAAATCCATTTGTTCTGCACATGCAGACTTTGTTATTCTCTATTCCTCTTTCCTGTTATTAAATGTAATGTACAGCCATATACAGAGTGTTCCCATTCAACCTTGTTTTACTCACGTTATTTCCCTCATTGGATTACAACTTTCGGACTTTATCCACTTCTGCTCATACAAAATTGCCTGATTTAACTTTATTTTGTAATATCATGGCATCGTATATCTAAATGTTTTATTTAAATTTTTTCGACGGATTGATCATATTTACTGAGTAATTGAGACTGAAGCCCCGAAATCTGCCCTGATAATTTGTAAATTTCTCCAAAATTTTATTAAGTTTACATGGTAGAGATGGAAAAAATCTAACATGACGGCGTATACTAGTAGTGTAACATCACATTGGAAAACTCTATACATCAACCCTGTTTTAAGCGACTACAAAAGAGAAGTCGGAAAAGTTGTCTTTTAAGGCAGGTGTTCTCTTTATACACGTTGATTTTGTATAGACAATTTGTAGTAAGGAACGGAGATAGGTGGTTGTTTAAGACAGGTGGTTGCTAAATACAGGTGGTCTTTAAAGTAAGTTTGATTGTATAGTAATGTAACATGTATGTCTGTTGCACGCTATAAGGAGTTTATGCAGTCGGTAGCACGCTCGGCTCAAAGACGAATGGTCCCTGGCTCGATTCCAACTGGCGGCACGTTAGTGTCCTGTCCTTCGGGTGAGACAATAAACACGGTGGTCTTGTGTCACCACATTTGACACATACAAGATCCCGCACTGCATCGCTTCAGGGGTCTAAATGTCTGTGCAATGCATCAGGCAGGTGCCGTCGCCTTATAAATGAAATAATCTTGGTGTGGCGTAAAACTAGAAAGAAACAAGTTATAGTAAATGTATAGCTAATGTTGATGTTTCAATTTCTCATGTATTCAAAGTACTGAAAGGTAATAATTAAGATGGGTAATCACCGACAATACAAACAAATGGACAAACAAATTAACTGTTGTTTAATTTGAAAGAAGCATGCACAGAGACGCGATATGGTTCCAATGTACGTTTAATTGCATTATCCAGGCTTATACACAATCTATATAGCAGAAAGGTTTTATGAGAATCGTTAAATGTCAGAAAATGCTTGCCGTTCCAGGACCCTCCACCCTGTCCCCACAGTCTAAACACTTACTTCGCCGTGTTCAGCTTCTATTTCTGAAGCAGGGAGGTTTGTCACAGAGGTCTGTATATGTTTGATTAAATGCAAGAAGGGTTGCACCACCCTCCCCCTCTTTTGATCGGAAAATTTTACCAAAAAAGGTCATTTTCGACTGTAGACTGTGAGAGTACAGTATGCTCTTGTTTAAATGGGGAGCTATCATGCACTTCAAAATATTCACTGTATGCCCTTTTCAGACATGGACCTTGTCGTGCAATGTGAGTTACTGTAGGAGACTATGTTCGTCTTGAAAAATAAAACTTGGCATGTACTAAGACATTATGTAAGAGATCCTTGCTCATCTTAGAAAGGGAACATAGCATGTACTAACAGATGTTTTAGACATCTATACTTTTCTTTAAAAAAACCCATAGCATACGATTGTATGTTCTTTATAAAAAGGAATGTAATGTATGTTAGGGGATACGGAAGGGAACTACATGTATATGTTTTAAGAGGGAAGTATGACATGCGCAGTGAGATACTGTAGCGGCTGTGTGTTCTTTTTAATAGAAGAACGCGACATTCACTATGTGAAAATATAGGGAACTGTGTGTTCTCCTTAAGTGGAGAGTATGACATACACAACGAGATACTGTAGCGAGATACTGTAGCGGCTGTATGTTCTTGTTAACAGAGTAACTTGTCATACACTATGAGATAATGTAGCGGACTGTATGTTCTCTCTAACTGTAGCGGCTGTATGTTCTTGTTAACAGAGTAACTTGTCATACACTATGAGATAATGTAGCGGACTGTATGTTCTCTCTAACTGTAGCGGCTGTATGTTCTTGTTAACGGAGGAACGTGACATACACTATGAGATAATTTAGCGGACTGTATGTTCTCTATAACTGTAGCGGCTGTATGTTCTTGTTAACGGAGGAACGTGACATACACTATGAGATAATGTAGCGGACTGTATGTTCTCTCTAACTGTAGCGGCTGTATGTTCTTGTTAACGGAGGAACGTGACATACACTATGAGATAATGTAGCGGACTGTATGTTCTCTCTAACTGTAGCGGCTGTATGCTCTTGTTAACGGAGGAACGTGACATACACTATGAGATAATGTAGCGGACTGTATGTTCTCTCTAACTGTAGCGGCTGTATGTTCTTGTTAACGGAGGAACGTGACATACACTATGAGATAATGTAGCTGACTGTATGTTCTCTCTAACTGTAGCGGCTGTATGTTCTTGTTAACAGAGTAACTTGTCATACAATATGAGATAATGTAGCGAACTGTATGTTCTCTCTAACTGTAGCGGCTGTATGTTCTTGTTAACGGAGGAACGGGACATACACTATGAGATAATGTAGCGGACTGTATGTTCTCTCTAACTTTAGCGGCTGTATGTTCTTGTTAACGGAGGAACGTGACATACACTATGAGATAATGTAGCGGACTGTATGTTCTCTCTAACTGTAGCGGCTGTATGCTCTTGTTAACGGAGGAACGTGACATACACTATGAGATAATGTAGCGGACTGTATGTTCTCTCTAACTGTAGCGGCTGTATGTTCTTGTTAACGGAGGAACGTGACATACACTATGAGATAATGTAGCGGACTGTATGTTCTCTCTAACTGTAGCGGCTGTATGTTCTTGTTAACGGAGGAACGTGACATACAGATATGAGATAATGTAGCGAACTGCATGTTCTACTTTAGAGGGTAGTATGACATACACAGAGAGATAATGTAGATGACTCAGTGCTCTTCCCAAAGCTGGAAAGTGTTATACCCGAAAAGATATTGTAAATGACAGCGTTTTCTTCTTTAAAAAGCGAACATGAATGCTCCAAGAGATAGGATAGAGGATTATATATGCTCTTCTTAAAAAGGGAATGTGACATGCACTTAGATGTACATACTTTGTGCAGTGACTCTCATGCTATGATAAGTTAATAGGACATATCGGGTACCCGGATCTTTGGTCGGCCTGCGTGTGCGGCAAATATATAATATCCCTGAGATAATTCTACTTCATATCTTTATGTGTAAAATGAATATTATATGCGACCCCAGTCTTATCTCTAATACTCTCGCTGATTGACATTTTTAAAATATGACTCAATTTAAATGATGTTGCAAATCCTGATGGTCCCCTGAACTTTTGCTTTTACAGATTATAAATTTAAAGGGTTTTTTTTTTTCTAAAGAGATCTCGACTTACTAGTTGTAGTGGCATAAATATAAATTTCTTCAGCGCTATCATAAATAATGCTTGATATAGTCAACCTGTTGAATAAACTGTATGCCCTTCATTATAACTACAAGTGCTCTCTTGTTATTAGATATTTTCAGAATGGGTAGATTTATATATTGGAGGGTAGTTTACTTAATAGGTCAAACGAAAAATATAAGAATTTTATCATCTTATGGCAATGACCAGCGTCTTGTGTAGGAAAAAATCACCGACCTTCATCAAAGGGAAAACAGAAGACATCTGACCATGTTGTGTAACACAAATCGCCAAGGACTTGCATGATAATGGTAGAATAAAAACAGAAAACAACATTATAAATATGTTCAATTATACGGCAGTTACGATACCGACTTAGGACGGTCAAGTGCACCAGGAGGCCTTTATTGTCACGACCTGAATTCAAACCCTGACTTGAATTCGGACTAAAGTTTAGAATTGTTGAAATGAAAAATGTGCGCTACTTGAGAGAGAGAGAGAGAGAGAGAGAGAGAGAGAGAACAGTGTCTTCCCGTGCGGTATTTTATTCATCTCGGTAATTTGCTAAAATATCGTAAATATATATATATATATATATATATATATATATATATATATATATATATATATATATATATATATATATATATATATGTATATATATATATGTATATGTATATACATGAGAGAAGCATCACTTGATCAGGAGAGACATGGCGACATATGACGGCATCTGTTGCACGTTACATGGACGAGACAGTGTAATCCAAAGCTTCATACCAAGGTCAGCAGACACAATATTCACTGCAATGACGATCAAATGCATAAATGGAGTGAACACTATTAAAATGCTGTCAAAACAAAAATTTTTACAGGGGACTTTTAATAAAAAGTATATACATTGGCGGATTTAGAGGGGGGTTGCAGGGGTTACAACCTCCCCCCCCTCCCTTTGATAGGAATTTTTTTTTACCAAAAACAGGTCGCTTTCGAACATTTTTAGGGCTGCATTCCCCCTTTCAAAAAATTCTAGATCCGCCTGTGATACCTATACATATGAAATACAATAAAACTAGTGAAGATTGACCCTCACCTATTAGAAAAATAACGTGCAGACCATGGTTCCTTGCCGACACGCTGATGGTGGAGTAGGTTTCAAACAGAAAAACGTCGCAATACGTTACAGAACGCTTCTGTAAAAACTACTTTTTAACATCACTGTCAAATGGTATTTCCCCCATTTCTGTATTTCAGAATACCGCCCAGATGGTTCTCGGTAATAGCATCGGTCAAATATAAAATGAAAGTAGACCCAACCTGCGGTATTTGGTTCTATGACTACTACTTGTGTCAGTTGGATGAGATTTGTTTGTGGTTTCATGTCAAACCGTAACCAATTCACTGATATGCTGGCGACATATATTTATTGGAAAAAAACCAATGCATCCATTCAAAAATGAGGGAATTTCTGTCGTGATATGGAGTCTATGATTTTATTGTGTCGTACGAAAGACAGGACACCACTAAGTCTCAGGTGGGGCCAAAAATTAAGAACCACTTGGTCCCGAGGTCAATACACTCCCGACTGAGTTACACCGACACCTGTCGGAGTATATGCGACCCGTCTAGATATATCGTATACATAATCCATCATAGTTTTTACGTATTTACGTAAGTAGATTATACTTATAAAGCGGTCATGTTTCGTATCAGAATGAGAAAAAGGACAAATATACGGGTATTTTGTTCGATGTATGTCAGAAATCACAAAAATATAAACATTTTTTTCAAATACAATTTTGTGAAAATCAAGAACAGTAAGATCTTGAGCATGATCTTCTTCTCGACACATCAGATATCTTTGCTCAGTAGTTCTTGTGAAAACACATGACTCGCGTGATTATTTTATTTTACAAATCAAATTAAGAATTTTCCAAAGCGGGTAAATGCTCAGAGAAATATGAAAAATAGATGTAGAGCATAAGGTCAGTTAGGAGTATTGTTGAATATTTGAAAAGTCTGCCCACTGCCTTCAACGCAATAAAAAGTTATTTAAAATAGTACATAACAAGTATTGACATAAATGATATAGATGTGTACTTACTAAAAATGGCGGATCGATGATTTTCAAAAAAAAAAAAAGGGGGGGGGGGGGGGGGGTTCATGTGAAAGTCAAGTATTAGTTAAAATACTCAGCCATTTTAGGTGCAAAATTTGCAGTTTCGCTGATATTATTTAGGTGTTTTCAACCTAATCATCTATATATGACATGTAAATTTGCGGCAAAAAAAAAAAAGGGGGGGGGGGTCCCCCACCCACCTCTAAATCCGCCACTGCTAAAATATTTGTCAAGAATAAGTGCTTCAATATTAATATAATGATAATTCAAATAATTTCATTTCCCTGCACCGGGCTACAGTCAATGTGTTGTAGTTTACGTAAACATCATGAGCCGAAATACCGATAATGTTTCCATTTCGAAATCGATCGCAAAACTTACAAGCAAATAGTACGTTGCTAATAATTGTTACTGACCGACTAGCCAAGCGGGAGAGGCTTACTACCTAAGGTCACATGACCTTGTCTCTGACCATCAATATTCGATCAATATTTCACTTCGTTTGGGTCGTTGTGAGTGTATCTTATACAAATTCTTAGGGAAAAAAGGGGGTAGGGGTTAGAGAAAAATATTGTAATCACATGTATTGATGTCACCCTTCCTTTATGGTACACTTACATTATGTACTTTTTTTCCCTAACCACGTTCCCCTGGATCTGCCATTGTTTTCTGTCTTTTAAATAATATTACCATGCCCGACTGTTTTACGTTTTGAGGAACGCTATCCAGGATTTACAATCTTATTGACCCTTTGCAAGAACGGTGTAGAAATTTAATTTCCTTTATTCTAGTCACAGGCTCATAATCTATAACTAGGAGACATATTTCCGTTATGTTCTTGATTTATAAAATAGATATGTTCAACACTATTAATTGGAAACAAACGGATTTTCACTTGCAGATTTAAAGTGTAGGGAATGACGGGGGGTTAGGGTGGGTTATCCATCCAAAATTTATTATAATACACTGTTAAAGTATCTTGTTCTTTACCATTAGTGTTTATGATGGCCACATTAAAGAAGTCGTATTATATTGATTCCTTAACGATTTACTGAAGTCCTAACTTTTAATCAGCAGTATCGAACCGCAAATACCATGTCGTAAAATTAATTAAAGTAAGCGTACGTTTTGTCATAAATTGTTATATGACTGAAAATGCCCGAAATAATATTTTTTTGCTACATTTACTGTGGATAAATGTAATAAGCATAGATTACTAAGAAAAATTCTTGCAATGCCCTCTCTTTTTTGTTTCTGTGCAGACTCTGTGATATGAATTTTTATGAAAATGTCAGCGTATGACAGATAAGAAATATAGAATTATTTTACACAATGATTTTAATTGAAAAAGTATTAAAGCTATGTAACCACTTTCCTCCCCCCCCCCCCCCATAACACCCAGTGGCGGATTTCGAAGGGGCCGCCCCCTCCTTTTCTTCACCACAAGTGTGTGTGAGTAAAACTTCAGATTTGGCACCCGAAAGTTAATACTTGAAATTCACATGTGAGCTCCCCTTTCGGAAATCCTGGATCCGGCACTCACCCCCCCCCTTTTTTTGTAAGGATACCCGTTGTTACATATGTCGCTTTTTGCATGAAAGTACCCAATGCTGTAAATCTGGATACACTCACTGCGTGACAGATAAGACACTTTCAGCGGGAGAGAGACAAAAGTCGTAACTATTGAGCAATTTTCCCAAGCTTTGAAAAACAGAAGAATTTCAATAATGCCTGGATATATAGTAGAAACATATGCAAGTGTTTATCATTATAAAAGGTCTGATGCGACTCACGCCGTGGGATGCGGGCATGTGACAAGAGAAAGCCAACCGTGTGAAAATGATTCCAGCAACCACAGAACATGGTATTCTTATTATCTTACCAACTCTATAAACATGTATATTTGACACTATGAAAAGTGGGTACAAAGTTAAATTGCCCAAAAGCATCCAAACCACATTAAAATGCAATGATAATAATAAAAAATGAATAAATAAATATAAACAACCCATATTTACCGTACTGTAAATATATATATTTATTTTAAAAAGTGGGTACAAAGTTGAAGTCCCTAAAATCACTCCACCCCCCCCCCCCCCCAACTCCCTGCATTATAAGTAACAACAACAACGACCAATAAGAACAACATCAATAACAAGTACGACATCATTATCGTCATCATCATCAACAACATCATCATCATCATCATCATCAACAACAATAATAATAATAAATACGACAATAATAATGTTAAAAGCTATAATGAATAAACAACTAAGAAAGTATCTATTATTTCAATATTATTATTGTTTTATGTAGTTTGCATAATTGATTTTAAATATTTATTGTATGTATTAGAAACTGAATACATATTATCAAAAATCATATTTTAAATTTGTCATTAAAATATATTTCCTTTTCGATTTAGTCATTTCTAACAAATTATTGTATGGCTTACATGAAAAGATGGCATGATAAACAGTGGTTGATACAAGGGAATCAGTTATCTTGAAATAAACAGTTATCCTGCACGCCGTCACTATCCTGTCATCCGATTGGTCAATATTAACATTGCATGGAGAGGCGTATTTAAAAGGGGCGGAGCATAGTAACAATACACAAAACAGATTTTTAAAACACTATCAATCTATACTCACGTGCTTTAGAGAAAGTTACGACAACTTTTATTCTCGTGTTAGACAAAGTTTTTTTTTTTGGATTTTCGACCTTGTTGAGTGGTCATCGTTGTCTGTGATTTTCATCGTTATATGGCAACTGATACAGAGGTAAGAAAATAATAAAATAATCTATAATTATTCTTTATGTATAATACTAACATATTATAAATCACGTTCTTATCGGTTACTAAGCCTCGATGTTACTTTGAAGCTCGACCAGGCTATAAGACAAATGCTAAATGTCACAAGGGTGACGACGGACATTGTCAAATTAATTTCTATTGGCATACATAAAGTCTGGCATCTTTGCCATATTTCACCACAGCCTGTGGAGATCGCTTTAATTTTCAATCGGTGGATAACACGATACACATGCAAAATGCAGTAAATAGAAAAACGTGCCACAATTAAAAAATAATTAGCATGCTAAAATGCCGCTTAATTATATTCTATCGAATTCTTTTCTTGATTGACATTACAAAAGAATGAAGTTTTCTCTCGTCTTAAACTGATAGATACATCTATCCCTTTTCCATGATATGTATTCATTTTAATTAAGTACACTGATTAATATGAAAGTGTTAATTATATGGGCTCATATACTTTAAGAGGAACCCCTGCAGAGTTTTCAGACATGACAGGGGGTCTAAATCCCCATGTCATAGATCAAAATCCCCCCGCTTGGGTTGTGAACAGTTGTCAGTTTTATCCTCGTATTTTCTTAGTTTGTTTACTTGATTGGCTCCGACCACATACTTACGTAGCTTGTTTGGAAACATTTTAGTCAATTACTAAATCTTGTCAAAATGTGAATTCAGACATGATTGGTGACATCCCGATTTTTTTAAAGTGTTGAAGCTTCCTTGACTTGCTCGTTATTTGACACGTATGATGTTTTAAGGAGAGGATACTATTTCACTTAGGAAACTAGGCTTTGTCATCAATTATTAAGAAATTCTAGGAACTAAGGACATAAGGTTAACCAAGGATAAGGGGATGAGATAATCTGTCTCGTAAAACTAGACACAACACAGCAGATAATTTAGTCGCATTAAATCTGTAAGTAGCTTCTTCTTCTTCTTTTTTTTTTTTAGTAATTTACATGTATATAATAATGCAGAAAAGAGGAATTAATATCATAGACACTTTATATAAATTATTAAAAAGGAATGCATTTTTTCTACAGTTTACACATCTCTTCAAAAAAGCACTTTCTCTTTCTCATGTTTGTGTTCGTTAATTAGTCGTATAGCTTTACTTTATAAATGTAACACATGACATGAGTTTCATCTACCCTCACTGGACATTATATCATTTATTTTTGGTGTTGTATACTAAATTTTTCCGTCACTTAGAGATAAAAAATATATCGTGTCTCGGCATGGCAGTCGGAGGCCATCGATCACCCACACGTAGTGGCGTAGTCCGGGGATTGGACCCAATTCACCTCCATCACTTACCGAGCACTTAACTACTACAGGAACTTTGCTTGTTTGTTAACTGTGATGAAACAAACACAATGAATATTATTGGCTCATATTAATTTTATTCAGTGATGTTGATTCCACTACTTCTTCCATATGCAAACCACCATATATGATTTAGACGTCCTCGACTGAGTTCGTTCTGTAGAATGGATACTTCTCTGGAACAAAATTGTTCGATAAGATATTTTCAAAAAGATTTATATACCAGCTTCCTTGAAAATTTGCATATTGGAAAGTTTTATGCCATTATTTATGCTTATATGTCATTATGCGTTTAATCATAGTATCTTATTTATGTTTTCGATTTTTTTCTTTTTTTTTTTTATTAATCTGTATTTTGTATCTGCTTTGTCCGCCTAAGATACACGAGTGGTTTCAATGTGATATCAGAGTTAGTAGAGATGGTAAGATTGAAGTGGCACTTTACTTCGCCCATTAATTAGTCTTTCAAATCTAGGTTTCAAGTGTTTGAAGCCAAGTGGATGAGAATCATTGAAATAAGAGAGGGCCATTTCTGACTTCTCTCTCGTGTCAGGGTTGGGAAGCAATATTTTATACTATATCTTTGTTCTACATGCTACTCTCTAAAGCATAAAGAATAGGTAGAAGGGAAATTAAGTTGAAAAAAGAGGGGGATGTTGCTCAGCACCTCGTTGAATCATCGTTTTTCTCATTCTAATCTAATTCTTTTAAGGAGTAAACGATCAGTTAAATCATTGCAAAGCACACTGCTCATTTTTATCAAATTTGAAGACTTTGTCTCATATTTTAAACCACGTTTAATGCATAAACCGAAAACAATGCAGTCAATTGCAAGCGATTCCATAGCGTTGTGCACTGACAGGCAGATGGAACGAAAAACGTACCGAAAAAATACAATGACGCATTCGGCTTTATGTCACCCCGCACGCGTTATCTACGGCAAACATTATCCTGGGAGGTGCAGATGCAACTTTTGCCTTTTACACATACATTGTCAATTTTAACAGAGTTGCATTATCCGACTTTGTCTTTCAAAGATAAATGAGATTATATTGTAGTAGAGTTCAACAGCTGATGCAATAGCGCAGATAGAAAACGGGCATCATGATGCACCTGAGCAGTAACAGGTGATGAGCAAGAATCCGTGCACTATGCAAATAAATGCGCTATCTCCTAAATATAGTTTCTCCAGGTGTTTTATTTGAATAATATAAAATTTTGTTTCTCGTCAGAGCGAAAAATATTTACGCATATAATATGTGCAATGGTCCACATTGTTTTTAAGTTCCTTTTTTTCGCTGTTAGGTTTTCGATTCGTGTCCTATAATGGCCAATATCAAAAATCGACTTGACAATGAATTTTCAAAATGCTAAAAAAAATAACTGAATGAATGAAGTATTCTGAAAAGAATTCGGGGATCAAAGATTCGGTTTCTTTATATATGGCATTTATATCATAACGGGACTAATATGCAATAATTTAAATCTTATATTATTGCTTATATCATAAAAAATATTGTTAGTCATTGAAAGCATTATGACTTTTTTTAAGTAATACGTGTCAAGAGAAATATACATTTCATCATAATCATTTTCAAGCACTTGATATTATCCATATTTATTTACCTGTTTTCATATACGCATATCGCTTTGACATACGATTTGCAGAAGATGTAACCGCGATTATAGAAAGTCCCGCCCATCGCGTCGCAAGCCGATGCGCACGAGTGCACGCATTCAGGCGATCTTATTTACAAGTTAAATGTTTGTGTTTTCAGATATTAAATAAAAACGTTGTTGATCGGTTGATCTCGGAGGATATGCTTCTGTATAACAATAATACATCACAAAAGGAGGAAAAACTCGAAGGTCAAGAACTCAGCGGTAAGTATTCACATATATATATATATATATATATATATATATATATATATATATATATATATATATATATATATATATTTAATCATATAGGTATATATGAAAGATTGTTTATGTATATAGGATATATATACTTCTTGTGATTGTGAATTGGTAGGTGCACATAATTTGACAGCTATTTAATATTATTTACTATTTTAAAAAAAGTTTTTTTTATATATATAACACATTAAAATACTTGCACTTACAGAATTTCATTTTTTCCAGATCATTGATTACTTACTATTGATTTGCCACTTAACTCTTATAAGAACCCTTTTATCTTTTGTTTTTCCTACAAAAGGACAGGAATACAAAACAAAATGAAATTTGGTTTTAAAATGACATTTTTAAAAGTTGAATTTTAGAATCTTCAATAAACTATTGTGTCTTAAAAAACTCTTCAATTAACCCTATTCTGAGTAAAACTAGTAAAGTCAAATTGATTTATTGATTGCAATACACAATAAGAAAGTGACAACTATTATAAGAAAAAAAATCATGATTCAAAATGAAAAATAAAAATGAAATACTAACCCAAAGTTACTTAATTTAAAATCAAGTTGAATACAGTTATTGCTTCTTTCAACCTTGAATGTATACCGTGTTCGGGTAAAATCTGGTTTTCCTTTTCATTGGTTATTAGCAAAATCGTTTATAAACCACTCATCTGAACTACAACCTCGATGCGGTACACTCTTTTGATAATATTTGATGGGTAAATATTTCTGTCTAATTGATAATCATACACCTCACAATGTAATACCAGTTCTAAAAGAAAGACAGACAACGAAAGTAAAGCGGCTATTATTCCTCGATCGTCTTCATTAAAATCCATGAAAGATTTACGATCGCGTAATTGTTGAGAAGTAAAAATGCGCTTTTAACTTATCGCAATTATGAAAATTGAAATTGTGACAGTAAGTGCGTTCGGTGTCAAGTTATTTGACGCTCACATAAAGAACGGTGAAACCTTTCTGATCCGGATATGCCCACAGATTGTGAAATATTAGGCATTTTCTTTGGACAGTCACGCTAGATGCTTTGTAAAAGCGATAATGTAAAACCCGACCAGCGTTTAAAGACTTGTTCGCGATCACCTGAAGTTGAGAGTCAGTATGAATAAAGTATTTCATTAGCATCTTGCTCATGAGAAAGTTAGATGTACTGTTAAATGCATTTTCTGCACATGATTAACTCGTTTCCCCTCTACACGCAATAGTGGTTTTGAATTCACAAAGTGATACTTCGTATTTGTAAAATTGAAATCTGGGATAGGGAAAAAAGAGATATAGAAATATTACAGTTTCTTTTTAATTTTCAACATGTGAAAAAATATGGTTCATCTTGCATTGTGTATACCAAATTTGTCCTAAAAGAAAGCCACACCGATCCATTTTAGAATAAGGTATTTATGCTAAAGGTACAGAATAAAAAAAAAAAGAAAAGAAAAATAATGAGATGTGAATAATGTTAATGTTTTTCTATCTTTCACTTTTCATTCATTCATTCATTCCATTTCTTTCTTTCTTTCTTTCTTTTTGATAAAACAAATTTCATGGTCAATTATGTGTACACTTGTTTTTTTTCACTCAATTTTAACGTTAGAAAATGGCTCATTTAAAAACAATATATATTGATTGATTATATATAAAACTAGATGAAATATACATTCGAAAACCTAAAAATCCTATCCAAGAAACAAATAAAAACGAGAGAAAAATATCCCCTCAAATTCTAAGTAATTTACATACACGTGTACATCTTGACTGGGTGTTTTTTGGCGCACCCCACTCAGGATAATTCAATCCCAATGCAACTGTGCATCGCATCTGTCCAAGGCTAAAGTGACCCGGATAATACAATAGGACTTATCTTTTTCTATTCTTTAAAAATCACTTGGACATGGCTAAGAACATGCTCTTTATAGAAAAATTACAAACTATTGGCGGACAGCGGTCACTCTTTGGTCAGGCTGACTTTTTTCTCGTCTCGACTTGTGATCACCTGTCATTCGGAACAAAGCTTCGTTTTTGCTGTGATTTATGAATTATGGTAATATTGAAAATCAGCGCAGATTCCTCTTATCCTTGTTTACTCTGAATGACAATGGAAAAAATTAAATGAGTATCGGTCAAAAGTGGTCATTGTAGAAAAGATATTGTAGTGACCTGGCCGGAGTGTCGACTAAGGCCATGAGAGAGGTCAGTCCATGTCATGTCCGAGCGTTTTGAAGAGCGGTGGTCAGTTGAATTAAGTTTCTTGGGCTTTCAGATTCGCGGATATTAATTGCAGATATTGAAATTGCTGTTCTGGGGTCGTGTGAATGTTTTGTATTGGTCAAATAAGTTTACAGATAAGATGCACATCTGAAATTTTGAATATGTAAAATGAAAGTAAATGTTAGCATGATAACACTTGAAGTTTTCGTTATTAAAAGAAAAATAACATTTCCATGAAATGCGGCTGTTTTAAAGTATATATTAATATATATGTATAAACAATATAAGCATTTTTCACTGAATTTGTTTTTGTTTTATTTCAGAGGATTATAATTGTGATTGTGGAGAAGTTTTTCAAACAATATCAGTACTCAAACGCCACGAATCCTACGACTGTACACTAACCAATGAAACAGTGTCAATGACACCACGTGATCCCGATAGTCCAATCACATCAGAGCGTCAAGAATCAAAGAGGTAATACCATTCGAGACTAGATATAACAATGTGATAAAGAAATGATAGAAATTAAGCAATTAACATTCGGTGTAGATTTTAACATGATAGTTGTGTGTAAATTTCTCAATGTATTGCCCTCTACTCTGTGGCCCCATTCATTCGCCAGGAGAAAAACTCTGTCGATGAGCGAACAGATAATGGCGCGAATCTGTCTTTATGTCTATCCGAACACACTGCGAGCGTCTTCCAATGATTGACAGCTCTTCAGTGAATAGCAAAATGTATTGCTTCGTACAATTATCTAGAGAGATGCCCCGATTAGAATTAAATTGTTATCTTGTGATCTTGATTGATGATGGCATAGAGAATTTGTTTCGTGTAATTTTCATATGTTTTCATAAGTTTTTATAACATCATCGAGTTCTCTCTCTCTTTCTGTCATGTGTCGCTTTATCTATCGATATGAAATGGGCTCAAGAACATTAAGCAATCAACATCATAGAAGTATTGAACATGCTTGTGTATATTTCACTGTGATTTATATAAAGAGATAATCAAGAGAGTTTAAACGGTGCACTTTAAATCAGACATTTTTCATTATTTAGTCAGGTACATCTTTTCCTGCAGTGTCATTGCACAAGGTGCAGTTAATATAACGCTAACGCCAAAAACGGAATTATAATATGTCATGTCAGATCTCATGAAAATCAGTTTAGATATTGATATTTCTTAAGCTGTCACAGGGGGTTGTGATGATACCTCGCCACAATTCTGTCTGTTCACACGCTCCACCACACAAAGTTCCTTCGGTACTCAACTGCCTTTAACGTATATGTATGCGCAAGTCTGTAGGCACGGTCCTTAGCACTTTAAAACAATCGTACATATACGGAAGTTACTATAGGGGTTTGTTTGTTGTCTTCGCTCTCCTCGAGTGGGCCCGTAATGAATCCGCACGAGATGACCTTTCCATAGTTACCCGGAATGTAATTCTCGCAATATTGCATGCAAGTTACCGCCGCTAGGTGGAAGGCTGGTCGAGAGTTCTCTTAATCACCTGTCAGCTATCAAGTTTCCCGTTTTACTATCCTTGATAAGTCATGATGCGACTAAGGAAACAAAGGGCGCACCGATAGATTATTTTACGTACAAGTTTGTCATGTAAACGCTTCGCCGAGAGCCTCACGCAATTCAACAATCGGGGGTTATTGTTTTGGAACTGTTACATTTATCAAAGAGTTTAATCTGAACTGTCATGGCTACTGATGGCCTGCCATCGACCCGTAGTCACGGCATTGTTGTGGAGAAACCCCAGACCACTGCCACTTACCCACAGCAATTACCCTGGTCACTTCATGATTTTGTTAGTACAAAATCTTATCATATGACGTCACTGTAATTATTTCATTTTTGTCTTGTCGAACTTACGGATTTCGATCAATTCTGAAGCTAAGCCATGTGTTTTCTTTAAAATTGATGAAAATTTTAAATTTACAAAGCGAAAGTACTGTTGAATTTTATTCATCTACCTAATTACGATTATTAATTTCCTTAATTATGTCTTTGTTTATTTGTTAATCTATTTTTATGTTATACATGTATTTCACTTCAGTATCATAATATATTGGAAAATATCTTATTTTTCCATCCGAGTTCATCCTACAAATTGTACATTTTATTTATCTATTCATAGATTTTTCTCATTTCTATTTATCTATTCATTTATTTATTTATTTCTTCATTTATTTATAATTTATTTATTTATTTATTTATTTATTTATTTATTTATTTTGTTACAGTATGAGCGACGTAGAAGGACCAATGGATATCAATGAGCAAGAGGAACACGGAGAATATAGATGTGACGAATGTCCTAAATCATTTCAGTGGAAGTCTAACTTAATTCGTCATCAGGTACGCACACATCCTTCGTGAAAATATCGTAAACTCACCTACGTTCGCAAAAAAGTAAATTTCAAATAAAAATAATTTTACCCGGAATTAAAATCATGCTTGTGTACATGTTATACTTTTGATATTTTATCATGTCTTATTCATGAAATCAATTTTTTATCTTTTCAGATGTCTCATGATGCGGGAAAGAAATTTTCGTGTGAAAATTGTGACAAGTTTTTTACAGACCCAAGTAACTTACAACGTCACATCCGGTCCCAACATGTTGGCGCACGCAGTCACGCATGCTCAGAATGCGGTAAAACATTTGCGACCTCAAGCGGACTGAAACAACATCAACATATTCACAGTTCCGTCAAGCCTTTCCAATGTGAAGTTTGTCTCAAAGCTTACACCCAATTCTCCAACCTCTGTCGCCATAAGAGAATGCACGCCGACTGTCGCCAACAGATCAAATGTAAAGATTGTGGACAGGCTTTCTCCACAGTGACCTCCCTTAGTAAACATAAGCGGTTCTGTGAGGGCGCTCTTAGAAACGGAATGCATCTTGGATTTCCAACCCCCGATAAAATCAGCCCTTTGGGTTTACCTCACGTGAGCGCTATGAATGGACAAAGCCAGATAAATCCAGCACTGTACATGGGCATGTATCGACCACCATTCCCACTGTATCCACCAATGACGTCATTTCCGCTTTTCCCTGGAACTCATCCGTTTTCTGGGTTGTCTCCAATGTCTCCATTATCACCCGGTAAGCTGTCGTCTGCTTGTGGAAATAAACCATTACTGTCACCATACTCACTTTCTGCAATCGGGAAAATCGAGAGAGAAAACAAAACAGACGATCATAAAAGGCGCCGTAACTCTGTCGGATCCGAATCGAATGATTCACCAGTAAGTTCCGGAACCGAACACGACAACAACAGCTCCGCATCTGATGCTGAAAGTGACTGTAGCAGTAGCAAGAAGTCAAGATTTGACCCCGATGAATCACGTGATATACGTTACGTCCCTTTCCAGCCCCACAGACCTATACCATATATGCCGTTACCGCAAAACAACAAAATCTCGACATCCTCTTCGCCGGTATCGCCAGTAAATCGTACAACAGATTCTCTATCATCGCCAAATAATCGGCTCACAGAATCATCCATGCCGTACGATTTCTCAAAAACAAATAAAACGCGAATCTCGTCTCCTGTTCGAGAAAGATCCCCAGAAATCCAAACGAAATCATCTGGAGAGCAGCCATTAGACCTAACCAGAAAAACGCAGAAGGAAGAGATTGTCGCTCCAGAAAACTCCAGAAAAACTCATATTTTTGGACTTCCTTGTCCAATATCAGAAACTAAACTCCACTACGCTTATCCGCAACCACCGAAGCCAATGATGTTGGACCATCTTCACATGGAAAAGGCGAAGCTACAGCAGTCGTTACAAGAAGTGACAAAATTCCTTCCGTTCTCCAGATTCCCACTTGGAAACACGTCATATGCAGCGGCAGCACTCGGGATGTTGAAGGCAGACGACAAGGCATTTTCTCCACTCATGAAAATAGACAACCTTCAAGAACATTTTCAGTTTGGTAGTCCGCATAAGATGAAGGAGAGATACAGCTGCAAGTTCTGTGGAAAGGTATGTAACATTTCTTCGTCTTCTTCTTCTTCTTGTCTGTCTTTACAAAAATATTTGATAAATAAATGAACGAATAAAACAATTTTGATGGTTTTATATTCGAACTGCTTTACGAGATACTTATTTTGTCTCTTGTTACTTTCAGGTATTTCCAAGAAGTGCTAACCTGACCAGACATCTGCGCACGCATACAGGAGAGCAGCCATATAAATGTAAATACTGTGAGAGATCTTTCTCGATCTCATCTAACCTCCAACGTCACGTGCGAAATATCCACAACAAGGAGAAACCGTTCCGTTGTTCGCTCTGTGATAGGTGCTTCGGACAACAGACCAATCTAGATAGACATTTAAAGAAACACGAGACCGAGGGCCCAAATGTAAGGGATTCCCCGGTCACGGAACCCGATCTTGACTCCAAAGATGAAGCATACTTTTCGGAAATTCGAAACTTTATCGGCAAAGCGACTGATATAGACATTACTTCCGAAAACCCTTCTGATATTATTTCAAACGGACTTCATCATATGATTGACCGTAACGCCGATCGTGATGAAAAATTTGATGACGCAATCGATGACGTAGAAGAGGAATCCGACGAAGAGAACGATGTTGATGATGAGGATGAACATCTTGATTCCAAAGACAACCGAGTGGTTTCAAATCATCAAAACCATGATAAACCTCTCAACAATAATGACATTAAACCGAGCGTGATGATAAAAGACGATAGTGATAAAATTGCTCTGAACAAATTGGTACGACCGGAAGTCATTCTGGAAAATGCCTTCAGAAAATATCTTCCGTGTATGTAATTTATATATTATGTAAATACAAAGATGTAAATATTTCTATTTATTGCCATCCGTACACATACGTTACAACGCTCATACGACATTTTCATATCTATTGTCTTCTTTAATTTACTATACACAATTTTTGCGGACCACATCTTCTTTGTACATTAAAAATAATTTTTTTAAAGCAATCCTCAAACAATGAATTGTTTTCTTTCTAATGTTTACTTTGTACACTTGCATTCCACTTTAAAATGTTCATGTGATTTACGATCACTACTCACGGTGGACCAATATTTTTCATGTTTTGTCGTATTTTATTCTTTGATATATATGCATAAATCAATCACGAATACTAGTCATTGATTGTAGATACATTGATACACACTTTGCAATGTGACACTGCCATTCAAATCAACTAACATCATATATTTCTGCTTCATTATATACTGTTTTGAAGACTTGCTTTGTCTTTATTACGCTTACGTCATTCCGTCAATTTAGCAATCTGTCTCACTTGTGAATAAACTATTGAATATTGAATATACTGAGTTTTTTTAATAGCTGTCTCTCTTTCTCTTTTTTGAGAAAGGGAAGGGGGATGAGAAATGAGCGGTGTAATAGAGATAACTACAAAATTATTGCGTGATATTTTTTTATTGTCATATTGATTTGGACAAACTAGGTATCGAATCTATGTGGTGTGGTACTCGGATTCTGACATCAAACAAATCATTGGATCTAGAGTGATGGTCTTCTCACTGTAGTAAACCACTGACTTGGTGTGTGGTGTTTATCATACCGACTTATAGCATACGAGGTACCGAACCAAGTGCTTCCTCTCACTAGAATAAACCACTGACATGGTGTGAAGTGTTTAGCATATTGACATAGCAAACACGGTATCGGACCTAGGCTGGTCTCACTGGAGTAAGCCACTTAGGTGGTGTGAAGTGTTTAGCATACTGACTTATAGCAAACGAGGTACCGAACCAAGTGCTTCCTCTCACTAGAGTAAACCTCTAAGGTGGTGTGAGGTGTTTAGCATACTGACTAATAGCAAACAAGGTATCGAACCTAGGCTGATCTTCTCACTGAAGTAGCCGACTGAGGTGTTGTGTAGTGTTTAGCATACTGACCTATAGCAAACGAGGTACCGAACCGAGTGCTTCCTCTCATTAGAGTAAACCACTGACATGGTGTGAAGTGTTTAACATATTGACATACCAAACACGGTATCGGACCTAGGCTGGTCTCACTGGAGTAAGCCACTTAGGTGGTGTGAAGTGTGTAGCATACTGACTTACAGCAAACAAGTCACCGATTGATTGATTGATTTTTGTTTAACGTTACACCACGAATATTTCACGTATATGGTGACGGCATCTGCCTGATGCGGGGGCATACAAATTTTGACCTTTGCAACGGACCTACCCGAAGCAGTGAGGGATCTTTAACGTGCCATGCATACTGTCTCATCCGAAAGACAGGACAATGGCATGGCCAGAGAGGGACTCGAACCCCGGCCTCCCGATCAGGAGGAGAGCGCGATGCCACTAGGCCACGCCGGCTTACAAGGTACCGACCGTAGACAGGTCCTCTCACTGAAGTAAATAACAGATGTGGTGTGAAGTGTTGTTATAATAACAAGTAGCAAATAAGAGATCGGACCTAGGCTCGGTTGCTCATTAGAGCAAACCGCGGAGGTGATGTAAGGTACTCGTACACTAACGGCAAACAAGGGATCGGACCTACGTTCGACGTCTCACTAGAACAAACTACTTAGATGGTGTTTAAGTGTTTGATAAAGTGACCTGCATCGAACAAGACATCCGAACTTCGCTCAACGTCTTAATGGAGTAAGTTAACTAAATGGATGATGATAATATATAGAATTATACATGAAAGTTGATATGTCAAAGCTTATATGGCTGACCGACAGGAGATGCCCATTAATCTTGGCGTTTGAACTCATAAACTTAAAACAATTCCGGTCTATAGATTGGCGATGTCCGTCCGTCTGTCTGTCCGTCAATATTTTGGTTATAGTTTCTGGTAGAAGCAAAATCTCAGCAACTAATAAGACTATAAACATAATACCTCACATATAGGTTCTTTATGACAAGAGCTTTCAAATTATGCCATGACTTTTGTCCTAATGACCTTAAACTTTGGCCTACTTTTAAGAAATTCTAATTTCGGCTGTATCTATTGAATCAATAGGGATAGGACTTTGATACTTCACATATAGGTTCTTTATAACGAATGTTTTCAATCAACTATGACTTTTTACCTTGTGACCTTGAGCTTGTTTCGAATTTACTTTGCAATCCGGCCATACCATCTTTAGCGGCTTCTTGTTTTATCCATGTTTCCACATTTCAGCCTGCTTAAGTCTTGCAGCTTACTTAACATTGATGTCATGGAGTTCGAGTGCATTGACCGTATAAAGATTGGATTAAATTCCATTATCCCTCGGATTCCCAAATAGTTAGGAATATTGTGATTTTGGCCGGTTTAATTTACGTTTCATGTTACTAGGAGTAATTTCATTTTTTCATTTAGATTCCCCTGCTAGTGGCGAAGGAAACCAGGGAATGTGTAATCCACTACTAAACTATTTCGAACCGGCGTATGTCAATCGGTTGTGTGCTTGGCTTGTGACTAACAGGTCTCAAGTTCGAATCTATTCGGTTGCTCACCGGTTGGATACGACCGTTAAACCGAAGTCCTGTGTTATGGTAAACATGACATGTAAAAGTTTCTCTACTGCTTCAGCCGTGTGATTTTGCAAATGACTAATTTCTATGCACCACATCAATGTAGATGCTTTCAGCATATACGTTTAATAAATTAAATAATCTTGGTGAGGGATCAAACGAACAAACATTCCCCCAAATAACTAACTAACTAACTAACTAAATAAATAAATAAACAAATAAAAATAAACCTAAAAGGTTACTCATTTAACAATCCCTCACTTCCGTCTTTGTAAATACAAAAGTTTGTCACATTATCAGTGTATTGTTCCACATCTTTTTGAACTCCAGAACGAGAGTCATATTTTCTCACGTGTTATTTAAGTTTTGTATTTACTGCAACAAAAAGCCTTGAAAATTCATTCTCTCTCCCCGCTTCCTTATATAACAACATAAGTTTAAAGTGATACGCTGAGTCATGTCGCGATAGGACTGAAAATTGTTGAAAACGGCGTAAAACATTTATCAGCGAACCAAACAATCAACAACACATGTATAGATAGGTTTCATTAGCAAAATGTTTCATTGGAGTTACTTCCCTTGTGACAAGTTGTTTGCCATCTTTGAGGTATATAACTGAATATTTCTTCATAAATCAACCAAATTATGTAGCTAATTTCTCTAACTTAAGGATACTTCCTGTATTTTCGCAATGCCTATGCAAATTTGTAGGTATTAGACAATGTAAAAAGTTTCTAAAGAAGTGAAAATATTAACAACCTTCTTTAAAAAAAATAATTAAACCTCTAATGAATATGAGACAAAAAATCACAAAGCCAGCGTGGCCTAGTGGTATTGCATCGGACTCCTGATCGGGAGGCCGGGGTTCGAGTCCCGCTCTGATCATGCCGGTGTTCTGTCTTTCGGATGAAACAGTAAAAACCGAGGCCCCGTGTCGTTGGTATGCATGGCACGTTAAAGATCCCTCACTGCTTCGGGTGGGTCCGTTGCAAAGGTCAAAATTTGTATGCCCCGCATCAGGTATATTATGCCTTCACCATATACGTGAAATATTCGTGGTGTGACGTAAAAACAAAAATCAATCAATCAATGCTTGACCACAAACATGGCCGACAACGGGAGGTAACTCCAACTAAAATACGGCTAATGAAACCCATTTATAGCGTCTATATCGAGATATGAATGAATAAACACTTATGGAAGATATGTAAAACCTCAATCAGCCAATCAACCAATCATAGGTTTCATATGAGAAGAGACGATACTTCCATTGCCAACAGTAATGAAGACGACTCTCATAAAATATTTACAATGATCCGTTCCTTGTGTCACACCATACAAAGATAATTTCACTTACACGTATATACCTCCAATGTCTATCTGATACAACTGCACAGAATTTTTTTTACCTGTACATCTGACCCACCCCATGCAATGAGGGATGCGAACCAATGACCACCGTGGCACGAGATCTCGGCAATGCCGAGCCGGTGTTATATAGTAGTTTTTCCCCCATAGTAGTTTTTCCCCCCGGAAAAATGACTATATAGTAGTTTTTCCCCATGGCGGAAAAACTACTATATAGCAGTCTTTCCCCCATGGTAGATTTTCCCCCTTACGTAACGGTTTGGAAATTACACACATTTCTTCTGTATCAGTCAGATAACATTTGAAATACAAATGTACTATAGTAATAGCCTGTGGATCAAACCGATTGTGCTATAGTTAACGGGTTTCTGTATTCTGTTAAATGTTTTGTTTGTGCGTGTATTTATTTTTTGTTTTATTTATTTATTTACAAGTCTTTCTTTTTATATATTTACCAATGTATGCTATTTTCTTCTATTATTTCATTGTAAAATTTGTCGTTTTACTTGCTTATAGATGTCAATCACGACGTCAGGCTGTAACTCAAAATTCGATCCCAGGCAACTTTTCGTAATACATCATAAGTAAAATAGGAATTTATCAATCTAATGACAATCCAATGACAAATATTGGAATTGAACGTGCAAGATTTCCTTGAACATTCAATTCCTAAATAAATTAAGACTGATGCATTATATATATCACAATATCGCTACAGAGTACATGATGAACATGAAAATAACAGAAGGGAATTCCATCCAGGTGTCCACGATTTGCAATCTACGACAAGGCTTGTCTAGTCGCAGATGTTGTAAATAATGATCACAAAAATGTGATTTCCTTGTCCATTACGCAAAGTATAAAAGGTTTCATCTTAAAATATCTATATGCTAAGTTTCAAAGCTCTGCACCCTTTTGTGTAGAAGATATAGTCAAGGTTAAAGTTTTTGAAAAGTAGGTCACAATTCAAAGTCAAGGTCATTAGGTCAGAAGTCATGGGCCGAAATTAAAGATCTTATCACAAGTAATCTATATATGAAGTTCAAAATCTATTTCTCCTTTTGGTATAAAACACAGCCAAAGTTTACGTTTTTGAAAACGTAGAACGCCAAGGTCAAAGTCACTAGTTAAAAATCATGGTCCCAAATAAAAGGTCTCATCACAAGAAAACTATATGTGGAGTTTCAAAGCCTTGTACCTCTTGGTACAAACGATATAGTTAAGGTTTTGCCACAGGGTAAGAGTCACAGACAGGTCAAAAACTAGATGCCCCCGAATTTCATTCTGGGGGCATAAAAACGAACTTGTTTTTCTTTTTTCTTTTTCCATTTGTATATATACAGATTTCTCGGATTAGATAAAGATATTTCGAATGAAATTTTAATAGATAAATCTTTGTTCTAAATATATGCATTTGTATTTGGAAAAGAGATTAAAATTGAAGACATTTCTGCTTAAGAAAATGAGATATCTCTAAATTAATTGGATATATCTCCATGTAAAAAGTTGAGATATCTCTATTTTAAATAGAAATCTGTTTATTGTTAACAATGTAACAAGCTGGATTTACTTACATGTATGTGTGAAAAGAAAATCCGGAATTTCACACTGGGGGGAAAATCCACTATATAGTAGTTTTTCCCCGGGGGAGAAATGGCTATAAGAGGGGGGAAAAATGGCTATATTGCCAAATTTCCCCCGGGGGAAAAACTACTATATAGCCATTTTTCCGGGGGGAAAACTACTATATAGCAATTTTTCCGGGGGGAAAAATGGCTAGGGGGAAAAACTACTATATAACACCGGCGTAGGGATTTCAACCCAGGACCTCAGTCAGTAACACTTCGACCACTTGTTTTCTGATGAATGACAATAAATAATTACATATGATTGATACCAGTCCTATTGAGAGAGACAGCGAACAAAACGGCTTGGATGACAGCCAAAATTACTTGTAGATAATCGGTACCAAGTTCTATTGAAATCATTCACATGATATATGATTATATGTTTGCAACACGATTTAACTACGAATACAACAGTAAGAAAGCAAGAGTTAAAATATAGATATACCTAAACATGAAATGATCAATCCCAGTGTACAGCTTTCTTATTCAATATGTGTTTAAACTGATGATGTTAAAAGAATCGATATTCGATCAAATAAGGTAGAGAAATTTCATGATATACTGCAATTATTTCTGAAAGTTAAAGGGGAATAAAGTAGATGAAGCTAAAATTATTCAAATTTTAAATCTTTAATGTTTTTCATTCATTCTTATTTATCCGACGATGAATGTGATGTGAACATAAGATTTCAATTGACAGGCCGACATGCATTCCGATGTCATAATACGGCGAATCAAATGCTGTACTTTAACGTACATTAAACTCAGTTCCATAAGCTCGTATCTTAATTACGATTAATTAACATTCACAAATTGTTTTTAAAGTAAATATGTGATTGATTAATGGATTGATTGACTTTTGTATTACGCCACTTAAAGATAATATAATATAATGACCCGCTGCATTCCATAGATCTTAGTACCTTTGCAACAAACCAATTCAAGGCTGTGAGGGTTCTTTTACATACCATGTCCATGCGCGGATACAGAGGTGGGTACCGGGGGTCTTGAACCCCCCCTCCCCCTGGCATCCGAAAATTTACCCCAAAAAAGTAATATTTGGGCATTTTGGGGTTGGACTCCCCCTCGTCTAAGAGAAAAATTTACCTTTTTTACAGGTTGGACTCCCTCTGACAACAATTTCTGGATCCGCACATGACGTCTGCCTTGATACTGGACATCAATTTGTACTCTCTCATCCGAATGACACGGCATCTGTTTGCCCACGGCGGAAGTTGAACCCGGGACTTCGGTCCAGTCCGAGAACAGGCTCTTTTTAAACAAGTACTTCCTTTTTTATATAATCTCAGTAATGTATTTCACTTACACTCAAATTTTGATCGGTTTCGAAATCATGTGCTAACTTTAACATGATCAGAATTTTAAAGTAAGGAAATGATAGTACTGTGCAATAAGAAAAATAAATGATGGAAGTATATAAAAATAATAATAAATAAATAAAATAAAAATGAAAATAATGATACAAATAAATAAATAAATAAATAAAAACTGGTGAATATTTGCTTTAGTTTTGGAAAAGAGTTGGCATTATATGCTAAGGAGTAGCAAGTATTCCCAAACCACACCAGCCATAAATGTCAAAAATAGAGGACACAAAAAACATTCAACATTGAATGCCTGATAAGTAAAGTATAGAAGAAGTGATGGGGTATAAACTGTATGCAAATAGTCAATTCCTCAATAATTAACTTTTTGACGAGTTCTACTTGACAAATATAATTACAATGTCGTTTGACAATAATGCAGAATACGAGAGTGACTCCGCAAAAACTGGACAGAGATGTGTATCTTGTCTTGAACTATTTAAAAGTATCGGATATATCGTCAAAGCATTGTTTATCATAATACAAAACTTCATTTAGAATTTTAGGTTAATGATATATCATAAGAAAAGCAAAACATAAAAGCATTCCCTTTTCGGCTCACCCAGTAAAGTGTTCGATTGATTCTACATACAATCATATTAGAATATCCTTAATGTTTTACACGTCATGGACAGAATGAGTTCTAGAGATGTATGCGAAGGAGATTTTAAGAAGTTTCTAATTCTGTAAAAAGTTTTCATATGTAATTTAACCACACTAATTGACGGTGTGTCAACTAACCGTCCAGAGCCGGCACCTTTTATTGCAATGTAATCCAATATTTCTTTGACATCCTCTATGCATTTGTTCTTGTTTTATTTCTAATTCATTTTTCTTGGGATGGATTTTGTCACGTAATTAATGCAGATGTCTAACTTCCTGTTTTCACCTCTGAATTCCTTTTATTCAAATTCTTGTTTTCCTTTTTTTACTTTTTCTTTTTTTCCTTTCCTACTTTTTTATTTATATTTTTGACAAGAAGCTTTTTAAATAAGTTACAGCATAAACGACGGGTGTCAAACAATTTCTATAAAACTTTTTTTGCTGCGATTAGATGAACGCTTTCTCTAATGATATCTCCTTTTTTGGATGGCATAGTCTAAGATTGTTGTTGCTCATAATTTTTTCTCTCGATACACGAGGTATCATTGCATGTTATTGACGGCAGTCCAGATCGTGTGTTTGTCTGCTCGCTGACACCATGTGTCACGGCGAGTGGATATCGTGATATACCGCTTGTCTCCTTACATGTGCCAAAATGGCGGGGGCTGACGTGATGCCGAATGGCAGCTCTATAGAATGGAAGCGAACACACACTACTCAGAGCTCAGGAATGTCCTGCTGACGAACATAGTAAGAATAATCTTGTCAGAATTATTGCTATTTTAACCTAGGAAACTTAACAATTGATCTACATTCAAAGTCACTGACATAGAAAAATGCAAAAGAACCAAAGGTCTTTACCACAATGCAGATCAGATATGGAAGTGACTCGGCCTGTCAATAACGGTATAACAAACTACCTATGGCATGCAACAGGTTCTACATCATACCTACATCGCTTACTATGAATGAGGAACTGTTATTTTCTAAATGTTATTGCATGTTTAATTTTCTAATCTTTATTTTCCGAAATGCGATAATATAATCGTTAAAATTAACACTCCATTCGTGAGAAAGGGAAGCGAAAACTGTCCGCACAATTTAAAGTTATCTACCCATATCGCTAAAGCGGGGTGAGACGACAATTATTGGGTGGTCTTTAAAACGGTTTTTCATATGTCAGGCGTTCATGTATCAACGAGCTAATGGTGTAATAAGTACGATTTGAGAGATAATTTATTGTGAATATTAAAGTGCACCTATGACATTTGAAAGACTCATCCTTGGCAAAAGTCTCAGATAAGTTGTCTTGACACATGTGGATAGGGGGAATACAAAGTTTGATGCTAGTCGGATGAATCATTACCGGGATGTCACAACAGATAGTTCCATCCTTTTGTATGTAGAGATCGCTGATACTTCATGCTTCATTTCATCAAATGAAAACATAAAAACACATTATGCGTGGGAACATGGGGTTAACGTTAATAACGTAAGGTGACATTTAGATAAAAGATAATTTGTTTTAAGTTAAGGTAATAATTGACCCGGAATAATGTAATTGCAGCACAAAGAATGCATAACATTATGCTGTAGTATATGGCACACGATATCGAATGGAAAAATCAAGAACTAAATATTAATATTTTTTGGACATTTTGGAAGATCATACATATATGCCCCTTTTTAAGGGATACTTTTAAAATAATTAACAAAACACTGTTGTTTGTAAGTATGCTTTATTTGGCTTCCTGTTTGGAAGTCTATTATGGATATTAGAATTGCGCTTAAGAAGGTCCTACCACTTTTTTATTATCTGGTTCGAAAATATTATTTTTTTGTTTCGGATTTTAATAAAAATTAATTTTAGATGTTTTAAAATGTTTTCATGACAATATACAAATTTATTCGTCGACTACATGTTTCGATGGGACGAAGATGACAATCTACTTGGCGTTAGCGGATAAATGAAAGGATGTGTATAAAAGACCGAGGTAATATTTCTCAACTAATAAACTTCCTCCGCCGCATCCGAACAAGGTAAACTACTTAACATTGATAAATTGTCGTAAATGAAGCGCCAATGGCCGACCATATTGATGATAAAATAAGTTCTATTTCACACGAAGTAAACTATAAAATTCCCATCATTACAATTCAATTAAATCACACCACGGGATGCATCAATATCTGTTTTTAATAAAACAGCCAAACCCATCGTCCGATAAAGATTGAAAATGAATTTGCATGTCACATCGCTATCTTCTCGCTCCAATATTGTGCGACGGCGGTTCAAACGCGAAAAAGCGATGCTTCGATTCATGTTCTCGAAAATATTGTCTTTTAAACAGGTAATACGCGCGGTGAAAATGAATGATTAAAAGACATGAATTAGATTAATTAAGATCCATTAATGACAGACGATTGTGCTCGAGTTGGAAGGAATTTTGTATTTTGGAAGCGATGCGTTGAGCTGTAGCGGAAACATTCGTTGATTTGACAGCCACAGCGTGTCAGGGGGAAATACTCATGTTTTGTGGAATTAGAAGCTTTTCCTGTTTTTGGCAAGATAATGCAAGTTTGCTATCAGAGGCCCGAAAGGGTAAATATGAGTAATTCTTGAAGGTTATCATAGTCTGTGATAATCTAAATCAAACTGTCCGGAAGAAGAAGGAATGGTAGGCTCTGTGGTCAGCTCTATGGTCAGCTTCACGATGTATTCTAGGACATAAATTTATATATGTGTGCTATATACATCAGGCCCCAAATATTCAAAACTTTAACCACTGGTTAAGGTAACCAATGGTTAAATTTCTTCTGACTATATTTCTGAATTGAGAAGACTACGTCATAGTCTCTGAACTGATTTGCTGCATATGTAAACAGTATTTAATGTAATTTAAATATTTGTATGGAAATCTTATAAACTGAATTATTGGTATCTCAAAGTTTTACCACTAGGTGGCTTAACCAGTGGTTAAAGTTTCGAACAATTAACACCAGTATGTTTTTTTTCATGACTTCAGACAACTAGAAACTTTGAACTGAAGTTCATTTAAACATATGTTTTACGACATTGTATGATTACCTTTAACTTAATGTTTTCATTAAGGTTAAAACAGTATCACAAGAATGTTCAAATCAATACTTTGTGCAATATAAATTTCGGTAGTCATAAATAATCATTCCACAAGGGATCCTTTTATGTCGTTAGGGAAAAATTCTTATACCCTTTTGGAATTCATAACAAAAGGCACAAAAATAAAACGTTCACCTTTGTCGATCTATGATGATTACAATCCTTCCCCTCCCCCAATCCCGTCTCCATCTTTGGCTCGCGCGTGCATTACCATTATGAAGCTAAACCTAATTTTTTTTTCTAAAGCTTCAGCTCTAAATCCTTTTCAACGAACGGTCGAAATGGGCCTATATCGCTAACGTGAGCACATTAGAAACCTGGCAGATATCAGAATGTTTAACGAAAATATCCTTTTCAGAAATTTTATTTTAAAACCGAACTAAAACAATGTCTAATACAATACATTACAATACAATATAATACAATATGAAAGGTTTTATATAGCGCCCTATAATCATTCTAAAACACACACATTATGAAAATCAAAGAAAACACTTGAAATTGTGCAAAAAACCAACATAGCCAAAATATGTCAAAACTGAATAAAATCAAAACAACACTTCTTAACACACTCTTGTAGATCATTCTTACGCATTCGAGTTTTTGATCTATGTTACCAGTCTGAAGAAACGTAGAGGAAAGTATTCCGCCCTGGATCCACCCTCGGTTGTAGGGGATCTTAAGTACATGTACTTCATCCCTACCAAGTTTGTTCAAATCCCTCCAACAGTCCTGTAAGCGAAGTCGGAAGTATGAAAAGATTACACCGCAAGGACATGCGGGTAGACGGACGGAGGTCAGACGAAGATAGATCACAATAGCACACTTAAGTCTTATGCCAAGTTTAGATAAAATCCTACTCACTTATCAGAAATAAATTGAAGCGGTTGAAATACTTATTTTGTGTTTTGTTGACATCTGCTTCGAGAATCCTCCCACCCTCTGACATTTACCAAGAAAATTCATAGTGTGGCCATCTCGGATTGTTTCTCAAGAGAAAATGCGTTATGCCCGCTAAGCATACCCAGCTAAACTTGGTATGAGCGGTCAGCTGGGAAGTGATCTCGCCAGGGTCGTTTCTTGTCATTTCCTGAATGAGTTCGACTATCTTCCGCTTCACACCGTAGATACCCGTGCATTAGCTCCGACCTTAGTTACAAGCTTTCATGGTTTGGAGAAAAGATAAATTTCACTACGAATGAATACCTTACTCTTGAAAATTTCAAAGTAAGGCGGGGACGGTGTATCATGGTCATGCGTGTCTGGTCATTTCAATGAAAATTGACAAAACAAAATTAGAGAACTAGATGATAAAATCATTTCCTGCTTTTTGGTCAGATATTATAAGTTAATCTTTGTTTTTCTTGAAAATTGCTATAAAACTGTTTGAGAGAAAAATGTTTACTCTACATAATCTTTGAAACATGAATATTGTATATGTTACCAAGTCAGTTTTTTTACCCTGAGGTCAACGTGCTTTAAGACAGATCATTGTAACTGATGTTATGCCATTCAAGCGCTTACGACATTGTTTCTGGGTGGATATTCATGGTCACCTAAAATCAAAGTACATACCAGGAGTCTGGGATAAGTAAACCATTGGGAATAGTAAACAACTGGGAATTGTAAGCAACTGGGAATAGTAAGCAACTAGGAATAGTGAGCAACTGGGAATGGTAAGCAACTGGGAATAGTAAGCAACTGGGAATAGTAAGCAGCTGGGAATAGTAAGAAACTAGGAAAAGTAAGCAACTGGGAATAGTAAGCAACTGGGAATAGTAAGCAGCTGGGAATAGTAAGCAGCAGGGAATAGTAAGAAACTAGGAAATGTAAGCAACTGGGAATAGTATGCAGTTGGGGATAGTAAGCAGCTGGAAATAGTAAGCAGCTGGGAATAATAAGCAACTGGGAATAGTAAACAGCTTGGAATAATAAGCAAATGGGAACAGTGTGTAATTGGGAAGTAAGCAAGTGGGAATAGTAAGCAACTGGGAACAATAAAAAACTGATATGGTTACAAAACATCAGAAAACAGATATAATAAAAAGTGTATAAATTCATGTATCCTAATATTGTATGAAAAGTGATACGGTTACAAAACATAGAAACAGGGATGTAATAATACTTAAAAGATCCTGAGCGGACCTTTCTATTAGCTCTTGAACTGCAAAGGGAATAAGTGTAACGTAATGTACAGTATGAACGTAACTGTTATTGAGAGACTTTTGAAATTTAATTTACATTAAAGTACCAGAATCCATATAGCACATGCACTTTGAGACAAATACCCGATATATTGAAACTATAGTGACTGGAATGAATTGTTTTTGAGTACCCACCAACAACTGGATACATACAGATGCATACCGAAAAATATCAGTTATATGTTTCTACGTCAGTCGACCGTCTTATGTCGGTATCGTGATTTCAAAGGTAGAGGAACATTTTTGTGATGATCTTCATACGTTTTATTCTTATAATTTGGACGTTTTTGCTTTGTCTACGGGCGACATATGTCAGAGCTTCTGCCTCCTCTGTTAAGGATAAAACCACCATCAACATCACCACCACAACCACCAACAACACCGACACCAGCAACGCCGTTACCACCAATAACAACACCACCACCAATATCACCAACGGTGAGAGCTTTATAAAAGAATTATTCTTGTTGCTCAATCCTTAAATAATATGTACGCTTGTATTATATATGCTTAAATCAACAAATGAATACTGTTTAAACCAATATCACCAACAGCAAAACTACCGCTATCACCACCAACAACACCTACATCAGCAACAACAGTACTGCCAATAACAACACCGCCACCAATATCACCAACAGCAAAACTACCGCTATCACCACCAACAACACCTACATCAGCTACAACTCTACTACCAATAACAACACCGCCACCATCAACAACCAAAACACCTTCACCACCACCAAGAACAACACCACCAACAATAAACATAAAAATACTCGTCCACAATCCAGTCTACAATATCGATGGAATTACGACAACTGAAGTGGAACGAATTGATAGATGTATTGTATCCATCCTTTGAGAGAAAATGCTTCTTGATACAAAACCTAATTAATTCAGTTCACATTTTATCAATGCTTTACCACAGAGCACACCTAATACCCTAATGAAAATATCCCTTGAATGAAAAATACTTAATTAGTAACAATGTCTCAGAAAACGTAATAAAATGTATCATATCATGTCGGGTTGAAATGAATTAAGTACAAGTCGATTAAGACTTGGCTTTCTCTACCTGGTTCTCATAGAATCATCTGGAATATCACATCAAAGATGTGCGGATGACTTCTTAAATCAAATGAAATTCCTCGCATCACAGCCATTGCAATAAGTAGCCACTTAAGACGTTGGCAGACGATAATGAAGAAATTTCTTTTGCAATATTTCTGAATAAGTCGAACGTAAATATCCTTTGGTTTTATTTCAATTTCGAAGTTTTATCATATCTTCATATAAAGCTCTTGAATTTTATTAGAATATTTTTACATTTCAACTTATGTAAAATGAGGAATTGTTATTACTAATTGAATCCATCTTCCGAGGGTAATTTGGATGATATGCAAATTTTTTCGACTTGGCTCATAATCTTTCATTTAATTATTTCTTGACATTATACGCTTTTTCTTAGTTTTATGGAATTATTCTCAAAATAGAAAGAAAACATATGTATGCACATAGAAACAAAAAAATCGCATATAAATAAAAATAATGGCGGTCACGTAGCTGCGCAAGACCAATTTGTAAATAACAAAAATACGGAATCTAAAAACAGCAGTTTCCGTACCCAATTTTATAACAGCTAAGAATTGTTCTATAAATGGGCAGGTCTTTCGAAATAGAGTGAAAATTTCTTTTAAAAGATTATATTTAGTATGAGAGGTCGTGAAATGTTACAAACAACTTGCCTGCACCCGCAAGGTGCCGCCTGGCTTTCACCATCTTAATTTCACAAAAAAGCTCAGATTTGCGTCACTGTAATGGCAGCTTAATGAAGGGCGACGATCCCGTAGGAAGCGTTGCGGTCCAAATTAAGATTGAGATTTTATAAGAGAGACCAATACGGGATGGAGAAGCACTCGGTGATTTCCGAGTCAGCTATACGACGACAATTAAGTAGGAATGTAACATCTTGGATCAATTTCATGTCACGGACGATATTGCCAAAGACATCATCTCATTTAACCTGTCACTGATGAGAATGAACCCTGGCGAAGCGCTATTTCAACGTGTACAACCAACAACGGAGTGGAACGTTTTTTGT
This sequence comes from Pteria penguin, assembly GCA_035048485.1. Lineage (NCBI taxonomy): Eukaryota > Metazoa > Mollusca > Bivalvia > Pterioida > Pteriidae > Pteria > Pteria penguin. The sequence continues at coordinate 15,286,981 of CM068582.1, forward strand.
TTTTATATTTTATTTTGTTTTACTTTATTTTGTTTTGTTTCTGAGGATTTTTTGTTTGTCTGGTTTTTTTATTTTATTATTTTTTGCGGTTGTTTAGTATTTTTTTTTCCCGTTTTGTTTAACTTGGAGGTGGAAATGGGGCGGGGGGGGGTCTTTCGTATTTTTATTTTTGTTTTTGTGAGTGCGGTTTTTTTTTTGGGGGGGGGGGGAGGTGTATTTCTGGTGGGGTTTTCTTTTGTTTTTGTACTTCTTTTTTGTTTTTCGGTAATTCGCCTTTTTTCACGTAGATCTTTTACTACTCTTTATTTGCGTGCCTCCTTTCCAAGTTTCGAACAGAACAGAAGGGAGCAAAACCTACCTGTGCCCAATCTCCAACTTTTCACACTATATTTATATAAGTATCATCTTCCCCTAAATCATAAAAACATCTAAATCAATCAATTGTTCCTCTCCATCTTTTCAGGCTCTGCTACGCTGCTATACTACCCATCACCATTTAGGCGAAATAAAGCTGGTCTGGCAGTATACAATATCAAAACAAAAACAATCATAGATGCATTGGCGGATTTAGAAAAAAAAGGGGGGGAGGGTTGCAACTCCCTCTCCCTATTGATCAGAAAATTTTATCTAAAAAGGTCATTTTCGACCATTTTTAGGGTTGCAACCCCCTTTCCGGATCGAATAGCGTCAAACATTAGTCATGGGAGGCTGCAAACCCCTTTCAAAATTTTTTAGATCCGCCTATTACATGTGATCATTTTCAGGACTAGCACAGTATCATACTTTAGCTAAAGCCAAGAACGCGACTTATTCCCCTATATGCAAGAGCACAGCCATTTGTATTCCTTGAATACTTTCTTTATCTATTTCAATTCCCTTTAAGCGTAGTATCGGCTATTTTCTTTCAATCTGCTTTCCTATCAAGATAAATGATGGAACAGGATAAAGTTAAACGAGAAGATTTAAGCAGAGGAAATTAGGACGGAGAGGGATTGGAAGACACTTTGACAGTTTAAGATGTCAGTTTCAGTCAATTATCTTATCAGGGAAGATGTAAATGAACTCCAAATTAACACCGAGCACGAGTGACAGAGACAATTCTAGCTAACATGACAGCATAGTTAGTCTAAATATGCTCGATACCTTTAATAAAGTCAGCATCAGTTCAAGCCAATAGAGTGAAATGTCTGTCAATTAACAGTATAAGTGCTATCATAGCATAGTCTGCTAACGCCTTGACTTTGACGAAAATTCTGAAGCTATCAGTATCTTAAGAGACAGAAGAAAAAAAATTGAATAGTGAAATCTCGGTGGTATTTTAAGCACCGTGTTGGAGTTCAGGCTATCAACTCCTGAATCAATAACACCTTTAAGAAGTAAGGGAGGTAGTAGATGGCACTAACTTGCTCTACGTATGTCTCCGTTACGCCATACTAACGCCCTCTATCAAAATACACATGAGGAGATTTATACATATATATCACTTTGTTGCACCATACACACATTTCGACATCTAATGTCTCTGCAGTGATGGTCAAGGCCGAAATTGTGGAAATCTTAAGTATAGATATTTGACAAGCAAATTAATTACTAAACTGAACTAAAAAATAATCGCCTAAAAATCCAAAATCTAAGAACAGAACTATGCATGAGGGAGAAAATGCTTAGTTTTAGGACAATTAAGTTTTTGTCAGGGTGATTTGAAGATTATATTTTGAGTCACTACAGAAGCACAGAATACTGGTTTTGTGATTACCCTCGGGAACTAGCAGTAACTACGCCTTATGTCTAAAGCTGTGATGTTTCTCCGACTTTCTCCTATTAAACCCGATTGTGCTACGGCTTACCGGTACTGCCATTAGATACAACTAAACTACGTGTCTCAAATAATCCAGACAGCGTTACGAAGGCAACGGACAATAGACAATAACTAGACACCAACACATTCATGATAATGGTAAAGGCCTATGCCATTGGCGGATTTAGAGCAACCCTCCCCTTTTTTATCGCCAGAAATTTACTAGGCATATGTAAATGACAAGTTGAATCACTCATATTCTGCACAGATATATATTATTATTGATTTTTTTTTAATTACGTTGAAATCAGAAATAATATGAGTAAACTCCAGATTTGGCACTCAAAATGACTAGTTTGGCTAATTAAACACCTCTCCAAAAGTCTCAATGTCAATCAAGTTCCTATCACTCCGGCAACAATTTCTCTCACTCCCTAGAATTCTGTAAGTGTGCATTCAACAATGGGGTATATTTCACTGTACGTATCCGTTTTGAGTTTTACATATTGTAGCATTCTTTTATGAGTAGAGTCGCGAGAGATTCCGAACGCATGATGGGTTATGGCTTTGGTTTTATTAGGCCAGAATGCAACTTTTCAGTAAATTTTTACAAATACTGTTATAAATGTTTTGAAATCCACATTTAAATTCAATGAAGAAGCATACATAGATGATATATATTTTATAATTTTCTCATTTAAGATTATAATCATGGTAAAACAAAAGATTAAAAATTAAGATTTTATTTAGAAATTGAAGATAAATCCCTAGGAGTACAACTCATAACAAGTCACCAGTCTGGATCATCTAAGCGTTTGTGAAATGGTCTCATTCGATAACGCCCTAACTTCATATACATGTAGACTTTATTTTAATATTAGTGACGCCTGGTTATAAAATCCATGCTATGTCATATTGCTTACGAAGATCATACTTCTGTAGAAAAACTGTGATCAGCTTACTAACAGACGCAAATTTGCTTGTTTTCAAATGCTAGGAATGCATTGTCCCTGTGTGAGTATAAATTTGATTGATTGGAGTAGAAAGAACATGCAAGTATTTGACCCTGAATCACAAATGATACATTCTCGAAGTCGGACATCCGGGTATTTGAAAATGGGCATTTGGAACATATGGGATAAAGCATCGAACTGTATCATAGAGAGCAATGCAAATTCCGGGAGGAATTTTAGCATAAAGGAATAATTAAAATATTTAATCATTCAAATAAGTAAATTCTCAATATATGTTTTCATCAAAATTAAATTTGCAAATAAAGGCATTGATTATTTAAATTTCGGCCAAATTTTAAATCATAAGTCTGTTTTAGAGAAAATACCTCCATATTTCAAAAACAAAGATCCGCCATGTATTTCCTATAGCTACACGCCATCAGTTGCATCCAAAATTTATAATTACAAAGGGTTTCTACAGTGTCTTGATCTTAGCAACTCTGCATGCCATTCTCAACCGTGTGCATGTTCCTCGTCTAATTTCGTATATTCTCCTTGTGGCCATGTCATTACTGGTGATCTCGATATAGTTAAAAACACTAAATTAAGAGAACTTTTACTTAAAGGTCCAAAATACAGAGAACCCAGATCATTCACATGGAGCCAAAATTTTGAGAATATTATGAACTGCTGCGAGGAATATGCCACACGATGGGCAAAAAGAGAGGAAGTACAAGTCGACACTCTTTCGGAATGGATAAAATCTATTGCAGTACTGCTGAGATCAAAAATTAAAAAATTACAAGGTTCTGTAAACACCAGATTCGAATCTATTTTTAAAGATCCTGATGTTGTCAGAGAACTTACCTTCCTCCAAGAACATTATATCATTACACCAGCAGATAAAGCATCTAATAATTATACATTTACTTGTAAGAAATATTACTTTGACAGCCTAGTGAAAGAATTAGGATTAAATTCAGCTCCAGGAAATCCTACTTATACTCTCACGAACTTTTCGGTTTCGGAAGTACTCGAGAATCATAAATCTGTCCTCAATACGTTTGGTATTGACTCAAATAAATTGAATTTAGAACTTCCATATTTGTACTGTATTCCAAAAATGCACAAAACTCCGTACAAACAACGCTTTATCGCTGGTTCCTCGAAGTGTTCCACAAAATCTGTATCGATGCTACTCACAAAAATATTATCAGAAATTAAATCTGGCCTTCATAGATATTGCGAAACAGTATATTCCAGAAGTGGAATTAATCAAATGTGGATCCTTAAAAATTCAAGAGTTGTTAGAACATCTAAAATCAAAAAGTTTTACTAAAATTCACTCCATCAAGTCTTTTGACTTTTCGACTCTGTACACAACGATCCCTCATCAGAAATTAAAAGACAGATTAGCGGAAATCATTCAAAATGCATTTACTAGTAAAAGCGGAAGCCGCAAATTCAAATATATAGTAATAGGCCACGATAAAACTTACTTTGTTAGGGAAAATTCTGATTCCAAAAAAATAATACACTGAAACAGCTGTCATTCAGATGTTGAACTTTCTTATCGATAACATTTTTGTGGTGTTTGGAGGTAAGGTTTTTCAACAAATTGTCGGCATTCCAATGGGCACTAACTGTGCTCCGCTTCTGGCTGACATATTCCTTTATTCATACGAAGCTGAGTTCATTCAGTCTTTGCTTTCGCAAGGAAAAAAACAATTGGCTCTTGGCTTCAATTTTACTTACAGATATATAGATGACTTGCTTTCAATTAATAATCCTTCATTCGCGGATTACCTTAGCATCATCTATCCAAGTGAACTGGAGGTCAAAGAAACCACAGAAACTAGTAATTCTATTTCGTATTTAGATATTATGTTGTCTTTCGACATTAATGGTCAATTGAACACCCCACTCTATGACACACGTGACGATTTCAATTTCGCTATCACAAACTTTCCTTTCATAAGTAGCAACATTCCATCATCGCCCGCATACGGCGTATTCATATCTCAGTTAATACGTTATTCCAGAGCATGTTCAAATTACAATGACTTTGTTCTGAGGGCTAGGCGACTTTCAGTTAAGCTGCTCAACCAGGGTTATATATGTGCTAGACTAGCATCGTCACTGAGGAAGTTCTACGGTCGTTACGAGACTCTTATTACTCCATATGATATCTCGTTATCCAGACTTTTAAATGATATTCTGGACTGAGACCGATTCCGATCACTTTACACAGATTTGACACCTTCTATACTAGAAGGTTACCTACTTCGACTTCTCCATATATAGATACATATGGAATTCACACGATTTGACTCTTTTTACGGGGTATATGTGACGGGTGTTGCTAGCAAGCAGGAGATGCTCACTCTCCCCGGGCACCTGATCTCACTCCATCACAGGGGTTCACATATGCTCTTCAAGTAGACATATTTTGTTATTTTCCATTTGTTTTTCATTTTCACTGATTTTGTATGTCCTATGGTTTCATGATTTTTGGACTTGTGGTTTGGATTTATCCATCATCTTTACATTACACATTTCTGATCGTATTTTATAAGAAAACCCTTTTAGAATTGATAGAGAAGAACTCAAAATTGTATTTACACTAACGATAAACTCCGAGTTTTACACCAAGTTATGGCCAGACTTCTCGGGTATCTACGTAGACCTATAGAGACAGTCACGCCGACTTCAAAAATGGAGATAGTGGTTAAGTAATTTATTGGAATATTACATCCCTTTCAATAGTTCTACGGTGTGTATAAAAACACGAATCAAAACGGTCAATCAGTTATCACGATCTTGCGTATTCTCTTGGTATAATAATATCCATTCCACTATTTCCTTCGTTTGTTTGATTTGCGTTACGATGATTGATTATTCTTTTACGTCACTCCACGATTATTTCACAACATCTGCCCGATGCAGTACATAGAAGTTAATACCCTTGCAACGGGCCCATCCGAAGCAGTGAGGATTTTTTTTTACATGACACGCCTACCGTGACACGAGAACTCGGTTTCTATTATATCATCCGAGAGATAGGACACCGGTGTGCCCACGGCGAGACTCGAACCCAGGACCTCTCTGTCAGGAACCGAACACGTCATTCATTACGCCACATTGTCTTGTGTTACGCCATAATTACATACGGTATATTTCACTTCTATGGTGACGGCATAAGTATCTGATGTACCGGTAGTGCTCGTAAACTTAAAGCTATGGTGACGGCATAAGTATCGTCATCGACCTGCTGCAGTGCTCGGAAACTTAAAGCTATGGTGACGGCATAAGTATCGTCATCGGCGTGATGCAGTGCTCGGAAACTTAAAGCTATGGTGACGGCATAAGTATCGTCATCGGCCTGATGTAGTGCTCGTAAACTTAGAAGCCATGCACAAGAAACACCCGATGCAGTTAGTGATTTTCAAATGCCACAGGACTGTCTAAATAGAAAGACAGGACATCGACGGCCTATCGGGTGGATTCGAATCCCACACCTCTCAATCATGAGCAAAGCATTTTGCTCAATGCGCTACAGAGGATCGTCTGCTTAACGAGCCAATAAATTAAAACGAAAAAATTCAGAGTTCCAGCATTTATTACTTCATGTACAAAAAATCACTATTGCACGTCATCTGAAACAGTATGCACAACAAAAAATAACAAATTTATAATGAAATAAAAGCCAGCAAAACTGTTAAATCAAGACAAAAGACATGCAATACAAATGACATAAATTATATATAAATAAAGGAACTACTGCTAGTAGGTTTGATGTTGCCCTTTGACAGATTGTCTTGGGGGTGGGGGTGGGGGTGGGGGTGTCAGACCAAGATTATTGTACGATGACGGCATCTGCCTGATGCATTACAGAGAAATGAAAACCTACGCTACGAGCCCTCCCGAGGCAGCCAGGGATACCCTACCTGCTAACGTTTACACTGACACTTAATCTCTGTCTCATCTTGAAGAGCGGACAACGACAAGCCTTTGACGGGAGTCGCACTCGGGACCTGGCGGCCACGAGACAAGCACACGATCAACTGAGCTACGTCCTCCCGCAATCTACAGGAAGCCGGGTGTTAAAACTCGCTATGATGAACACTTCAGTAATTTATACAAAACGCTTTTGTATCGTCAGAAACACACAGAGAATATCACATTACACAAACTTGACGCAGCAAGTTATGATAAAGAAACATTTTCTTTTTAATACTGATTTCTGGACTCAACCAACGACTAACCATGACATAACTTGAAGGCACAAAGGCAACCACAATCATACATTAGTATTCATTCTTTACAAATAAGTTGGTTTTAGTGGACATTCAAGTATTAATTTCAACATTGTACACACAGTTAACACTGAATACCTTTATACACTAATAAAGATGGATCAAGGAGATGAGAGGCGCGGAGTAGGTATATAATACATTGGTGAAGCTGTAGGGTGGGGGTGGAGTAGAAAGTGAAAATAGCAATGGTGGATGGAAAGGGTATGCATGGATAAAAGTGTGTGAAGAGGGGTATACAATGATAAAAGTAGTTTGCGAAATATCTAATGATACAAATGGGTGAAACGAAAATGTGATAATGGAGGGATGGGTATAAGATAATAAAAGTTGATTGAAATGGGGTGTACAATGATATACGTGTGTGGAAAAGGGTATATGCAAAGTAAGTACCAAGGTGTGTACAATTATACAGGTGCATAGAAAGGAACAATACACACAATAATAAAGGTGAAATGGGAGAAGTATACAATGATGAAGATGAGCGGGAAGGAGTGTATAATATAACAAAGGTGGGTGGACATGCTTATGTAATGATAAATATGGTGAAGAAAGGTATATAACGATAAATGTGGGAGAAGAGAGGTATACAATGATAAAGTTAGCTGGGGTGGGGTATACTATGATAAAGGTGGGTGGGGAGTGGTATATAATGATTAAGGAGGGTGGGGAGGGGTATACAATGATAAAGGTGGGAGGGGAGGGGTATAAAATGACCAAGGTTGAATATTCAAGGTATGCAATATTCTGTATAAACTTTCCACAACATACATTGCACAGTCAATATGCAATGAATTTTTGAAATCAACAACAAAAACTGTACATGACAGTGTAATCAACAACTCAATGAGAATCACTGTCATGTTCAGTTTTTGTCAAGTCAGATTTTAATGCTTAGAAGGGGTTTCTTCGCATTGTAAATACAGTTTATTTAAACATATACTATCTCCTTATTTTTTGACAGTTAATGTATAATTTAGAGACTGCACTGTCTCTCTGCATTTTCTTTGTAAGGAGAAGTCTTCCAGTTCTATAACGGGTACTTCAACCTGAGAACAAACATAAAACTTATAAAAGTACATATTGCTCACATGAGTATAAATAAGTTAAAAGCTTTTCATAATGCTTTTTGTGTACTGATATGAAAACATATCTAAGTGCATTTTAAGTGTTACTGATTAAAGGTGTTATAATTTTTCTTTTCCCTTTTCAAAAGATTGTAAGTATCTTTTAAGAAAGAAGTCTGAAAAGAAGAAAAAGAAGTTGAAGAGATGTGTAAAAACATTTCAAGATTAATATGACTTTTATCCCCTGCCAAGGGTCATAACTAAATGCAAATATGTCAGGGTAATAAAATATATCATGTGTATGAATCTACGAATGAATATCAGTGGCAGTATCTATAATACTTTCTACACCACTGAGCAGATAGACCTCAATAGATAGGTCCAGGTTATAAAGAAATTCAAACTAATCATGCTCATACTTTATGGACCAGTTCAATTAAGTGAGTTATCTGCCCTTGTTATTAAGGTAATCAGCAGAAATTGAAAAGGAGCAGTATAAAATTCATGCAATGACTGTTAATTAAATTTATTCATACGGTCATGGTGAGATGTGGTCAGTCTAGTAGCAATTACCTTTATGAGGTGCACTGTGATATGTAGAGGGTAAGAGAGTTCTTATCAAGGGCAGATAAATCATCTTATTGAAATGACCTATAGAGCTGAAAGGCTCTGACCAAGGTTCACACTAAGTATCAGTGTGGGAGGTTCCTAACCAGTATACCTAAGCAAGAAATTCTATATCACATACCAAGAAGGTAGTCTAAACAATGATTTAAGTCATGTCTTTCTTGAAGAAAGTTGAAATAGTTAAGTTCAGATACCACTCAGAACAATATGCTTCTTATATGTAGTATACCCACCTCAAATTGTAGAGCCCACACTTTGGATAAGGCCTTTACATAGCGATCTCTCTCACTCTTGGATACGAAGAAAAAGACCCATCTCTCTGTACTGACACTGCTGTCATGGGACTCAAATTCCTAGAACCAAAATACCATACTGTGTTCAATGTTATTACTGTCAAACCTGCTATAAAGACCACTCATAGTAAGCAATCACCTGTCATAAACAACCACCTTATCTGTTCTATACTATGATTCATTTATACAAAATCAACCTGTATTAAGAGGCCACCTGTTATAAGTGACCACTTTCCATCTGCCCTTTGGTGCCTGATGAAAACAAATTTGACTTAACTTTATGAATTGATGTTACACAAGGATAAAATGGTTCAGACTTCAAATCTGTTCAAACCATTTCAATGCTGTAAAATTGCAATCAAAAAAGCTGAAAATCGAATAAATTTGATCTCAAACAGAAAATAATTATAAACTTATTTGCTTGAATTAGTGTATCAATAGATCTAATTATCTCATTTAAGATGAAGGATGGTGGAACCTTAGAAATTTTATCTGGATTACATAAATTACCAGTTTACATGGAAGATAGTGGAATGAACCATAGTCATTTCTACATGTACCTGGATTTTAATGTTAAAAGTGTTGTTTGCTCTCCTAACATCTGACTGGTAAAAATGAATTCAGTCCATTGAAATTTTTAATACAACACTGATGGAAATGATTGAAAATAAGGAAATGTTGGTATCTAAATGAAACTGGCTAGTTGAAACAAAATTCTTTTGAAAACTTTATGTTTTATTTTCATGTTGTGTTATTGAGTCTTTTCATTAAACAGTTGGTTAATTGGTTGATTGGTGTTTTACGTCGCTTTCAACAATTTTTCAGTTATATCGTGACATGGAAGCATGAAGTAACCAACCTCTTAAACATAGTGGTGCATTCCAGAAATCGAAACCGGATCATTAAACAGAGCTATAACTCTAAATTACCTCCTTTTCACAGAACCATCTCAAAAAGATCTTTATATCATAATGAACAAAAAACAGAGAAGGAAAGTTGAACTTTTTGAACTTTGGACTTTATTCGTCCCATACAAAATTGCCACATATTACTGACAGGAGAGATGTCCCATATACTGAGAAATCTATACATACCAATATACAGTATGATTCAGCAGTAGAGTCTATATACACTGAAGTCAACTCCTCTACATTCGCACTACCAAGAGTACGAAAGAAACTAGCCTGCATGTCCTCATGGCACATCAAAATCTTCAGGGGAGTCAATATGCTACAGCAAGGAAGACAACTTGGCTTGGAGCCAGCAGCTGTACTCTATAAATAAATCAAAGTTGTGCAAATGTCAAATGAACAGTTATTTGTGTAAAAAGTTTGGAAAAACATTATTACATAAAGAGAAAAATATACTTTGAATGAGTACTTAAGAAAGCCATTATGACTGACCTCAGATGACTCAGACTTACCTGTAATCCCTCGGCGACTGCTTGACATAGACACTGCAACCAGCTGTTTGCTTCCTGAGTGTTTGCTAGCGACATCTGTACAGTAGAGCTGTCTGCTTTGATGATCTCTATACAGTGATCCCTATCTGTATTGGTGACTCTTCTGCATCCAACACAGTCCTCCCCCCTCATTTGTATGAACAGAAAGGGTTTATTATCGGACTTGACGTTGTACAGGCATAGTAAACCATCCCTATATGATAAATATATAATATTACATAAAACAGTATACTATAGATTCTGACACAGATATAACACACAATACATGTATACTATAAATTATGTCACAAGTATAACTTTTGAGATGTTCCCTTACAAAGCTGTGAATTAGCATCAAAGTTACCAGTGCAGTTACCAAAACCTTGCCTTTTTTCATGAAGTACAGATTTAAGTTCAGAAAACAAACTGTAAATTGGATAGTTACATTTTGTTACCATTATATGAAGCATACAGAGAAGAGGTAATATAAAGATAAACATTAACAATTTCTATTTCATTGTTTACTGTTCAACCCCTCCCCCTCCCTCATCAGAGAGCAGTAGAGGAAACCAGAACACCTAGAAACAATTACTGACTTTCTGCATACACACTGGCAGACCTTGTTCATCTTGAGTAGGATCCAAACCTAGACTTGTCAGGGGTGAGACCTTATGGACAGTTTCAGTCAAGCACTTTGACTTACCCAGCTATGAACGTCTCTCAAATAATATCCAAAGCAAGTACATATTCCACATAGAGTAATTCCTTTTATGACATTTGTATCTGAATCATGTGAATGAAATTTAATCTTATACATGTTGTAAACAAAAATTGAACACAAAAATATAGTACATACTTGAGCACAACATAAGCTGATTTCCATGTCTGTCCATATAGCAGAGACAGAGGATCTTGTACCGTCTGTAGGAGGTGACCACTCAAGGAAGAGGGTGGACTCTGTACCTTGTATAACAGGTGCCCTTCCTTAAAAGCTGAGTCAAAGTTATTGCCCTTGGTGGGATCATCCCAAAATACTAAGGAATAACAAGTAATCTCTGCGTCAGCACCCTTTAATAATGAGAAATCAGGCAATAAAATCAGACAAATGTACTTTTAAAACGTCAAAGTATCAATAAGTTCACAAAAATTGTTTAATCCAAGTAGTATTCAACTCTGTTCTTAATGCTGTGTTGCTGTATCACATTTTATACAGCATTAGTCTACCATTATCTCAAGTGTGCAGTGGTGATACATTTTTCCTCATCTAATTCTTCATCGTTTTAAAATTAATAGCCTGTAAGGTTATTTCTGTTCTGATGTTTTTTATGCCCCTGGAATCAAAAATTTGGGGGCATCTAGTTTTTGGTCTGTCTGTTTGTCCGTTTGTCTGTGGCAAAAAACTTTAACATTGGTTATAACTTTTGATTGGTAAGAGGTAGGGCTTTCATATTTCACATGTGTATTCATTGTGACAAGACCTTTCCGTTGCTACGATAATATTTCACCTCATGATGTTGACCATGACCTTTGACCTACATTTCAAAAACCTTAACATTGGGTATATCTTTTGAATGGTAAGTGATAGGGCTTTCATATTTCACAAGCATATTCCTTGTTTTTAGCTGTGACACATTCTACACAGAGATGGCAGTGTTGAATATTTTTCATCATTAACAGTTTCAAGTTTTGATATCAATAACCAGTATGGCTGGCCAGACAGGAGATGTTTACTTCTCCCAGGCAACATGTTCTTCACCCCCGATTTCAAGTAATCATTGAATATCCATGGAGTATGTTGTTATGAGTGCATTAGAGCTGTAGTAACAGTTCCTTTAAAATTTTGCTTTATGGAATTGTAGCCGAGTAAAAGATAGTCAAATGGATGGATTTCTTTTCAATATCATTATATAGTAGGTAGAGAGACAAATAAAAAAAACCCAGATTTTATGAATGCTTGATTAACAGGAGTTGTTAGAAGACAATATAGCTTGCTGGCGGGGCATTGTCAGAGGAAAAGCATGTATTATGACCAACGTTAAAGTTTCGAAAAGTAGGTCAAAGGTCAAGGTCAAGGTGAGTAGGCAAAAATCTTTTGTACCAATGAACACGCCTTGTCACAAGGAATTCAGATGTAAAGTATGAAAGTCCTATCTTATATGGTTGTAAAAGTATAACCCATGAAAACAAAAAAATGGCACCAATACTGGTAATGACAATATAAAGCAAGGCAACAAAAATGACAATAAAAACAATGGCATAAAAAATAGAGGATGGTATGGTTACCATTACCAAACATATATTTTTCTTGGCCTAAGGAACTTTCTGAAGTGGAAGTGAAACAACTTTTGTTTGCTTCCTACAGATTATGTCATCATACAGATGAAATCATAAAATTTAATGACATATATCTGACTCACTTCAAACCTGTATTCCTTGTTAAGATACTTCCTGAGAGCTATTCTTTGTGTAGTGGCATCGTTAAGTACAGGCACTTTATGTTCAGAAGTCTGATCTACGATAGATTGTATGCTGTCAACTATGACACTGCAACAAAAAGCAAAAACATCACCCAATAGACAAACTACCCATGTATCAACTTGTCTTCATATAAATTTTAAAAATATCCAATACCATGAAATGGAATCAATGTCATATGTCAAAATGGAATGTAATTAGACAGATCAAGTATGAAAAAAAGAAAGAAATAATTCTTATTTCGATAAGATTTTTGTCATAAATAAAATAAAATTCCAATGTCAAGGTCAAACATCCAGATAAAATATGAAAATGGCAAATTTTACTTAAGTATATTTAGTATATTATAGTTCAAGTTGAATGTTGATAATCTAGGCAGTGTACTTATGACATGTAAAAGGTCAGCATATTAACTGAGATAAAATTGACCAGCAAAAATATAATTCAATGGCTAATTTACTGAAATATAACTGAACAAGATGCTGAGATATTATTTGTCAATATACTGAGATATAAGATGGCTTATTTAGATATAATTCAACTCCATACTTACTAAGAGATAACTGAACAGCATACTGAGATGTATTTTGGCATACCAAGATAAATCAATACAGCATACTGAGATATTATTTTACAGCTTTTGAGATATTATTGTACAGCATATTAATGGTGATATGATAATACAGAATACATGTAGTGAGAAATAATTCAACTCTTTACATAATGAGATACAACTGAACAACATATGTAGCCATAAATAACCACTATACATACCGAGATATAATTAGAAACATACTTACTGAGATATATCTGGACAACCTGTAGTGAGCCAATACTGAATCCTCTTGTTAGTACATTTTATATGTACGACCTGACTGTCTATGCTGAGCTGAAAATGACAAGTGTATATCAGGTATCAGTATAAAAACTTTGTGATAAGCCGACCATACCTAATACTGCAAGGTCATACGGTTTACTAAGATCATTCATCTCAAATACTGAAACAAAGTGTAGATTGCATTTACGATAAAGACATGTATAATGTTTGTTTCATTCTTGTTTTATGTCACTCCAAGATCATTGCACTTATATATATGATGAAGACATCTGCCTAGTGCATTGCACAATAATTCTCATTTTGCAAAAGACCCATCCAAAACAGAGAGGGATCTTTTAATGTGCTGGTATCTCCTATAACATAGGACCTTGATTTTATTGTCTTATGTGAAAGACAGTATACAAATGACTGTCACAGGTGGAATTTGAACTCTGGATCTCTTTGCCATGAGCCTTGTAGGTTACAAAATATCTCAGTTCCATCAACAAGGTAAGAAAATTAAGACTGCTCATGTTTTTATAAATAAGGTGAAATTGTACTTACTGAGATAAAGTCGATATTTATAAAGGGGATTGAAGTTTCCTTAACGAATCTGTAATCACTCTGCTCCTGATTCAGTAAGTAGAGGCAGCGATCGGTGATCAGAACAAATACTGGCTGAGGATCCCCATCTGTGTGTCCGACTCGTGTAGCAAACATCTGCAATATACCATAGATGTTTATTTATCAAGGTTTTAACCTATCAATTCTCATCCCCACTCCCTTCCTTATATTTTCGTTTAAAGACCTAGAAAGGTTTTCAACATAAGTGTTGCCAAATAGTGAAGCTAGGTCCATTCTCAATACATTCCATTATTACAACATAGAACTTGACTCGGTAACATATTTTCTAATTCTGTAGAACAAACAAGAAGCTTTGACAAAAACAATCTTTTTGCAATTGCAAGACTACTGATGATATATGGCAATGTTAAAAATTCAGTATATAATGTACAAGTTTATTTCTGATAAAACAGATTCCATATATGGGATTAAATTTCTACCTTTATATACTGTTCCTCTGCATTGTCAAAAACATCCAGCATGAGGTGAAGCTTGGTATTATTGTCTAATCTAGGTTGGAGAGATACAAATCATGTCAAAAGACTCATAAACCTTCAAACTATAGCAAGCAAACAAGTTAATAAAATTCACTAAAGTTGGGGGGGTTCTTGAATTTTCGTCTTTTGAACCTGGATCATGGAGGCAAAATACTGTCTCATGAAGAGTACATATTTGGATAACTGTAAGCTGAACCAGGGAAAACAAGCAAATTCAGAGAATTGTGGTTCCCCACTTTCGGGTTCTATCAGCAAGGGCGCAGTGATCTGTGATATATTGTCATGGTTGTGCATGTCTACCGACACACATGCCAAATATGAAGGGTCTACGTCTTACGGTAAAAAAGTTACATTGAAGTAGGTCAAAAGTCACAGTCAAGGTCACATGATAAAAAATTCTGGTACCAACAAAAAGGTATTGCAATTAGGGAAATATATGCCAAATATGAAGGCCCTATGTCTTACGGTTAAAAAGTTACATTGAAGTAGGTCAAAGGTCATGGTCAAGGTCATATGATAAAAATTATGGTACTAACGGAAAGGTATTGCAATTAGGGACACACATGCCAAATATGAAGGCCCTACATCTTATGGTTAAAAAGTTATGACCAAGGTTCAAGTTTTTGTGACAGACGGACAGACAGATGGACGGAGAGACAGACGAATGAAATTAATGTCCCCTTGCTTTTGCTGAAACGGGGGACAATAAAGCACTTGGTTACAAGCTCTACATGGGTCCTTAAATCTTTAAAAGTTAAAGGTACTAGTGGCTCTGAATCCATGTTCACAAAGTAGATCCCTTATTACAGCATAATAAATCAGTAAATCTGTTTTTCGTTTCCTGTATGACAGACCTCAAATATAGACTGGATTACTGCAACCTGTATCATATCTGATCTACTTTCAATATATTTTATATTTCGAGATGAACTAATGTGCAGCTTGAGCATGTAAACAAATACATGAATATTGTCTCCCACACTGAATGTATTTGACGAACCATATATAGAAATATATGATCAGACTAAATTTAAAGTCTAAGAATAAATTTAGAATAATTTGTTGTGTTAACCAGCTTTTCTAGAGGCCCATCCAAATTTTTTCTGCACCCCCCCCCCCCCTTCCTAATGTTACATACAAGGAACTCAGATGGTCCCTTATACATTGCTGACTATTTTTGAAGTTAACCACGGTGGAAACATCTTGAGAAGCAGGCTGTATTATCACAACCAAAGGAACCGATACATAGACACAGTGCTTTTTTGAGGAACAAAAACCACAACCAGATTTGAGTTTGTAACGTATTAGCTGACATACCAAAAACAAATTAAAGACAACCGTTAACATCTGTGATGAAAAAGTAGGGTCTGAGAAGTAAGCACTCACAATAACTTGCTCTGCTGGGAGGTAAGACTTTTGCATTGTCTAGCAATGTCATCACCACTTTGATAAAGTTGGACTAAAAATTTGATGATTGTCTGCTTTAAATTTTTGGATAACAAACACTTTAAGCATTATCCTGATTGCCAGAAGATATGGAAACATATCACATCCCAATTTGTGGTTAAAAAAAAGTAACCAAAACTTTGATAATATATAAGCTAAAAACAGCTCTACAGGTTATATCTTTCACAATATCATCATCTTCTCTAAACTTTCACCATAATAATACAAGCCCTACTTACTCTACTTCTGCTAAAGACAGGTTTTCACCCTCCGATTCCTGAGGCTTGGATTCTTCAGGTTCCTCTTCAAACATATGCTGATGTAAAACAGCATCTGATTGGTAGATAATGTCATCCACCTTGTCCTGAAGTGCAGAGGTAAAAGATTTTTCATTGGATGAATAAATATCATCTTCATCCTCCTTAGAATTTGCGTCAGTTTCTTTACTATCACAGTCTTCTGGATGCTTGTCTGCGTCCCAAGAACACTCAATATTGTCATATTCCATTGTGGAGAAATCCTGAGTGGAGTTTGTCACTGTTAATTGTATGTCTCCCTCTGGCAAATCTTCATATATCACAGTAGTAGCTTGATGAGCACCAATATTTTCAGAAGTCGATCCGCTAACGAGCTCAGAATTTTGACATTGTTCAGCTTCTCTAAGGAGGGAGCTTTCACCGTCTTCCTTACTAAATTCACTTGAGGTATAAAAATCTTTGTTGACTAGAGACTTTGTACTCATATTTAAATCCACACTTACATTTTCAGTTGACTTTTGACTTGTATTTGAGCTATATAAATCTATATCCCTTGTATCTAGTGAATTGTCGTGAATATTTGAAGACTCTAACATTGTCTCAGGTTCTTTATTTATGGTGTCTTGATCAAAGCTCTTGGTTGTATCATCTTCATGGTGAGATTTTGATTCTAATGTTTTATGTTGATCTACATAAAAATCTGAAGAATTGTCTGTCAAAATTTCCTTAAGCTTTTGTTCACTACTTAGTCTCAAGTAAAAGGCATTGGGAGATCCACTGTCTACTGAAATTTCTGAATTTTTTCTCACATTCTCATTCAACCCATCAGTTTCATCTTCATTTTCCTCTTTTATATGTTCATCACAAACAGGTGATTTTCTTTCTTTTCCATTTTTTCGAAATTTCTTCTTTTTGCCATGTTTCACTTTCCCTTGACCTTTGACCCTAATGACCTGCACGCCTATATTATCCTCCTCCTCTTCCTCTGCTGTCTCTTGTACTAAATTATCTAGCCTATCCCCTTTGTTCTCCTGTGTACCATGAGAAACAGACTGGGTTTCTATACTATGCACACTTGTTGTTTCACTGTTGTCTGAGGCAGAATGAAGACTTTCACTAGGTGTAGAACATGCCTATTAGGATTAAAAGAAAACGAAAAAAATTCAAGAATTCAGTGTTTCAATTTGCTGTAGACTTCAACAACAAATCTTATTTCAAATTCAGAAAGAAAAGATTTTTTCTTTCATTTTTTTTTTGCTTGCTTGTACTGAAACACTATCCAAGTTCACTGGTGCATATTAATATTGTGACAAGCAGGAGAATAAGATGTGGCCGGGCTCTTGAATCGAACACAGAACCTACTGCTATCAAAGTGGATGCTCTCACCATTGAGCTATCTGGGCCGACACCCGTCTGTCACAATCCTCCCCTGCCAGATGCTTCCAGTCCTGTAAACTGAAACACACAACAACCAAAGATCGTAACCCTCACACTGCAAAAACCAATATGTAACTCATGACGGCTGGCCACAGCACCAAATATAGCAGGGAGGAGAAAAAGATGTGACCGGACCCGTGAATCGAACGCAGAACCTTCTGCTATCAAGTCGGATGCTCTCATCATTGAGCAATCCGGGCCAAAACCCATCCGTCGCAATATATTCATGAGTGTTCTGGTTCATATTGATATATTAACTAAATTACTATTTCATTTTAATATATCACCAAAATTCTTTAGCATATATTGATATATCACCTGAATTCTGTAATATATAAGGATATAGCAACAAAGTTCTCTAGCGTATATTGATATACAGTATACTGATATACTAATCAAGCTCTCTAGTGTATATTGATATATTACCGGAGTTCTCCAGCATTTATTGATATGCAGGTATGTTACCTGAATTAACTTTTATATCGATATATAATCAGAGTTCTCTAACCTATATTGATATATCTCTAGAGTATTCTGGCATATACATGTATTACAATATTGCCGGAGTTCTAAAGCATATATCACCCAAGTTTTCTAGCATATATTGATATATTAAGTGAGTTCTCTGGCCTATATTGATATATTAACTGAGTTCTTTGGCATATATTGATATATTACCTGAGTTCTCTGGTGTATATTGATATCTCACCGAGTTTTCTGGTGTATATTGATATATTACCTGAGTTCTCTGGCATATATTGATATATTAACTGAGTTCTATAGCATTCATTGATATCTCACCCAAGTTCTCTGGCATATATTGATATATTAACTGCGATCTATAGCATTCATTGATATTTCACCCAAGTTCTCTGGCATATATTGATATATTACCTGAGTTCCCTGGCGTATATTCATTTTGATATATTACCTGAGTTCTCTGGCGTATATTGATATATTACCTGAGTTCTCTGGCGTATATTGATATATTACCCGAGTTCTCTCGTGTATATTGATATATTACCTGAGTTCTCTGCATTATGTTACATGACATGACACTGTCCATACTACATAAGGACACTCTGTCATCATCTACTTCAGAGTTAGTACGAGATCTACTCCTAGGGGGCACTGTTCCAATGTCCAAATAAGGTTTATCCTAAAAGTAAGACATTCTCAATATAAAACAGACAGTATAATTGCAACTACATGATGAAAGGTGACTTGTGTCAAGTTTTCTTACTTCATCCTAACAAACAGTAAATCTGCAAAGTTCTTTTGTGTTTAAATGTGTGTGTACATTCAAATGCATGTCTTCACACATATTGAACAGTTGTTTTGGTGGTCTTTTTATACATAGAAATATATGAATCACTTTTTCAATAAAAGTATGATTATCATTTCAGAAACAGAAATGGAAATTTAATAATACTTTGAAACAGGGTTTTAATTCCCAACTCACTATAGCTAACTGGAAAACAGCATGTTCCAAGCCCGCTGTCAATGTCAGGAGGATGTTGATATTCTGGGTAATGAGAAGAAGACTTAATAGAAAATCATGTGTTAGCATTATTTATCCAATAATAATTTGAATTTGAAAATGTGGTAAAAT
Source organism: Pteria penguin (assembly GCA_035048485.1). Taxonomy (NCBI): domain Eukaryota; kingdom Metazoa; phylum Mollusca; class Bivalvia; order Pterioida; family Pteriidae; genus Pteria; species Pteria penguin. The sequence goes on from CM068582.1 coordinate 15,306,638, forward strand.
GCTTACTTAATGTATTTGATTATCATTTCACAAAATGTCTTAATGGTCATATTTGTAATTGTTTTTGGTTGAGTAACATCATATCAGGGTAATCTGTTACAATGATGTCAACTTTCTGATGCACTTCACAAAAATATGAACCACATAGAGGGCCCACCACCCCCAAGCAGTGAGAGACCTTTTGCATGTCAATGTCTGCTGTGACATTGTACTTCAGTTTCCTGTCTCTCATCCACAAGACAAGAATGAGTTACTGATCAGATCTGAACCCAAAATGTTCTGGCCCTGCATACTACCAGCTGAGCCACACTGGCTCTCGTAGGGTAATTTTATGTTCAAATTGGGTAAAAGTTGTATCTTCAGAAACTAAAATCCACCTTTGAGATTTATATTAATCTTGAATTTGAGGTTTCTGGAAGATAACTGGAAGTTTTTGCTCAGACATTCACTTGAATGATAATTTACATGTCTCAAAAAAAAACCAACAAGTGGCCACTAAAGACAGTTTGCTGTATTGCAAAGCAAATTCCAAACAAGGTCAAGGTCACAAGGTCAAAAGTCATGGAATCAACTGAAATCTCTATTCATAAAAAACATGTGTGAAATATCAAAGCCATACCCCAACTGATTCAAAAGATGTAGCCAAAATTAAAAGTTTTTTAAAAGTAGGTCAAAGTCCAATGCCAAGTCATGAGGTCAGAAGTCATGGATTAAGTTGAAAGCTCTGGTCATGAGGAACCCATGTGTATTATGTTTATACTCCTCTAAGTTGCTGAAATTTTGCTTCAACCAGAAACTTATCCAAAATGTTGATGGACAGACAGAAAGATGGACGATCATGTCAATCTAAAGACAGGATTTGCTTTGCAATCTGGCCAAAAATGCTATAGATGCTACAAACATTCATCATATTCAATATGTTCCTTGTATTACTCTATAATTCTTGAATTACTAAAGAGTCACCTGTTGATCTAGGAGCAGAGCATCACGTGAGTAGTATTTCATTACAGTCTTTTTGTTGTCCTCATAGCATTTAATATAACATTCCAGGCAGCATTCATTCAGAGCCATTAACAACCAGGCACGACCTTAAAGACATCAAATAATCATAAAAAACATTTACAATTAGCTTACTCTCTGAACCATGCACATTATGTGTACAAAACAGAAAGATAGATTATGATAAGTGCATAAACAGCATTATTTAAAGACTGATAACATAATAAGAAGCTTGAATGTGTTTGTGAACACTATGCTTCCTGCGGCAACAAATTGAGAAAAAGTTATTTTAGCATGAAGGTCATTTTCAAGGTCAAAAGGTCATCAACTTTGATGTCATTTGAAAGGACTTCACTAGTTGAGTATGCATGTGAAATATGAAATCTCTATCCCACACGGTTCAAAAGTTATGGCCAAGGTTATAGTTGACAGCAGACAAACAGACAGGACAACAACAATATGCCCCCGATCTAACGATCTGGGGGCATAAAAAGATAATAATAATGATATCTACACAATATTATTCCACATGTCTAACTTACTTCGTCCTAGATCTGTGGTGATATGCTGAAGAGTTCTGAGTTCTTTTACAGCATCTTTCCGAGTAAATTCTGACACTACCTTCCAATATCCATTATGTAAATGACGAAGCCTGTGTGATATACATGTCATACAATTAATTCATATTTCTTTGAAGAAAACTACAACGAGCAGGAAAAATTACAAAGTCATGAAGCGACCTGCTGTGTCACCTTATGAATCCAATGTTCACCAATATGAATCCTGCTGAAATGAATAAACATACAATGCATATAGCTGAAGTTCAAAAATTTCTTTATCTACATGACTTGTACACCTTTCTTGTCAATCTGTCACTGTATACAAACCATAATCAGCAAAGAGGTTAAAAAGAAGTGTTTTGCACTTTTTTGCTTTCTGCTTTTTTATCTGGAGTCAGTCCATGGTGTTTTGGGATTTTTATTTTTTCAAGTAACTTACCAATTGGTAAGTGATTACACAAAATTCACTTATCCATCTAATAAAAATTCATGTTCCAGAAAAATCCTCTTCAATTAAAAAAAAAGGAGATCTCTAACTAAAGGGTTAACGTTAAACTTAAATTCAACAAATTTGTTTTCATCTGATATATTATACATATATGTCATTATTCAACAACACTCGTCTTGTTTGGTTAAAATCTATGTTTAGAAACATTTCAACAAAGGATGAGTTCTGCTCTTATTGAAATGAAAGACTGAGTGTTTATATTACATCCTAGCTACATGTAAATTAAAGGAATACCAGAAATTCATTTTATGAGTTTTATTGATTATTTCTTGTAAGTTCAGATTTCTGTGATGCATATGCAGTGATTGCAAATGGAAATCCTATTATAAGAGAGAAAAAAACTGAAAGTTTAAATTTGAAATAAAAGTAAAAGCATACATGTATCATATTTTTTATACCATCTCTGTAAGAGTACAGTTGATGTCACTGACACTGTACTTAATTGAGTGCATGAATAAATTAAGATTTAGACTCATGAACAAGGAAGTAATTTATCATTTACCATGCTCTCAGAGGTAAAATGAAATTTATTAGAAATTGTGATTATGTGGTGTGTTCTACTTCCATCTCTAATTCTGAAAGCAATGTATAAAATAACTGGATCTTATTATAAACAAGGAAGGATGCAAGCTGACTTAAAATAATGTACGTGTTCCAAATAAAGTGAATGCCAGAAGAAAATAACTATTAAGCTCTAAATACTGTAATAAAGTCTTAGTACTTTTTAAGCAAGTATAATTGGTTTGAATAACTTGCTTTGTGTAAAAATATGTAATTAGATGTTACTTCAAAATTCAGTTACCAATGGGTAATTGTCTCTTTGAATTCTGTATACCCAACCTCAGTTTTTATTTTCCTTCGGTAACAAATAGAAATACTAAAACACAGGCCAGGTTTTCATAGTGGTCTTGACAGTCTTGCCAGCAGATGACTCCCCTAAAGGTGCCAATTGATTTCACTAAAGCTGATAACAAGTAGTCTTGAATTCAAAGTGAGATTTGCCTCACTTACACAAGGTGGGAGGGAGTTCCATGTGAAAACTATGTAAAGGGGAAACTAAATTTGTCCTGCATGCCATCTTAAGTTGTCATTTCACAATTGTAGGTAGGTAAAATTATATACATATAATAACCTCTTCCAGGCAATAACTATCAAAACATCAAAAGAGGAAGACAATATACCAGTACTTATATATTGTAATCAGCTCTTACCCATGCAGAAACACATTATCAAGTTGTTCACAGAGTTTACTACATGCTACATCTTCATTATGGAGAATAATGGGTTCTCCATCATCCTTTAGAAATTGCTCTTGCTGAATCTGAAATTTTCAATTGAGAAAATGAACAAAAATCACACAACTATATCAAAATTTAACAAAATTCTGGGAATACAGATAATTCATGGATTGGTGAACTATAGTCCTATTAGATTAACACAAATTTTTATCTGTATAGGAACATCTATAATGGGCATTGCATGACCCACTGATCTGAATAGACCAAACCTTTTTGGACAGAAAATTTGGTGGGAAATTGATAATTTCCTTTAAAATGTTTGACGCCATACAGAGCTCTAGAGAATTTTTGAGTCAAAAGGGTATTTTGGTATCACACTTCCAAAAAATGAAGGACTTCCTGTCATAGATGCATACACTTCTTGGATTATTCTTTACACGAAAACGGGTGAATTTTGCCATACAATTGAGTCAGACCTCTTTCTCATCCTTTATGGTAATCCCCCTTTTATTTTATTTTATTTTTTTTTTTTTTGCACATGTAGAGTGATGCATGTAATTGACTTGCACAGATGAGTCAGATCTCAAAATTTTGAACTGCTATTTTATTGTACTGTACTTCATTAACTTAACATCCCATGTTCACTTGCATTTATGCCTGTGGTGTAGTTTGCCATACAACTGAGTCAACTTGTGCTACTGGTCAAGATATAGCCAAAACATTTTGTGTTTTCACACAGGAATTGAAATAATCAAGGTGGCTCTTTCTTTGAAAACAATTAATTCAAGTTTAAATTTTTATTGCTCAATTTCACAATAATACAATACATTTATGGTATCATTATTTCTTTTTTAATCTGCCATGCTTACTAGGCGACATATTTTCATGTTCGATTTGACAGTTTCAATGTATTTACACTCGCTACTTATGACATGCAAGGCAATATGTAAATGTGTATTTTTACACCCTACCCTGTTTATTTTTCCTATGTGTTTTTAGCAATTTTCAATGCATAATTATGTTTTTACAAGCATTGTCTGTTGCTCTGATCATAATAAAAATATGACTGTCTCTGATGTCATTTTGTGGAGGAAGACAGCCAGTGTTGATTTTGACCAACAATTAAGATGACAGTGAATTTTATTCACTTGAAACAAAGCATCGATTATCAGCTCAGGTGACTCAGCTGGTAGAATATCTAGATTGTATAAAGCACAGGGGAAGAATATTACAGACTTTTATGCCATTCCGAGTGGACTAGTTACCAGCTTAGACCAGTTACCGGCTACTATATGTTATTAGTATTCAAAACATGAATTTACGAAACTGATAGCAAATTGACTGTGATCAACATGGAATGAAGCTACACTGATTCTGTCTGTAGTCTGGAGACATATCAGTAATGGGAGACACCAAAGACAGGATTATTCGTCTACCAAAGTGTAACTGTAAACTGCTAACAGCGTCCGAATGACTATTCAGGCCAATCAGGGTACCAATCTAACTAGCTTCCCCTCCCCCGCCCCCTTTACAACATGAAACAGATCACATTATCTAATACTTAACTATTCTTGCAAAACTGAGCGTAAAAAGTATGTGATTATTCTTATTTTCATTAAATGCTAATTTGACAATAATTCATCATGTGACAATCAGATGCCCCCTTTTACTCACATTTTTTATTGCTTTACTCAGACTTTCAAGGATACGATCCTTGAATCTAAGGCGTTCTGATGAAGTGGACATTGTTATCTATCTTTGAAGAGATCAATCATTTCGTATGTTGTACACAAAAGACAATTTCCTGATATGATAACGAAAGTGAAAAGTTCGTCAGCTGTTTCCACTTCCGCCAAAAAGATCTCCATTGAATAAAAGTGTATTACGATCCCGAGTTTTACTTTTTCTATGTTATGGTAGGCCTAAGGAAAAAAATGCTTATAACAGGATGTAGGGTACATGTAAGTGGAAGTGAAAGGGGATGGGAAGATAATGTCGCTTCACCTTTAAGAGTGGGGTCACAAGTGGGTTTCCGTTCCCCTAGCTCTACACATAATATGTATGGATCTATATTTCTTATTCCATGTGAAGTGTACGCAAGTTTAAGTTAAGCGAGGTTATACTTTGTGTGTTATTTGTCGTAGCTTTTAAAAAAATTCCAAAATGGATGGGTGTCTTGATTTGTTTTGTTTTGTTGATGTTGTTGTTGAGTTTTGTTGTTGGGGTGGGGGTTGTATTGGGGGGGGGGTTGTTTGTTTTGGTTTTTGTTTAGTTTTGTTTTTGCTTTTTATTTTTTAGGGTTTTTTGTATTTTGTTTGGGATTTTTGTTTGTTGTTGTTGTTGTTGGTGTTTTTTTTGGGGGGAGGGGGGGGGGGATAATTTATTCTTAATAGTATTACTAGTGATGGTAGTGGTGGGGGATGCTAGTTTTTTTTAAATTGTTTTCGTCTTCGTCCGTTTTTCTTCCAACTGAGAGTTGCAGGTTGTTTCCTTTAGGGTCAGCAATATCACAGTCATTTGTAAACTTTAAATAAAACTTTACGCATTTGTTTTTAGTTATTTGATTTTTTTTCTTTTTGTTTCTTTTGTTTGTTTGTTTGTTTTTGTTTCTTGGGGTTTTTTTTGTTTTTGTTTTTGTTTTTGTTTTTTTTTCGGGGGGGGGGGGGGGTTGACAGAAGTTTGGCTGCTGAGAAACTGTTCATGATTTGTGTGTCCACTTAACACTGCCTTAGTCTTGCTTCTCATTAATGTTTATGTTGTCCCCGTTATTGGTTTGAATTTTATTACCCATCAATTTCTAATAAAATACGAAAACCGGTGTGGCTTAGTGGATAAGGTGCTCGGCTCATGATCGAGAGGTCCCGGGTTCGACTCCCGCTCTGGGTGCACCGGTGTTGGTGTTCTGTCTTTCGGATAAGACAGTAAAAACCGAGGTCTCGTGTCACGGTAGGCGTGGCACGTAATTTAAGATCCCTCGCTGCTTCTGGTGGGTCCGTTGCAAAGGTGTACATTTGTATGCAATGCATCAGACAGATGCCGTCACCATATACGTGAAATAATCGTGGAGTGACGTAAAACAATATTCAATCAATCAATCTAATAAAATTACGAAGATGGTATTTGTTAGTTACATCTCTTTTTATTGACCGTCCTCATACATATTGAATACAATATATTGGAATGGCATAAATATTCAAATCAACAAAACAAAGTGCAAAACATAGTTTTAAAATAAAATAAAATAAATTCGAAATCGGATGGATCAAATTAAAATTTACATACAATATTAATATGGAAGATTTTATAAAATTTGCAAAACAATAGTAATGAAAATACGAAAACACAAATCGAGTTCAAAATATTAAGATATATACATGTATTTTCAAATAGACGTTTAGATGAGAAATATCAGCCTCAAAGTGGACTTTCTTTCCAAACGGCATACCGGGTATATGTACAGGGTAATTGACACACAGATCCAAAACAATGAAATGTTATAGAAGCAGTGGACGGTTAAATAATGTAATACATTTTGTACATCATTATTTTCTTTGATATGAGCTCTTTACGCTGCCAAATCGAATTCAATCCTTGCTTTTGACGCAAACTGGTTTTTTTTTTTTTTTTTGAAGAAAGACTGTGTTCATTCAAAATGTTTCGACAGACCAAGGACAAATGACAAAAGCAATTACACATAAATATTATATGTTTATTTGAATAACTAATTGCTGGCTTAGCTTTATACATTTTATCCCTTTCTTTATGTAACATTGCTTTTGATACTATATTGCGCTGCCCGATATTCAAACTTTCTGACGGACGTCACAAATGAAATTGTATATATAACTTGTCATGTTCTTTTTCATCATAATAATGTGGCTTTTGATAATTTTCATTTACACTGAATCACGAAACGCTGCTGTCCATACAGCACTTTAAAAAACTAATTCCAAAATATATATCACTCATTTTCATTAAAGACAAAGTTTTGCGTCACTCTAAAAAGTTCATCGTAGGAAATTCAATATTTAATTAAGTACACCACAAAGTAATTATTATTGAAGAACTACAGAACTTCAATTTAACTTTTGATTTTCCTTAAATTTGTCTAATCTATTTTGCGTCACACCCTTCAATGAATCAACGTGGATCCCATCCATGTGAACAAAAAGTCCTTTGACGATCTATATCTTTAAGATAATATTACTTTCTCGTGACATCAGATACCCTGCAAACTTTATCAAAACTGCGTCTTCTACTCAGAAATTAAAATTACGTTCAAGGTACAAATACATAGAGAGCGAAATTATGAACATAAAAAAGAAATTACTGTAACAATTTATAACGTCCGTGAAGAAGTTCTAACATCGTTTCCGCTATAACGAGAGGCATCACGAAAGAAACGTCAATTCAAAAATATTGTAATGCGATCGCGCATTTATTATAATTTGATAATGCGTCAAGGGATGCGCATGAAGAGTTGCGCGGGTGAGCGGGTACGGTCAGCGATATGAGCAAATGCCTAGTCATTGTTAGCCACATTGCTGGTGACATTTTCATATGGTTTTGTTCTGGTTAAAGTGCATGATGAGCAGTAAGGAAATATTTGCTTGTCAAATGCGCTTTAATTTACGTTCAATGTTAGCAGAACAGTGCCGTATTTGTCCTTTGTATGTCGGGGCAATGAGTACATTTTTATTGAATGGAAGAAAAGTGCAACTATGATTACATGGAATTCCTGACAGCTATAGTAAACTCACTCTTTACAATGTTATTGTTTTCATTTCTTAAAAAGCTCAATGGGAGTTCCTGAACTTTCAAAAGTTTTTATTTTTTCTTCTTTTTTCATTTCTTTTGCTTTTCTCTTCTTTTCTCTTTTTTATTTTTCTTTTTTCTTTTATGTTTTTGTTCTTGTTTTTAGTATTTTGTTTTACTTTTTGTTCGCTTTTGAGAGTTTTTGTTGTGTTTTTGTGTTAGTCCGTATTTTGCAAAAATGTTTTACCGTGTGTGTATGATTATTGTATACATTACAGAGGCGTTGATGTAGGTCTAACTATCTTATACTAGTGGTTTCAGGATACTTAAGACATCAAATCAGAATCTGTCGGCTGCTCTGTATGTCTTATATTTGTTTTCGTTTTGTGTTCGCATTCTATTTGTTTGAATTATTTGTTGTTTTTATTTTTCTTGCCAGTTTACGTAAATATTTAAAATATCAAAGCTACATCAGACAGCAGCTCTTGAAACATCAAGCAAAGAGCGGGAAAGAGAAAGGAATTAATGATACAATTTATATTGTACAGAATGACACGAAAAAGCGTTAAGAATTTCCATGTGAGATGGCAATTTGTTGTATGACAGTTTTCTCGTGTGACATTGAGGTTTCCCCCAACACGTTACCCTATCAACTGCATTCTCTACACAGTATATCCATATTCATGACAGGGAACCACATGCATCCGCTTGCGGTGCACACCGATGACAGATTGCGGGTGTAATTACAAGCCAACTCATATATAAAACCTTCAAGTAAAATGATATAGGCGGTGCTCTCAACAAAGCCATCTTCAAAGAAGCAGTTTTCAAATATATTGTCTTATCTGTCAAATCCTTGACAAAGACATTATTTGTATGTAAAACATGTACGTGTAAAGACAAGAATCTCTCCCAAAATAAATAAATTTATAAATGTGTATCAAACACAAGAAGAACTTAATAAACTTGTTTTTCCCTCTCCACGACATTCAAATAAATTCGACTCAATGTGAACTGCTAACTTTGTCAAATAAATACATATAAATATGACTTTGCAATGATTAAAAGCTTACATAGAAATTCAAGAACACGTCGTTCTGTCCTTAATCCATATGGCACCCGAGATAAGATTGCGAGTTTAATTGTCCGCTTATTTGATAAAGAAAAAAATACGAAAAGCATGCTCGATTTATGAATATACTAAGCGAAGGAAAAATGTAAATGGGTCGAAAGATCGAGATCGGTTTTAATTTCAAAATCATAAACACCATTATCTGATCTGGACACAGGGATAGAATACATAAGGCGATTAAAATCGGTACAAATTTGCGAGCTGATTGAAGAATTACTTGTGCTGTCACCCTCACAAAAGGCCGGGCACGAACAGCGAAGACTAGTATTAAACATTTGTATCTTAAATCATCTTGATCACATTTGCACGATCAAACGGATCGTCCCTACCTATTAAAATCGTCATGGGAAAGTGAAGGATAGTCGGGAATCAATTAACCTTTCACAACACAACAAGTTGATCTATTTAAGGACCTATTGACGTCCCCTGCATAACGAATGTGACAGACAGCCGCTCGTGATGTACGGTGGGATACACGGATCAAAAACAGGTTGCAGAAAAAAGTTAACTAATATTAAAAGGCAATTGAGAGAGAGAGAGAGAGAGAGAGAGAGAGAGAGAGTGTATGTGTATGTTTATGTACGACGTTTTTGCTGTTGTTGTTGTTGAGCTTGTTGTGTGTGTGTTATTTTTTGTTTTTGTTGTATTTTTGGTTTTTTGTTTGTTTGTTTGTTTTGGGTTTGTATGTGTCTGTGTGTGTGTGTGTGTGTGTGTGTGGGGGGGGGGGGGGGGGAGTTGGAGATCTCTTTTCTTAAAAATAAACGGAAATTTTTACATAATGATTCAGCGGTAGATTTAGAGGAGGCAGGGGCGGGGCGGACTTCAGTTTTCTTCCCAATTATCATAATGTCATATTAATAAAAAATATTATCACCATATTATATAAGTAATAAAGATACAGTTCATTTATCATAACGCTAATCCTATATAGAGATTTTGTCCTTTGGTCTTCTCCCATTTTTCACCAAGACCCCTTGAGGCCGAGTTCCATTTTACGGCATTTATCGAACTCCTGAATTATGCCAATACCAGAACATGGCTAATTTATTGTTACACTAATTCAAGCTACATTCTTTAAAACTGACACTATTTTCTCAATTTTAATTGATGCATTTTTTCTCCACATACATATTAAATGCATTGAGCTATTACAACAGCTTTGCTGCTTAAAGGGGTACTGAGTACAAACAGGATTGTAAACAAACACCTGGCCGACCCGGTAATGAATAGGTAAATGATATTAGACGTTTGTCACAAAAATGGAATGTTATACATTGTCAGCGGATTGTGAAGATCAAATATATTCCTTCTTTCATTGCATGTAACTTGGTATGTACTTTATTGGTTTTATTTATTTTTCACATTAGTTGAATGTTTAATAAACATATTTCAGATTTTAAAGTTTAAAAATATGTCCATATGTATTACTGGCGGATTTAGAGGAGGGGTTTAGGGGTTGCAACATCCCCCCTTTTGGTAGGAAAATGTTGCCAAAAAGTCGTTGTCTACAATTGAAGGACCATAACATCCCCTTTTCTGACCGAATAGTGCAAAACATTGGTCATGGGAGGCTGCAAATAACCCCCTCCCCTTTTTCAAAAATTTCTAGATCCAACCATGTGTATGGATTCATTAGTGATCACGATGTCTCAGTGTTATTTTTTTCCTTTGGAATAGTTACCAGTGCCACATTGCATGAGCTACTGTCGTATTTCACATTGCCCATTCAATTTATGAAAATAGATTTCGGAATAGTTGATAGCTAAGAATAATCAAATTGTTGCCGGACATTTTACCATGATGGCCATATTACCAAAACAAGCGAAATCTCGAAAATCCACAGTGAAGTCGTTGTATGATTAATTAGTAAATTATTTTTATATATTTATGTGAAAATAATGTCTTTTATTCATTATACAATGAAGAACGAAGACAACCTCTAGCATGATGTAATGACTTTCTTACTGCCAAACATCATGATCATCTGGCGTCACTTTTTTACATCTTAAAACTTCTGAGACGACAACAAATAGTTTCAATTTTAATATTATATATTAATGAAAAATACCCCCCCCCCCTTTTCCACCCCCCCCCCCCCAACAAACAAAACCAAACAGAAAATCAAACAAACCCCCCCCTCCCCCCCCCCCCAAAAAAAAAAAACCAAAAAAAAAAACCAAAAAAAAAAAAAAAAAAAAATCAAAAACAAATGTAAAAAGAAGAAAAAAAACATACATGTATGTACACGTAGTTTATAATTATAAACAATTGAATGGTTTTATAATGAATTTTGATTTAAATCGCCCAACATTTTACATTCGATTAATTATCATTTTTATATAATATTTTTAATTACTAATGAAGCGGTATTTATTCAGTTGAATTCTTAAGTTATTTCCACTGTTTTTATGTTGTTCATTAAAACTTATATTTCGAAGATGTCACATGATGTATTGATGTTCATTCTCTTCTTTTCATAAAATATTTTCACACGGTTATGCCATCTGACAAACTGCACTATCTTCGTCATTATTTTTCCGCAAATACACAAACAGAGATCAAAAACACATGTTTCCATCATCAGAACTGAGAATCCACGACATTGCGCGAGACCAGGAGCCTGGGAAACGTTACCCAATAGTTGCGTCTTCCTCTCTCATCCCGGAATAATGTTGAACAAGTGTCTTATCGTGCTATCTAAATGGATTCCCTGCCGAACACCAAGGTCGACATGATATAGGAAATATGCGATTTCAATTTACCATTCATTCTTTTTAATTAGGTAAAAAGTCTTTCCTCACATCTGTATTTACATTTACTCTACATATATATGTATATTTCTCTATATAAGACATGTTTATGGCATTGCAAAATTAGTTGGTAAATAGGTATAATAATTATGATGGTCAAGATATGAAAAAGAAGTTAACGACAAAGTTTTCAATATTACCTGTTACCAATCAACTTCATGCCTTGTGGCATATAAGGCCTTCACAAAGCTCTTTGCTCTCTTTCTGGTTTCCGTAATAAGTCGGAAGGGGGGAGGGGGGGGGGTTAACAGGAGAGGGTTATTAGCCCTCTGTCCAACACCCAATCTGGAGGACCAGGGGACCACGCTTCATTTGGTCCCTACCCCTTGATCTGTTCGGCATGGGTGACTCTTAGGGTCATCCGAACACACAAACCACCCCACCACAACAAGGTGCAGGTGGTGACCCCATCGAGACAGCGAAAGTTTTCATTATATCTTTAAGAAAAATCACAATACCCTCAAGATTGATTTAAGCGACCACCAAAGGAAGATTGAAAAAATTGTCAGTTAAGGCAAGTGACCGCTTCATACAGGTTGATTTTTTGTGGGTAATTAGTGGTAAGTAACAGAGAAAAATGGTCGGGGTACTTGCGGCTGTGAGGCAGGTTTAAAGTATTTCTAACATAAGCAAAGATATATTTTCGTTGTTGTATGAAGTCTAGATTCCAACGATAGGATCATATATTCTCAAGTAGCTCTCTTTTAATACACCGATCCACTTTTCAGCACAAAAACTGATGTTTGACGGACTTTTGATTGTTATGCTTATAACTCAAATGTCCGACTTGTCCAACCATACGTGACGTCATCATAGTCGTATTTTGCGCAAAAGTGCTTAACATTCGACGAAAGTGGATCGGTGTATTAAATTCATCACCATCTATTAAGTCTTTTCGTTTAACAGAGTAATTTCCCCTTTGAGAAGGTATCTGACGTACAACAATTATGACGTCATTAATTTCCGATGAAAACGTCATATGTGGGCTATCATTTCCCTGAGTTTTAGATCAGTTTCTATAGAATTTGATGACGTCATAAGTGTTTTACATCAGATACCGTTCCAAATGGGAAATAACTCTGTATAACGAAAAGACCCAATAGCATATATTGCGCCTAATTTTATCGAAAGCACATCAATTTTGTATCACATAATGATCACCAAGATTCAATACATGATAAATATCAGAACGTCATTATATACGTCAAAAAATTGTGGTGCACCATATGCGCATTGCGACAGCTTCTTTCTTTTCAGTGATGCTCCAGACCTAAACTGTGGAAATCGAAAATATGGATATTTGAAGAGTGAACGCATTACCAAATATAAAAGGTGTGTTTATGAAATAAGGATGCCCTTGGGAAGGCAGGCAAGGTTAAAGTTTTGCAAAGTTGTACTACTTTCATGGTCAACGTCAAAGTCGAAACGTTTTTAACCCAAAGGTATTGTCACAAGACAAGGAATGCATATGTAAATTAGAAAAGTCACATCTTTTACTGTTCAGTAATTATGGTCATTTTAAGTGGTTTTTTTTTCTAGACTGAGAAACAGAAAAATAGGCCAAAATCTCAAAATGGACTCCAATGATGCACCGGTAAAATTATTTTTAGACATAATTTTAATACTGTGGGACGGAGGAGATACAATATTCTCATATACACCTCTTCATGATATCGCATCTCCTCTCCACAGGTTGGCTTGTCTCCCCTTACATCTACCATCACATCTATATGGGGCCAATTATAACAAGGGAGATAAATCTATTTCTAAGCCATAAAACATTGCATAATATTGTGTGTGATGAGACCAGTGAAGTGTTCATGCTTAGGCAATCCCGACAGAATCAGTTTCACACTGAGGGGTTAGGAACAAATCGTTGAATCCACTGGATCGTGAGAACTGACAGCTTACACTCACTTTTTGCTTGTTTCTGATGTTGATGTTTTATATTTCGTTTTGCAAATTTGAATCTGTAAAGTGATATGAACATGATTTCAGCAGTTCTATCTTTTCAAGTGCAAATAGTATGTTTGTCTCTACAGCATAGTATTTGTAATGGGACATGGCAACTGTTTATTATTCATAGAAAGATATACCCGGTTTGAAGGTATAGAAACTTTGATAAAAATACGTGCATTCTATAAAATTTGAATGAACAATGATTTTATCTTTTAAACGGTATTGGCCGGGCAACAACAATTCGACCAAATATGGAAGGACAGACTGACGGACAGATAAAGAAAACCCCGCTAATCCATTCTGACTAGATCGATCACTGAGAAGTGACAAAAACAGTCACACAATAATCATGGTCTGGACTCACCCCGAGATTTCGCGAAAATTATTTTTCTTGTTATTTTTCGATGTACATGTAAAATAACAATTTTACACAGAAAATATAGGGGTATCCCGCTCGAAAAATTTATTGGAGGGTGGACTAGCTCCCTCTCGACAAAATTTCTGGATCCGCACTTGATAATCGTATTGCTAGGAAAAGGAGAGATCAAAGCAATTATGCCCCGTCAAGATAAATGAAACTTTTAGGATTAACTTATATTGTTCATCTAAAGATATCAGATTCGCCATAGGATGAAACATGTATTTTTGTCACCTATTTTTCTTATCAGCTGTGATATGATGTTCTACGATTAATCTTTGCCAAGTATACACAACACATTGATGCAGTCTGAAACTCTGACCACAAAAAAGAGAGAGCTATTTCCGGATCCCACTTGTCAAATTCGTTATTTACATCTGTCTACCACATGCACTTATTAGTTATTTCAAATTAATGCTGAGACGAACCATACAACTATACATGACAGACTAAAAATTCTTTTGCTGATTTGGCTTTGATCTTTAATTACACTACATGTATATTCAAAATCTTTGATTTTACAACTCATGCGTTTGAATTTTAGCATTAGTTTAGCAATAATAATGTTATTTCATAATCTCTGATTAAAAAAAGAACACACGATAAGGCTACATATTCTGGTCAAGCTGACATACTTCGTGATCTTTGTTGTTCCATTAATAAAAAGTGGACAACGACCATCAAATTGTATGTTGTATGTGCACTGGCTTAATTCCACACACACGCATCCTTACACTCCCTCCCTCCCACAAACACACACACCACACACGCACACACACACACACCCACCCACACACACACACACATACACACACATCTACACCTACACGAACACATCCACATGTTGGTCACGCAATATTTCCTGATTTTTACAATTACTGTATGTATAATTGAATTTTGATCGGTCAATTCCAAGAAATTTTGGAAAAAGTAATTATACCTCAGAAAGATCCACAGCTCTGGCGTCGCTTCTACTGTGATCTGCTATATCATTGAGACGTCTTTTATCCCAGGCTTATTTATATTTCAGCAAATTTTTAATTATTGGAAATTAAAAGTTATAAAATGACAATATGTAAGATTTTCCCAACGTATCGTGTTTTTTTTCTTTTATTTCTTCGTGTATCACTTCTGCTGATGATAATTGTACACTCGAAATATGTGTAAAGTACATTGTATTCCCATATTACAACAATATGAGGAGTCTTTAGTATTTAACTGCAAAAAAATGATGTTTTTTTTTTTGGGGGGGGCAATTTTTAAAAACCATTAAAGAAAACATTCATGTTTCTATGTACATATACGACGAGGTGTGTGCGTGTGTGTTTGGAAGGAAGGGGGGGGGGTGTAAACTATTTTTAAAAGTGGTAGGGAGAAGAAGCACGCGCATCTCTAACCCCTAACCCCACCCAACCCCCCCCCCCCCACCCCTCCCCCCCCCACACACACACACGCACTTTTTCTACGCCCATGTAGTAATCACAGGGATTTCCTCTCATACACTTTAATCCTACAGTCCCATTAAGCTGGAGGGCGAGGCGAAATCCCTTCGACCAATAAAAAATATTCTTTTTAAAATACATACTGTATATTATCTTACGTAAAATTCTAAATACTGCTGCATGAACAAGAAACAAATATGATTTATATCTGTATACATATACTAAAAAATTCAATGATGCTTTAAATGAAGTATTTATTCCGTTTGAAAGAGGAAACTCCTTCTTTCACAGTCAGTTATTCATGCAGAATGCACACAATCGAAATCAAAAGACAAAGCCGGTGACAAATACATTATGATGTGTCGTGGAAATGAAAGGGCGTGATTGATTGTTGCCGACTTTGTGATGGAAAATAAATTATATAGTTTGGTCTTCCTTGCCATCAAGCGTTATTGGAAGGGCAAGATAGATGGGTCGGGACCATGTCAATACAAAGTTGAAATCATCCGTTACCTTGGAATTAGATATGAAATCGCAGAAATATTGGGTAAAATCCATCCATCTTAGTTTGTTATCCATCACCGTTAGGGCTCACGTCAGCTCCTTATTGCATCTTCTCCCTTCATTAGACAAACTGAGTTACTCCAGCCCGAGATGGGAGACAACCGGACCAGGAGATACATCGGTGAATCCAGGCATGTGACAATGTAGCACATTGATCCATTTCGATGTGATATTTCTTGTACCCTTGTTGCATTACCCATCTTTCTTACGTTTAATATTTTCGGTTAGTATTTGTCCTGAATATGCAGTGTTTTTAGAGGCTCCGAGTTGGGAATTAATAAATGTGAAAAACCCAAATAAATGGACGTTCGTCGTAGAAAGTTCTCAGTTATAATATTTCATTGAAATTGAAAAACTAGTTACAATGGATACAATTATAAACAATAAAAGTGTAAATTAATGTACTTGTAATGTGATATACTGATACAATTGTGATTTATGTTAAACATGATAGAAAATATACGAACAACGTTTGTGAAACACTGATGCCCCGACACACTCCTATCAATGTCTTATTTATTGGTGTTCACTAACTACCCATAATCTGTTTGGCTTTTAGCTCGTTTAGAATATACATTGATAGTCACTTGTTCAATTTCAGTATGTGTTAAACTTCAGGATGGTAAACCTAGAGAGGGACAGTTTGATGAATTTAGAACTGTAATAAATTTCATATTTTGTCAGTCATGGTTATGCAGACATATTTCTTTCATCCATTCGCCAGAATTCTGTCCACTCGCCAGATCTTCATGTCGATTTGGTATCGCGCTCAACTTCAAATCTGAGGACCAGGGTTCGAATCTGGCTATAAGCTCTGATTTTCTAAAATGATTTATCACTGTTTCGGGTGCGTCCGTATCTTAGGACAAAATTGTGAAGCAATACACCAGGAAGGGGCCGCCACTGTATAAGCAGTGGTGGATCCAGGATTTCGCCCCACCCCCCAAAAAGAGGGAGGCACATGTATATTAGCTAAACTGCTCAGCCATTTTGGATACCAAATCTGGATTTTTACTTGTAAATATGCCCCCTGTAAATCTGCTACTGATAAGTATTACTGTACTACAGTAATCTTGGAGAGGCGTAAAACAACACTCCCTCCAATTAAATGCACTTGTAAGATCTTTCTGAGGACATAACATCGAGAAAATCGACATATTTTATGACATGTTGACATAATTACCTTACAAGTCTACATACTTTTCCGTTGAGTCAACATAATTATCTGACAAGTTGGTATAATTATAATTATCATAGTTAGCTTTTATGTCAACATGATTATTTGATAAGTCGGTTATATTATCTCATAAGTCGATATAATTATCTAACATGTCGATATAATTATCTGACAAGTCAACATGATTATTTGATAAGTGGGTTATATTATCTCATAAGTCGATATAATTATCTAACATTTCGGTATAATTATCTCACAAGTCGGTATCATTCTCTGACAAGTCGACCTAATTCTCTAACATGAAGTAGCAGGAAAACACCACCATAAGTATAATGCATCAGAAGTTGTAACATAATTTCTTGGAGATATATATATATATATATATATATATATATATATATATATATATATATATATATATATATATATATATATATATATATATATATATATATATATATATATATATAATTTTCATTACTTGAACTAAGTTGGACCTATCCCTTGTTTCTCTGCTTTACATTAATTAGTGTAAATAAAGGTCTACAGCAGGAACATTTACTTCGAGTTGCTACATTTTGCGCGCAATTGCGCACTTCATTAAACGTCAATAGAACAAGAATTGACAAGATAAATTAGATCTCCAACCCCTTACACATCCTTCACAATAGTAAGTCGCAAATTCAGGCGACGGGGCAAATGGTTTTCAGAAAATGTGATTTTAGCCTGAGCGGACTTTAAGCTGAAAAGTTCGTTTGTACTTTGAATATTCTCAGGAATACTTCCCCTTAAAGGCTGCAGCCTGCAGTTAGTGAAGTCAGAAATATTAAACGTAAGAGTGGAGACCAGTGGCCGGAGAAATATGACAGTTTGACAGGTACATATCCAAACTTTACTAACTTACCACAGTATCGAGTCCCCAAATGTATGCATTTTCAGAGTGTTCGAAAAACTGAAGTAATTCAAATTTTATTTATTCACAACGATTAAGAAACAAGTGAATAACTTACATAATTCTT
Organism: Pteria penguin; assembly: GCA_035048485.1. Lineage (NCBI taxonomy): Eukaryota > Metazoa > Mollusca > Bivalvia > Pterioida > Pteriidae > Pteria > Pteria penguin. Next base: position 15,325,219 of record CM068582.1, read on the forward strand.
CCTCGTTGGTACGGATCTTGGCGTAAAGGTGTCGTTTGTGTGGGAGGAATCCGGAGTATCAGGATAAAACCCACGAATCAGGTTGGTGACAGCCCCCACAATCTTACGTATCACACCGGGAATCGAATCCGGGTCGCATTGGTGAAAAGCCAGTGCGCCAGTGGCCCTTTAACTGCTCCTCTTTATGTGTTGTTGAGTAACCTACATATTTAGTCTAGTAGGGTACCAAAATTGGAAATTTCAATAGGATGTAACAGTTGTTTGTTATAATTCAGTTAAAGTTTTATTTTGATGAGCGATGAGAACACGAGAGTCAAATGGACTCCTTAATATTCAATCAAGATATCGATTTGAGACATGATACACACCCTATCAAAATATCAATACACAAAATTACATATGTGTACTCTAGAATTAATTTAAATAAACGTAAAAGAAACATTTTGAATTTTTACGATGGAGAAATATCTTTACTTTACATGTATCGAACTAAACACGGAAGTTGTGGACAATGCAGTAAAACACAAAGTAAATACGGAAAAACTTCTTTGTGCATTCAAAGAATGTAGCAATTACCTACACGTAGATCTATGTATTTTGCTTTCGTTCTGTTTTCGATCAGCCAACTTTCTCATGTCATTAATTTCAATGGTGCACTTCATTCAAGGGGTTCGTCACCAATAGCTTCTCAAGGAAACTGAAGAATCCTTCCTTCTGAGTGCAGCATGCAGTTTGTTACTCTCTAATTATTGCGGTTTATTTGGAATCGATTTTGGCAGAGTGACAGACAGACAAGTTTGAGAGAAGAGCAGACTAGTAGGTCATGACCTAGCCTTATCCAGCCTTTACAGCACAATTATAAGGAGTACCACCATTGACCTTCTACAGCCCCACTTCAGACGGTACAGACTCCGTACATAAACAAGGAGAAATAAGTTCTACTATTTATCTTATTAAAATACTATATCAATTCATTTGTTGGCAATAATACGATAAACCTTCTTTAACGACCACCTCTGTTTAGAGGTCACCGGCCCGTAAACGTTTTTCTTTTATCATTTTTCCGTACAAATAAACCTCAGTACAGAGGTCACCTCTGTATAAGGTCACTTAATTTTTCACTCAGGTGACCTTTAAATACAGGTTTTACAGTATAGAAATACAAATCATGGGAATCCAGTTGTAACAGTATTTGTTTTTCAATGCAATTAAAGCCGGCGTGGCCTAGTGGTATCGCGTTGGGGTTCGAGTCCCGCTCTGGTCATGCCGGTGTCCTGTCTTTCGGATGAGACAGTAAAAACCGAGGCCCCGTGTCGTGGTATGCATGGCATGTTAAAGATCCCTCATTGCTTCGGGTGGGTCCGTTGCAAAGGTCAAAATTTGTATGCCCCGCATCAGGCAGATGCCGTCACCATATACGTGAAATATTCGTGGTGTGACGTAAAACAAAAATCAATTGATCAATCAATGCAATTATACTGTGGCTTAATATGAAAGGCGGAAAGACATTTCATTATCCCCTTTGGATCTGAAAAAAGTACAAAAAATAGTGAAAATCGCCGATGGGAAAAGCGGATAATCAAATGTCATGCCGTATTCGATAACGCATAAACAGTGCTATAACTAACATTAGATAAAGAATCTTAAATCTATCAAATGGGAAACAATCTCACTATAAAACAGTTTGCTTTAAAATAAGATATCAAACAGAACAACGGCATACACGCAGATCAAGCACCCAGTGAGAATCGAACATCAGCCAAGAAATCGACATGCCGACGTCACCACATCTGGATTTCTAGGTGGAAACCATTTTTCTACGTTTTACATGCAGTACAATTATTGTTTTTATTTGTAATTATGTTGTAGACTGGGACATCATATCCACATGGAAGGCGGAGGGTAATGGGTTCGAAGACCAGCATAGCCATCACTTTTTTCTGCCAATTACTGTATTATTATTATCCACAGTGTTAGTATAATTTCAACGCAGTTATTCGGTTACTTTACATAGGATTACTTTGTGAAGACTACTTTGTGAAGACAATATACAAAATGCATATAGTCAAAAGTGGTGAAGTGATCGCGCATTAATTCTGTACGAGACGACCCGGGTTCGATTCACGAAAAGTGCTTCGATATTTTCTTCCCTTTACCATGGTCACGCTATGGCCACAATTGTAAACGACGTTAAATGCCCCAAAACCACCAACACCTACGTATACATGTGGGTGGCTGAAAATGATTCATTCATTGCTGAAAGAAAGGCGTGACATTTAAATAACATGTAGATGACCAATGCTCACTCAATCGACCTTGAAATTGATATCTATTCCTCAATTACGTGGGAGAAGAATTAACAAAATGCCAAATGATCACCAAAACTCATTAATTAGATGCGTATTCACCCATTGCGCGATCGGGTATGATCTCTGAGATAATCAACTGTGAACAAAAGCCAGACCCTGTCACTTATTGCTTTCATTGGGTCTGTGGAGGTGTCAACTAGCGCAAGATTTTGCGATATGTCAAACGATGAGGGCAGATAACTCGAACATTAGAAGTTTTGTCGTCTGCAGAATAGAGAGCAATTACGTGGGTTCGTGCAGCAAGAGACTATCGGAGTCATCAATACCTCTGTAATGGCTTAGTATAAAATAAATCATCTGCTGACAAAATAATACACATGCATACTGTCTCCATCATTTCTATGCACATCACAAACTGGAAACTCAGCCGCTTGATCAAAGAACGGTAACTCCAAAATAATAGGATATCGTAAACTGTCATTGCTCACAATTATAATATATACTGCATAAAATTATGGTAATGGAGAATGTAAGAGGAACCTGCTTTTGTCACATTATAGTTATGAGGGTAAAGGCATCCAGTTTCATTCAGATCATAAATGTAATGTTTATTTGGAGAGGTAAGACCACTTTACTTCCGTATCATCGATGTTTTCCAGTAAGTTAAGACCATCTTACCTCCCTATCATCTTGCGTTTTAGTTTGTTAAAAAAACCCCTGCAAATGTCAGGTCATTGGAGGTAAGGGGTAATAGCACTATGCCACAGTCAGACCATTATAAGTGAGATAGGAATGGTACCATGCCATGGTGGGACCGTCCTAATTAAGTGGGCAAATAGCACCATAACATAGTTAGACGACAATAATTGAGAAAGTAAACGCACAATGCCATAGTCAGACCATTATAGTCGAAGGTGTCAGTAGCATTCTGCTACAGTCAGACCATTATAGGTGAAGGGGTAAATAGTAGCCTGTTATAGTTAGACCATTATAGTTGAAGGAGGAAACAGCAGCCTGCTATAGTTAGATCATTATAGTTGAAGGGGTCTGTAGCAGCCAGCTATAGTTGGACCATTATAGGTGAAGGGGTAAATAGCAGCCTGCTATAGTCTGACCATTATAGTTGAAGGGGTAAATAGTTGCCTGCTATAGTCAGATCATCATAGTGGAAGGGGTCAATAGCAGCCTGCTGTAGCCAGACAATTATTGTGGAAGGGGTCAGTAGCAGCCTGCTATAGTTAGACCATTATAGCTGAAGGGGTAAATAGCACCATGCTATAGTCAGACCATTATAGTGGAAGGGGTCAGTAGCAGCCTACTATAGTCAGACCATCATAGCTGAAGGGGAAAATAGCAGCCTGCTATAGTCAGACCATTATACATGTAGTTGAAGGGGGAAGTAGTAGCCTGTCATAGTAAGACCATTATAGTTGAAGGGGTAAATAGTAGTCTATTATAGTTAGACCATATAGCTGAAGAGGTAAATAGTAACCTGCTATAGTAAGACCATTATAGCGGAGCTGTTTCAATGTAATAATACCCTGCCTATGTCTGACCATTAGAGTTAGGAGCTTAACAGTACCTTGCCTTAATGTCCATACATGCATATGATTGGAAACTGTCAATAGCCAAATTAAACAATGCAAAAGCAGTCAATAAGACTATAATGTGATATCACCATTAAAACCACATTCAACAATTTTTTTAATGATTTATTTAAGAGAAATCGACTACAAGTAAAATTCACAGCTGACTTGTTCGAAACGAAACCATTACAAGTCATAGAATGAAACAATATTTAAATTTGAAGAAAAATATTTGAAACAACCTTCTTTTTTATCCTTTTCTCCTGTTTTAATAATGCATAAATACAAGCATATTACATTATTTGATAAGGAAAAAAGATTATACTACTGTTTATAGTCATGTTTGTGAGAAAGAAAACAACTGGGATTGGAAAGTTGGCTTCTTTGGTATACACCAGTAGAAAATGTATAGTACAACCAAAACAGATGACTTTATATGACAAAGTAGTTTAAAAAATGTTTTAGCCAGATGGACAGAGTGTTTCAATAAATCCTGCCCATTATTTGCAGAGGTGTAAATACCCCGGTAGGGTCAGTTGGGTTACCCTAAGAAAATTAGTGTTACACTTGAAACACTGCAATCATCAATAAAAGAAAGATAACTCCAAATCTTTTTTTTATCAAGGTGGAATGACCACTCTTTGATTTTCGATAATTATAAATGTATATTTATAATGACAACATAAATAAAGTAAATAGAAATCTATCAATAATATCAAGTGTTTTCTTCACATATTAACGAATCTATCGATTGTTTTAAATCAAGCACAACATCGTCTATATCAGCTAGTGTCGTTTCTCTTCCCACCGATAACCTGATCGCATTCCTGGCAATATTCTCTGGTATACCGATCGCAAGCAAGATTGGTGATGCCCTGTAAACAGAAAAAAGGTTTCTGAAAAGAAAGATAAAAACAAAAAAGAAATAATCTCCCCCACCCCCAAATCAGATCAGATTAAACATGAAATTCAAGTACTTTAGAGGGATGTCTGAAAATACTAAAGTAAATGTGAAATGTATCCCTATTTATTTAGATTATTTACATTTGTTATGCCAGACTACGGTCAAGGTTACAGTAAATTAAATACTGAAGTGTAATAGTAATGATCTCAGTCTTGTCACAATCATTCAGTACACAGACACATATCCTACATCTGTGCCATACATTTACTGCCATACTGGGTTGAAACGACCAAAAGAAATGTTCTTGCAGACATGTTTACAAAACTCTACATAGGATTGCCATACTGGGTTAAAACACAGGATGAAGCGTTCTTGACATCGTGTTTACGACAATTATATGCAAGATGTAGGACATGCTCAGGATGATGTCAGATGACGTGCGTGGATCTTTCACTAAATATCTAGAATTGCACTGTTTAATAACAAGAGAAGGGTCTGCATTAAATAATTCACTCAACATGTTTTTTTGTTTTAATTTTCAGGGTAGTTACTTTCTAAGGGACATAAAAATGCATTCCTACTGTCCACAGTGACTGTGAGGTGAAGGGCAAAGTTAGCAATGGTTTCCTTCAAAGAGAAACTGGTTTTCTATCCTCTCTTAGATATACTGGTACGTTGTACATCATCATTACATTCTTATACATTGTATTATGATCAACAACAGCTATGGAAACATGGATAGTATGTAATACACAACCATCTTTGCAGACAAGACCAAAACCAACATGCTTTTCGAGATCGACATCACTCTGGACAACACTTCACCTGGACTAGGTTCGAAACTTATTTTCAACCCATGTCACAGACTACTAAATCTGAATTTGCTAAAGTGTACTTCAAAGAGGATCTGGTTATTAATCCACCTTGGTACATTGTAGGTCATTCTTGCTTGAATATCAACAACCTGGACAACATTCCATATGGTCAGTACATAATACTCATGGATCATCATAGGCCAGGCCATAACCAACAAGGATCATCACAGGACAGGCCATAACCAACATACTCAAGGATCATCACAGGACAGGCCATAACCAACATACTCAAGGATCATCACAGGACAGGCCATAACCAACATACTCAAGGATCATCATAGGCCAGGCCATAACCAACAAGGATCATCACAGGACAGGCCATAACCAACATACTCAAGGATCATCATAGGCCAGGCCATAACCAACATACTCAAGGATCATCACAGGACAGGCCATAACCAACATACTCAAGGATCATCATAGGCCAGGCCATAACCAACAAGGATCATCACAGGACAGGCCATAACCAACATACTCAAGGATCATCATAGGCCAGGCCATAACCAACATACTCAAGGATCATCATAGGACAGGCCATAACCAACATGCTTTTCACAATCTAATACCTACCTGCGACAACCTGGACAACACTCCACAATCTCTGTACTTTTTCATATTAACAACAATTCACACAACAATCCACCAAAAAAGTTTCACCAGTTCTCACACAGAAAACCAACATGCATTTTTTCACAATTTATAACAGACAAGACAATGCTTCACTTGAACAGTCCATGATAACCAACATGCTTTTTGTGATGTCAGCAAAGCAACATAATGATTCTTTATAGATAATAGTCTGGACAACACTTAGACTCCTTTGGAATAGTACATGCCCTATTTATCATCACAGTAAAAGCTGTAAGTAAAATGCTTTCCAGGATTTACTGCAGCCTAAAACACACTCCACCTATATACTTTATGATACAATGATTCTTTTGCAAACTGCTGAAATCCAACCCTATCACTACCAAGGACTTCGTTGATGATTAACCACTGTCCACATTCTCTTATCCAGTCACAATTTTCAAAATTTTAATAGAAATCTGTAAATAAAATAACCTCTTTTCATTACAAATACCCTGTAAACTTTACTGCAGAATGCCCTCAGATTTTAAGGAGGTACTTCTTATGAAAGGAAAGATTAATCTACTCCCTGTTGAAATTTATGCAAAAATACTACAGAATTAAAAGTTCAACTCTCCAACCCACAGAACTACAAAATGAACAAGCTGTATTTGTGAAACACTAATGCCCCCGGTGACACCAAAGTCCAAGTTAATTTTAGCCTGAAGGTCATTGTCAAGGTTAAAAGGTCATCGACCTTGGTGTCACTAGAAAAGGCTTCATTAGTTGAGTATGCATGTCAAATATGAAGTCTCTATCCCTCATGGTTCAAAAGTTATAGGCAAGTTTAAAGTTGACAACAGACAGACAAACAAACAAACAGTCAAGACAAAAACAATATGCCCCCGATCTATTGATTCGGGGACATAAAAATTCAACCCTCCAACCCCCCAAAAATCAAATACCAAAAAAAATTAATATATGATTACAGATAAAACCCAACCAAGTTAGTGACACCCTGCTTTACTTAAAACTAAACCTCCAAATACAATACCGCAACCAAGAAAATTGTAGGGATGATGTGATTTAAACCGGCAACTAGCTTGCAGTGTTCCAAGGAATACATAGGTGATGTAGTGAAGGTTAGAACAGGTACAGAGACAGACAGACAGTCAAAGTAATCTCTAAGTGCCCTTTTTCCACATGCAACGAAATGAAAAGTAATAATTTCAACATAATAGTTTTTTTTAACATTGTCTATGAATGAATGACGTACTTTAAACATTTTGAGCAGTGTAGCTCCGTGGGTGAGGTGCTTGATTTGTGACTTAAAAGTTCTGAGTTTGACTCCTACAGTGGGCACACTTGTATTCTGTCTTTCGGATTAAACAATGAAAAACAAAGGTCAAAAGCAAGTGAGGCTCGCTATATGAAGTGCTTGCCTCATGACCGAGATGTCCTGGGTTAGACTCCACTATTGGGCATGGAGTGTCTTGTCTTTTGGATCAGACAATGAAAATCAAGGTCCCAATGTCACAGCAGGCATGGCATGTGAAAGATCCCTCACTACTTGGGTGGGTCCATTGCAAAAGGATAAATTTCTGTAAATGCCATCAGTATATATATGTAATAATCGTGGAGTAAGGTAAACAATAATTATTTAATTAATCAGTTAAACATCTAACTCAAATTCTTTTTGAGACCTAATTTAGTGCTGGAGGACAAGTCTTGGAGGACGTCTTGAGGGAAGATAATTCAAGAATACCCAATATCACCCTCCAGATTATATACGTGTAGAAGTACCAGAAAATCTGTTTAAAAAGAGAAAATTACAAGTGAATTTTGTATGTCAAGAGCTTCCTCCCAATTCCATTCATTTGTATGAAATATCCTCTAACAAACATCAACAGTTTTACCAAAACTTGAAGTGGAAATATTCCTGAGCAGTTTGCCATCGAATACTACCCTGCATTGTCTCTGGATAGTCTGTCTGGCTTTGAATACTGTACTCAGTCTGTAGTAATCAGCTGTATAAACACCTTTCAGATTTTTACGTCAGATTTCATAAGACTGAAGAGACCAGATATATCGAGATGAGTCCGAAATTGCTGCCACACTGGAGCATATCAACCAACTGAGATCAAACAACTGAAGTTACTTACAATGTGTCAGTTTTTGTTATTTTAGAAAAGGAATACCTGTTCTGTGCATGGCATGCTGCTCCAACACTGGCTTGTAAAATCTTACAACGAGAAAGTACTTTATGCCCTGAAATTAATGAAAGGTCAATTGATTAGTGTATTTAGTATTTACAGCATAGAGAAAAGAAAAATTCTGTCATGAAAGCATAATTTATTTGGTGATTCTGGACATTTTCAAGAATTTTATATTCATGCTGCAGCTGAAATATTCATGTAAATCCTAAAATGAATATTTCAGTATATAAACATTCATTCATTATTCATTTATTTTTTTCCCATATGAGATCATAATACAAAAACATGTACATGTAAAAACATATGTAAATAAGAGAAATATGATTATCATTGACTTTCAAATATAGAACATATATACAGATATGTACATGTCAATTTGCTGTTTACTATGAATTGCTTCCTGATTGGTTCAATGTGTCTTATACTTGAACCAATCAAATATTATCTTTTAAGCCCAGTTTTGAATTGTATGAGAATCACAAAGCTATGACATTATGAAGTGTAAACATGTAGAGCCTATTCTTTCTCCTTCCAGTATTGTACATACGGATTACATGTCCAAGATTAAGGTCACCAGATAGACAAGAGGCCCAAATGGGCCTATATCGCTCACCTGAGCACAAATTGCCTATTTACAATAAAATGACAGCTCATTTCAGTAGAAAATTTTGCTTTTTTTCTACAAGACTTTCTATAAGGTTTGGTGATATTTTGTGCAGTCGTTTTGAAGAAGTCCAAAATGTGTTAACCAATCAGAGCCAATGGTGGCCATCTTGGATTACGAATGGGCATGAAAAACACAAATTTGGTAGAGGACCTTGAGTACTTACTTCCTATGAAGTTTGGTGGAATTCTGTGCAGCGGTTCTGGAGAAGAAGTCAAAAATGTTGAAAAGCTAACGACGGACGGACGGCAGACGACGATTGATCACAAAATCCATGGTACAAAATGAACCTGGGTCCAGAAAGATTTGTATAAGTGACTTCCAAGTTACAAGTTAAACTCTTGACCTTCTCATATCTCACTCAAATAAATCCTACTGAATCATAATATAGAAGAATACCCACAGTACTGTGCTTACAATTCTAATTGTAAGCAGAATATGTTGTTTGTAGTGTAAACTCTTGGAATTAAAAATGCAATACAAATATAACCACATGTAGCATCATTTGCATTTCTTTAGCTGCAAGTCCTGGCCCTTCTTGAATGATAGGGCAACAATTCCTTACGTTACGTAAACTTGCAATTTTGATAAACGGAATGTCCGGCATGACTGTAGTACTATGGTACCAAATGGAACAAATATCAAACATATACAAACATAAAGCAAACGATTGGTAATAAAAACTTACCCATGACCCGTTGTCTGAAAACTCTACACACATTTTTCCCTAACCTCTCAAATTTCCCAGTTTGTTTATATGTCGTCTGAATTATACACACATTTGCATGATTGCATCTCATGGACAGATTCAAATGTGTGGATAAGACTATGTATAAACAAGTCGGCAAATATGACACAAGTTGGGGAATAATATGTGTAGAGCCTTCACATGATGGATTGAGGGTAAGTTTTTATTGCCGATGGATTGCTTTGTATTTACCGTATTTACTCGAATATAATATGCACTTTTTTTTGCCAATTTGACCCCTCATTTTCTCACTGCATATTAAACATAGGGTTGGAAATCTGGAAATTTTTTCCATGCCTTTAAGCTTCAGAGGCAGATTTAGAGGGGTGTGTGTGTCCGTTAAAGTATCTAAAGCCATCAATCAAACCCAGGAGGCGTGAGATATATCTATTGCCTGTATACTGTCTGCTTCCCGTAGTACATGCCCAAGGTGATAACAGGAGTAATGTCTACAGTGTGTCATTCAATGAACACGACAGAATGCATGCGCTGTGTTATTTAGCAAAGGTCTCTGATCAGCAGATTGTACAGGTGATATAATGATTTATCCTTGATTGATAGTTACGTAACAGGTGAAACTACTTGACTGTAACGGCACGAGCATCGACAGTTTGGATAACACTCATTTATTCATTCTTCATATATTTTGTCTTCACAAACATTTGCGATCTCCGTGTTAAGTTCACCTATATAGTACACATGCACGTTCATTCTAACGAGAGAGTAAAAAATGAAGTGATCGTCTGGGACGAGGGTACTAGTTAAGACATTTAAAGTCTATGCGAGTTTGATTGTAAATGAAATGAAAGAGAGAAAAGCGTTGATATCACACAATGAATAAAGGCTGGTCGTTCTGTGCCGCTTTTGATAATAATACACGTTACACAATTACACTGTAAAAGGTATACGGCAAAGCAATTTCAGCTCTCGGTCTTGCTACTTCAACACAAAATTGACATCTTGTTTTGGATTTTTCCGTTTTTTCATGATTTTTGGGGTCATTTTTAGGGGTGTATTATACTTGGGTGCATATTATATTTGAGGAAATACGGTATATATGTTTGATTTTTGCTCCATTTGGTTCTGTGATACGAAGAATCATGCGGAACATTCCGTTTATCAAAATTGCAAGTTTACACAAAATAAGCAATTGTGGCCCTATCATTCAAATAGTGCCATGAATTGCAGTGAGCATTTCTATATTTACACAAAAATATTCTATAACAATATGTTTACTTTCTTCATACTGAACAATAGAAACTAAAATACCTTGTAGTTTGTCCCCAATGAATGATACATTGCAGGTGTTAGGAAGTCGCTCACTTTTGGGCAGCTTTCCATTGAAATGAACCTGTCCTTTAAATGTATCCTTTTGAATAGAAAATTAAAATATACCTATAATAATACTATTATTACTTTCCTGAGTAGATTTAAAAAATCTAATTAAAATAACATGTCAAACAAGTCAGATATCCACTTGTATGTACATGCACTGCCTGGAATGAATACATATCAATCTTGATAAGTTAAACTTAAGGGTTCAATTGTAACTAGAAAAGTCAAATACCATTAATGGCAGCAAAATTGTACAACATCAAATTTAGTGGTAGGCTCAGCATGACCTTCACCTTTGATATGACCTTAGGTCAAAGTTCTGTCAAGGGTTACAATCATATGAAGCAGATCAATGTTTGTTTTTTAAACCAGACAACATTTTAGTCCATGGATTCAGTGTGAAGTTAACTTTGGAGCTATGATCTTGGCTCAAAGTCATAATACAAGGATAAAAAGTATGTGAACTATGAAGCAGATCAACAGTACATAGCAGATGTATATTAATGACAAAGAAGTTTTTATAACTTCCTCAACAGATGGACAGACAGACAGGGTGATTCATTTATATCCCCAAACTTCATTTGTAGGGGTTTATAATCAAAGTTATCAAAAGCCTGACTTAAATGTAAAATTGATTTCTAAGAACTTTAAAACTGATTACTCATAATGTTTCCATTATCATACAAAAAACTCATTTCTACAGTCCTGATTCAGATTTACCTTACTATCATCAAAAAGTCTAACACCTGATAATTCCTAATATACTTCTTATTGGTCCCTTGAAGGTGGAGTTACAGAGATTGAGTAGGACTTAGAACCTTCAGTACAACTGGAACACAGCTAGCACATTCTATACACATCTACTCATAATGCTCTTTCTCTGTACCAAGTGTGGTCAAAATCCATCACAGGATATGGAAATATCACGACAGACAGTTGAGACAAATTTATAAGGCAGAGTACCTGTAATTTCTGTTCCACATAGTCTCGGACGAGACACAGATGTTGACTGTATTTGTCTATGTTGTTTACAACCAGTTCAGCTGCCTTCAAAAGCAATGAGATATTTCATTATGGCAGTATGAAAATGAGTATGAATGTGTGTTTTACAAATAGCTGTGTCAGGTTTCTCAAGATCTTTGAGCAAATGTGTGACTGGGTGTTCAAATCTTGTCTGTAACCATGGTGACAGTGGGAGATCTTTGGGTAGACTTCTTGATTTCAGAACCAGTAAAACAAACTGTCAAAACAAGGAATGCATACCATGATTTTGAATAGCCAGTCTAATAAATTCATACTCTGAGACTAAAAGGCCAGGTTGAAGAGTAAAGAAACACTCTGTGAAAAAAAACCTAAGATTTATTTCAATAAAATATCGCAGTATATTTTTACAGAGTATAATGTATGTGGCATGTAAAGGAAATTGTTATCTACTGTTGTTGGACAAAACGTCCAGTACTTTTATGTATCTAGATATGGCCAATTCAACTTAATTAGTAAATTAACATCCAACTGGGTCAACAAAAAATATGGGGCGGGTGGGAGACTTTTATTTTTAATTTTTTAGCTTCCTGACAAAAATATTCATGACAAAAGTGTTTTTGTCAACAGATGGGTGTCATATAATGCCCTTATTTTAACAGAAGGATGTCAAGTTGTATTTTTTCATAGATGGAATCAAAAGTATAACTACCGGATTTGTACATGAAAAATTTTCAGAAATCGTAAATTTTGCCAAAATAAAACAAAATAGGGGTGGACCGATTTTTGAGGGGTGGGTGGGGATGATAATCTATCTATTAATTTGAAATGGCCTATACTGAGAACTTATATTTTAACTCCACCTAAAGAAACAGATGAAACATAAATCATATCAGATGCACTTACTTTGCCAAGCCCTGCTATCATCCCTGTGTTTTCTGTCCTTTATAAATAAATCATAGAGGTAGATATTAAATACATTCAACATATTAAAAAACAGTTTGTACCTCTATTGTACATAAATACATTGTCTTGTGAGTAAAGAGAGAAGTAAACGTAGTATAAGCATAGCATAATTTCACAATTTTTTTTTTTTAAAGTACATCAAAGTTGAATGTCAAGGTCACAGGGTAAAAAATTATGGTAGCAACAGAATGAAGTTGTGACAAGGATTTAACATGGAAATATGAAAATGCCACCTTACGCAGTTAAGAAGTTATAAGTAAGGTTAAAGTTTTTGATCACAGACCACAACAGTGCTGATATCAAGGGCATGACAAGTTCTCCAAACATTCAGTTCCAGTGAGCTAAAAGCACAAACACAGAACCCTAAGTACTCTTCTCACAAAGACTATCAATTACTGTGGGATGCATCATATATTAGACTTGTCATACAAAGCTTAAGGCTGCCATCAACCAACACTCTGGTTGCTATTTCAGAAAACATTCTCATAGTGAGTAAATGTCAAATATCTATCATTCAAGTATTACAAAAGTTTTTGTTTCAGATACATGTGAAAAAAGTCATACATTTTCTGTATTTTATAGAATTATTCATGGTTACACTTATTCCATGTAAAATATATACATGCTGTACAAACACAGTGTTGGACTAACTTTAGAGAGGATTGACTGACAGAATAATTGATTATTGTTTTGCATAGATTACTGGACCAAAGCAAATATGAAGGTGGTCCCTTCCTTGTGGATTTGTGTTTTTTTTTTTTTTACTTCTGCAATAGACCCCACTCTAAGCAGTGAGGGGATCCATAATATATCAACTATTTCTAGTATATAACACCTCAGATTTTATTGCCAGATGGATAGAAACATAAAAGAGACTCTAATGGGATTTTGAACTGAGTTAGGCTGGCCTCTTTGAATGAGATAGCACCTTACAGAGTGAGGTAAATCTATTTCTGGATAAATGACTATCTGATAAGCTGAAGCTAACTTATAAATTGACTTAAAAATTGACTCTGTTAAGTTTTGAATTTAATCCAAATCGGACATCATACCCTGATCTGTAGTTTCTTTCTTGGCCTCCCCCGTAAAACATGGGGTACAGTGGTACCACTTTAGTGTCCAGATCTCTTATATAGATTGCTCCAATTCTGGGCCCATAAAACTAATCATAGAAAAGTAGAAGGATGCAAAGTTTAGTAGATAAAAAATAAATTTTGCTTCATAAAAATATCTTAAATGTATGATGAAGTAAGACAGATAACACTCAAAATAGAAAATGTTTTACAAAACTGCAAAATTATATAATAATACCATATTTATATTAAATTAATTCAAGGAAACCATATTGGACAGAACTTAAAATCAATCCATGAAGAACAAAAATTTTCCCAATATACATGTACCTAAAACTCCCAAACAAAACAGAATTATCCTTACATGACTTCGTCATATGGCTGAGTCAGATGTCCTTATGTTTTCTTTTATATCTACACTTACACTACACCTCTCAAGTGCAGTGTGGAGCTGGTAGAACAATTCCCTACGCCTGGGTGTTCAGAGTGTTATTATTCTACTCTCAGGTAAATGACTTTGTTGTGTGATAATTTTTTAGGCTTTTTGTCTGTGATAACTTTTGTCATAAGGTTGATGAGGTTGATATCTTCATGCTTTCTTTTACAGGACAAATACCCCGGCATCAACACATTCCTGTGACCTTGACCTTTGACCCCAAAACAAAAGGGATCTTCCTTTTATCATGGGCATCATATACGCAAAGTGTCAAGATCATAGGGTGTAAAAAGCTATTGATTTATAATTTGTAAATACTCTATTTTCAAACAGATAAACATAGTGAAACCAGTACACCTCATGTAACTTTGCTGGTGGGAGGTGTAATAAAACTAAATCCTATTTTACATAAGAAACTTATAATTAATTAATCTAAGACATTACCTTGTGTCCTACAATGGTTAGATAGTCCGCACAAAGGTCACCAACATCAACATCTATCTTTCCTAAAGCCTGAGCCGCATCAGTATGCAGGAGTATCACAGGCTCGTGCTTTCTGCTCCGGTTTAACTTGGACACCTTTTGGAATATTTCTTTCACAGGCTACAAAGAGAAGCAATAATCCCTTGTAATGATGTAGTATAAATCATCTGTTTTCATTTAATTGCTTTATTATGATTATAACTCATAATACACAAATAGCACTAATAATTATACACTTTATTAATGATTATAATGATGTATAAATGTTTTTCTTCTTAGGATTCAAAAAAGCAAACAAACAGAAATTTCTCTATGGTCGAAAATAGCAGTCATGCAGTCAGAGAATTGTAGTTTTGCCATTAGACCCGTAATATTCCTAATAAACTGGCCATATTTCTTCAGGCTGGTAAAAGTTAGAAATCCTAGGCTTAGCTCTCTTCTGCAATAATATAATCTGAATATTTTTTTGTTATTTATCCTTGAACTATGCCTTTTCATTAAAACTGTTTGTTCCAATATCACTTCATCCTCCTCAAAGCAATTAAAGTTTTAGAGAAGGGACAAGGAATAACAATTCTCTCACTCCAAACAAAATTATCTACATGTTCATTTGCTTAGGGACCACTGACTCATACCCCTGTATATTCCAAACCACTGATAAAACCACAATGCATAAACAATATCAGAAATACAGGAACTGCACGTGTCAGCTCTATATAAATGGGTGAGAAAAAAATATGCCATTATCAATCTCTACTTTGCACATGGACAAAGAAATTCCATCCTTTTAACAAGGACCTGAATCATTCAGGTCATAAACTGCAAGTCTTCAGTAATTTCCCTTTCCCTGTCAGAAGTGTTTTTTGACTGTAATATCAAAGAAATCAATCAACACAGAATATGGAAGTTGTCAAGAAATGAGATAAAAGGAAAGTAATGGATAAATCTTAGCCACTGTTTATATTCTTAACATCAGAATGTGTTTGAATGCCTTAAACATGGAGTTTTGCCTTACCTGTAGAACACCTGTCTCATTATTGGCTAACATAACTGAGATCATACAAGTTGAAGGTCGTATGGCAGCTAATACATCATCACTTGCTACACATCCTGTCTTTGGAGAAGCTGGTACAAATGTAACACCTGTACAGGCAAGACAAGCAATCAATGAAGTACAAAAGTGGAGCAAGGGTCATTATCAGAACAAAATTTGCATCTCTTCAAAATGCAAATAACAGTTCCAACTATCCAGCAAAATCAGGTGAATACAATAATAGATAAATTAAAGTAGTTATTTTTCTTGCAGGGATTTGGTCCATATATTTACTTCTTTTTTCACACCAAGATTATTTCACTTAAGACTGTGAAAGCCTCTGTCTGATGTATAGCATTGAAGTTTTGAGGTATGCAACAAACCATTCCAAAGACTGATTGATTAATTTTTGTTTTATGCCACTCCATAATTGATTCATGTAAAAGGTGTCGGGATCTGCCTGATGCATAGATATCTTTAGTTTTGCAATGGACCCTCCCAAAGCAGTCAGGGATCTTTTACTTGCCAGGCTTACTGCAACACAGGACCTCGGTTTCTACTGTTTCATCAGAAAGGTAGGACATCAGTTCATCTATGAAGGGAGCAAACCCAGGCCTCCCGGTAACGAGTCGAGCACCTCATCTACTGGGCTACACTGGCTTCCATTCCAAAGAAGTGAGAACATATTGCAGTGCCAATGTCTACCATGACGCCATTTTACTGTATTATCCAAAAGACTAGACACCAATAAGCCACCAGGGGACACACTTGGTACCAAACAAAAGAAAACTTTACTTGTACGGTATCACCACAACACTTCCTAGTTATCTTTTCTGACAAGAATTCATCACTAGGATAGAGACTTGAGAATATATCAACCAAACATTTGTTAAAGTCAAGTCGCGATAACTGAAACTCAGAAGGACTACGGAAAACAAACCACTTGAGAAAAATTTGATTTATGATGTATATTTATGTTAAGAAATTAGTGTCTGGACTTGAAAATTGGTCTGAATCAATTGGAAATTTTAGTTATCAGAGTTATAGTAAATGTGAGTCATTTGGTTGCAATATCTGTACATACGTGCAGTTTATTTGGTCAAGTGCTACACAACATTGCTATAAAAACTAGATCTCTTTAATAAACAAGGGACAAACATAAAACTGAATTGGATTAACATATGGCTACAGGGGACTTTAAATCAGACTGAAGATGGCATTCTTACACTAGAAGCCATGCTAAATGTAATTAAATGTAATAATATCTATAAGTGATTTTATCTATATCAAGTGCTATTGCAATCTCACAAGGAAGACAAAATTGAAAACCTGATTCCTTTCTAGTGGCTTAGGTCAAGAGGAAGAGATGGGAAGCAGAGTACAGAGATGGTATCAATTTTGAAGTTAAAATGGTATCAATGGAACCATATGTGTTTGTGAAACACTGATGCCCCTGTATGGCATCAATGCATGAACTATCTCAGAAATGGTATGAAATGGAAGATTTTATTACAAGAAATGACCAAGATATTGTATCTAGGCCCCATCTCTAGCCAATACAAAAGTTCTGGTAAAGGATCAAGTTTGCAGATGGTTGGATAAATAAATGGACATACAAATGATTAAACACAGACACAACAAAAATGTATGTATATCCAATTCTATGGCCATAAAATGTCTTTTTTAACCTATTAACTGGCTTAGATTGATTAGAAAAATTAATCCCATCTCTCCTATGATTTTGTTTGCAGGAGTTTAATGAAATCTGGATTATTTCCTTATAGTAAAGAAAGATTACATATTTAATACAATCAGTCCTACATACTGGCTATTCCTTCCTCGGCGAAGTTCTCCAGGACCAGTTTTACTGCATCGTGTTCCAGATTAGTGGTGATAAAGTGTGGAAGAACCTCTCCCTTATCACCAAGGCCTTGGTGATTCAGACCATTGGAATTCTTCATTTGGAACGCATGGAAATACTTGACAGCAGTGTGGAGAATCATGTTGTTGCCCTGTATAAAGTAAAAGCGAATATAAGAGTAATAATATACAGAGAAAGGAGTAAGTTGTTGATTTTTTTTTTTTGAATAACGTTTCAAAACCTTTTTTTTCAACTCAAACATCCGGCGACATGTCAATTTTGATGGGCATCGTCTCCAAGATGAAGAGCATCATATCAGTACATCATTTGGGTTGGACTAATGCGACTGGGTGTATTTCAAATAATTTTTCCAGTAAAATTAATTTTACAACTCCCTTATATGTTATGACTGGCCTTACATCATTTTACTATTAGTTCATCATTTTCTATCAAACATATTATGAGATAATAGGAATCATCAATTTTTTTTTTCAGAGATATCTATAATTACTTTGATTAAAGTCTTTTCTTTTTGGCTTGATTCTTGATCTCTGAATCTGGAGCCAAGCTCTTAACTGATAGAGCTATGTCAGTATCATAATAATCTGAAAGAATAGGCCATGGTGTTCTTTGCTGAAAGTTATGACATATCATCTTGGAGAAATGTTAGAAATAACAGTTATACCCAAGTTTGAATAATGTCTTGAAATCCATGTCTTAATGATAAACAAAGATTGCTTATTCTAAAGAAACAGCAAACAAATTTTTAAGGCCACTCTATTGAAAGTACAATGTACTGGAAAAGTCTGATATGTTTTCGTACATACATGCATCTATAGTTCAAATAAATGACAAAAGAACTGATATAGCTGTGTCAGAAGCATGCTTGGCTCATGCTTGAGAGGTTCTAGGTTCAATTCCCTCATATGGTTCATCTTTATCGTTCAGATGAGACAATAAGGCTAAAGGTCTGATATGGCAGTAGACAAGACACATAAAATATCCATCAACACTCCAGATGGGTTCATCGCATACTTTGAGTTTCTGTACAATGCATGGAGTCAATGCTGTCACCATATAAGTGCAAAAACATAGGTATGATCATGTAATACTACAACAAATCAAATAGCAGAAGGAGAAGAAAAAAAAAAGTGAAATTGTGTTTGTGAGACACTAATGTCCAAGACAGTAACTAGGTAAAGAAGTCCTTTTGCCAAAAACAAACAGATAAAAACTATATGACTATATGCCTTAGGTTTTTCCCTTTCTTTTAAGGGGCGTAAAAATATATTTCACAAAGAAAAAAAAAGGAGTAATCTCCTGATCCCATTTATGTGCTGCATTACACTATACAAACACCATCATTTTTTCCATATTAGAAAAATTGAGAATCAGAAAATCAAAAACATTATATGTAGACAGGATGGCTGATACCTATGTACCTTGTCAGTAAATCATTACCTCTGTTCCTCCTGATGTGAAAATGATGTCTGAAAATAATAAAGAAAATCCCATATGATGTACAACTGAATATAAATGAGGAAATTAAAATAGGGGTCTTCAACGTTTGTTGTCAATGATCATCTCAATGTTTAGTAATAATTATAAACTGACGAAAAAATAAACTTCACATATTTTGTGAATTTGAAATCCAGAGCCTAATTATACCTGCATTAAACATCATTAACCAAAACAAACTATCCACATATGTTATCAACAATTACCCTTCAAGAAGACATTAATTTGTATTGTTTACAACCATATACATATACTGTTAGTGGTAAATACTCTACAGAGTTTATGTTTGTTTGTTAACTTGCATACATGTTGATTCAAAATAACATTCACTTAGTGACTTAAAATTAAACATCAACAGAAAACAGGAATTATTAAATAAACTTGTTTGTTTGCTCAATACCACCTTTTATCCTTTTTTATGTCTTTATCTGAGTCATACATTGCATGAAGTACTATATAGTTGAAAGATCATTGCTCCAGAGTAAGAAAGGAAAGATACTGACAAACAATTGAAATTGTATCTTTGAAGTGAATGGAACAACACATGAGTTATCTATATATCATCCTTACTAAACACTAGACTTGCCTCTTACCTTACTAGCCACTAGACTTGCCTGTTAACTTTAGTAAACACTAGACTTGCCTCTTACCTTACTAAACACTAGACTTGCCTCTTACCTTACTAGCCACTAGACTTGCCTGTTAACTTTACTAAACACTAGACTTGCCTCTTACCTTACTAGCCACTGGACCTGCTTGTTACTTTACTAAGCACTGGACTTGCCTGTTAAGTTAACTAAACACTAGACTTGCCTCTTACCTTACTAGTCACTAGACTTGCCTGTTAACTTTAGTAAACACTGGACTTGCCTGTTAACTTTACTAAACACTAGACTTGCCTCTTACCTTGCTAAGCACTGGACTTGCCTGTTAACTATACTAAACACTAAACTTGCCTGTTAACTTTACTAAACACTGGACTTACCTGTTACTTTACAAAACACTGGACACTAGACTTGCCTGTTACTTTTGTAAACACTGGACTTGCCTGTTACTTTACTAAACACTAGACTTGCCTGTTACTTGACTAACACAGGATGTGGTTGTTACTTTACTAGACACTGAACCTGCTTGTTGCTTTACTGAACACTGGACTTATCTATTAACTTTATTAAACTCAAGACTGGCCTGTTACTTTACTAAATACTGGACTTGCCTGTTAGCTTTGCACCAATCATATCTGCTATGTGACCCCTTGCCTCTACAATCTGACTTTTGGCCTCTATGCCTAAAAAGGTAAAATTTCCATAAATGTTAACTAATGCTTTATATTACATTCTGAAAATAGTTCTTTGGATTGACTTGAGGATAGATTTATTTAATGTGGCTGTTTTCATCTGAGTGTTTTATATTCAGCATTATCATGCCAATGTATACATGAACCATAATGGTTGATTGATTATTGTTTTACATCACTCCATGATTATTTCATGTACACGGTGATGGCATCTGCCTGATGAATCGCATAGCAATTTTTACATTTGCAATGGATCCATTGGAAGCATTGAGGGAGCTTTTATGTGCTACGCCTACCGTGACACAGGACCTCAGTTTTTACTGTCTCATCTGAAAGACAGAACAGTGGTGTGCCCACGGCAGGAATCAAACCTGGAACCTTTTGGTTACAAGCCCAGCACCTCATCCACTGGGCCACACTGGCTTGAACCATAATGGGTTATATCAGGTATATATGGGGTATATTTACCCAACATCTCTTGTGAAGAAACATACTCACAGCAAATGTAAGCACTTTTAACATGTTAAAATAAAGCTTCAACAATTACTATTAAATTCAAGCACTTTTCAAATTGTTTTAATTTCCAAGCACTTCAAGAGGACTGAATCTAAATTCACGCACTTTTACAAATGTCTGTGCCTTCCATGAAAGTCTGCCAATTATTAACTTTGTGATGCTAGATTCCCTATTTGACAAATGATTCATAGAAACCTAAACCATAATGAGATAATCCATTTCCCACAAAATCAATAAAGCATCATAATGTTTGACAAGCAGAACTTCAAAGGATTTAAACAGGAGTTAGTTTTCCAAAGTTCCAATAAACAAGAAGCAATTTTGCATGTATATTTGATTGTCCTCAGCCATTTGAAACAAAATAATTACAAACCTTGTTGATACGAGCTACTTGGATTACCCCATGCTGTCTTCAAAGCCGATGTTATGGAGTGTAAAACTTCCTCGTCTAGGGGTGTGGTAGCATTGAAGTCTAGATACACCCTCCTGACAACACACAACAAGGTATCATTGCTATTGTACACAAGGATATGAACAGGTATGCATTTTATTACATAAATTGATTGGTTACTTCAACCTGAGGAGAGATCGGGCTAAGGGAGTCAACTTAATCTGACAATAAAAAATATCTATGCAGTATGTATGTATAAAAATTCCATCTCTTAGAAGTTTTTTTTTTTCTAAATCATTGACATTATGCTTCATACAAAGGTTACTTGACATGACCAGTGTCCGCGAAATTCATCGGACCGAACGGACAAAAGTGCGATCGGTCCGATTTGCACGTTTTCTAGCCGGACCGTTTGTCCGATGTTGCTTCCAACACTATGTATACCACAGAAAGACGGAGTCTTGCAAGCAATTATACTATTTAATAACGACCTTTACATTTTGAGCGTTCCTGAGTGTACATGAATGTCTTTTCTAGCGAAATTAAAATATGTGGAGGGGGCAATCCCTGGAAAACCACTAAACAAAAGAAAATTGACATCGACGGACGCCAACAAAAAGGCGATGTTAAATACCCCATTGAAAATTCTTCAATTTTCGTTTTTGGTCAGACAGAAATGATTTCGGTCCTATGAAATATGTCTTCCAATAGGACCGAATGTCCTGTGGAGTTCAAAAAAGTTTTGCGGACACTGCATGATATGTAAAATACGAAAATAACTGGTGTCACATGACTATGGCACTAACAACAATGTACCACAGTGGACATTCATGGACCCCTGAAATTCAGAGACCAGGTGCCCGTGAGGAGTGAGCGTCTCCTGTTTGGCTATTCACACCCGCCATGAATGCCCTGACATACAGATGAAAATATAATTCAGCACTGTATATATACATGAATGTGAATAAACACTGTGTAGAAAGTGTCACAGTCACATAACATCAGGAAAAAAGGTATAATAACGCTTAAGTCAAACCCTCCGCGGGGAACTTTTTTACCAGCTCCACACTGCAAAGGGAAAAAGGGAATAAGACAGACAAGCAGGCCAAAAACTAGTTGCCTCCAAATTTCATTCCTGGGACACAAAAAAGGAATACCGGGCTACCAACCCTAACTTTTTTCAGCATGTTACAGGAAACATGCATATTTCTTTGTTTGGCCTTATCATCTCCTGTTGGGTAGTTATATCCACCATGAATGCCAAGTAATAGACAAGGGAAAATGTGGACAGACTGAGACATGAACTTATTATCTTCCTTCATCTGTGCAGATGATTTTCTAGTTAACCAAGACAGTCACACAGTTCTCAGTCCATAATGTAGAGATGAAAAGACAATTCTGATTATTCATTATTAGATTCTAAAATAATATACAATATCTTGGGATTCAACTAATTCTAAATAAAAGTGACATATATAGATAGAACAATAATCTGTTATTGCTTCATATCTGCATCACAATGATATAATAATTAAATGCTGAATATTTATACTTTTGCTATCCACTCTGGCAAAATATAAAAACAGTTGTATTTCCACTTTCATTACTAAAAAATAGATCCGTTTGGTACTCACTGGTAACAGATTAAATTAAGATTTTTTAAAATTTCATTTTATTTTTTAACATCGTTCAAAAGGTAACTTGCCCATCTTGTTAACATGTGAAAAGGTCTAAATCTGATCATGATCTGTGTATTTTACACATTTAGCCGGTCCCACTTTGATGCATATACTTCATTCAAGTTTTGTATTGATCTTGTTGTCATAAAATATAAAACTATACAGACCAAACACCATAGAGACAAACAAATGAAATATGTTGTGTTTCTGCTTTCTGACCCTATTTCATAGTGCCAATCTAACAAATTTAATTGAAAAAATTAAAAACTTAAAAAACAAAACCTGGTATTTGGTCTACCTCTCCTAGCTATTTTGGCATAGAGGCTCTATGCCAAAATAGCTAGGAGAGGTTTATTTTGTTAAATTCTTTTACTTTCGAATTTCTGATGATGCAAAACTTGCCATGTGGCACAAAGAACAGAATATTGATAAATATAAATAATCTGACTATATGAAGAAAATTTTATAACCTGTAATAAATTAGTTATTGATCTAGCCATTAATGGCCATTCTAGTCCAATACAATTTATATAGAAAATGAAAGTAGACATCGTAAAAAAAAAAAAGAGGTCATAATGCAGAATAGAGTAGCTTTATTTCCCTTAATCAAAAATTGCAAAGTAATTATTACAAGGAACAAACCGTGAGAATTGTAAATCCTTTTTCTTGGAAGAAGCATCGTATTTTTCCTCCATCATTTCATTTTCTACCACGTTCTGCATCTGATCGATTTTCAGTATCGCTTACATCATCAAAAATAATTTATAATCAATAATAACTCCAGCTGTCTGCAATATATTAAAAAACTATTAAGCACTAATTGTTTCAAAATCACTATGATTGAAAGTCCTTTATGACAGTTAGTGTGTAAATAATAGGATTATCGCTTTGTTTTTTCTGCGTTATTGATATAGACGGACTTGTTGACAAAGCGAAACTGAAAGTACATCCATGGGGAGTAAGACGGATGGATGTTTATGTAAACTTATGCAACTTTATCAAGTTAACCCTTGACCTGATCGTGTTGATTGGGAAAGTGTGTTACATTGTGATAAAGTCGACTATTCAATGGCTTTCTCCAGTGTATGCCAAGGACATAAGTAATGAGATTTTGCTCATTACTGGAGGTGGGCGGGGCATTGGGCGCCAGCTAGCACTGCAATTTGCCAAACATAAACCAAAACATGTAAATATGACAAATGTGTTATGGCAATGACAATCAGAGCGCTGAATTCGAGCATGCCAATCATGATGTGAAAAGTCATTGCTTATAACTAGTCTACTTCTAGTTTCAACTAGTTGCAGCAAACATGTTGGGGACAACCTTTCATTTGTTTGAGAGATAATCACACAAATGAGTAACAATCACTGTTTTCAGTAATCAGTTTCAACCATAGGAATTCTGATTTGAAATTCAAAAGGGCTTATCTTACATGCCAAATATATTGTAACCTATATTCAGTTCAACTTAATACAAAGATTTGCCCCTTTAAGTTTGAAGTCAAAATTCTATTATTTTCATTTTTCAGTATTTGTTTACTTATACTCAGTCATTGAAACTGATTACTGAAAACAGAGATTGTTACGCATTTGAGTGATTATTTCTCAAATGAGAGGTTGTCTCCCGAAAATGACGAGCAAGTCAGCAAAATAGGCTCTTTACTGGAATCAGTAACAAGTCTACATTCATTTACATGATCCATGCATGATATATAAAAACTAGCAATGTTATTGTATATTAACCTCCCCCCCCCTTCTTCCCTAAAATGTACACACCATATACATACTTCATATATATTGAGAAATAAAGGGGAGAAACCAAAACAAACAAAAGGTCCAAGAGGGCCCATGCTGCACACAGGAGCATAGTTATGGTATAATTATATATATAAATATTGGAATTTTCTTGGGTTAAAAGTCATAGAAGAATGTTCCAAAAACAATGTCACAGCTCTCTACCCTGAGCACTATGATACTTTTAGATTTTATTAATCTATGTAGCTTTCCTGGCATTTTCTGAATTACAAAGGATGTTATCCCATCCTTAATCTAACATTAAGCAGATCTAGCAAAATATATAATTGCACTTTAGGGAAACTTAGAACTTTATTTCTGTCTGTATAAATTTCAGCAAAATAATTCCATTAGTTCAGAGAAAGAAATCAGTTGAAATAAATATAAGGTGTAGTAGTGTACTCTCACCTTTTTAAACTAAAAAAAAAATAGATTAAAAAATAAAAAGAAAAGGGTAAGCATTTGTTTTGCAATCTATTTCTTCACACTTACATGTATTAATTTCCTTAAACAAGAATGAATTAAATAAATGCTTTACAAGCATTCTGCATAGAGAAATCAAAGAACTTACCAGAAAATATGCAAAATTGATAAGGTCCAAAAAGGCTTAAAAACTTTTTAAAAATTTTATTTCGGAATGGAACCAAAAACAGCAATTCTCAAGAAGCTTTTTTAAATCACTATCTCTGGTGCAGAGACTGCAGCCAGTCTGAGGAAGATGCTTGTTGAAGGAGAGTATACTCTTTGGGGCCTATGTTTTCCTCCCTACAGTAAGCCGGCGTGGCCTAGTGGTATCGCGTCGGACTCCTGATCGAGAGGCCTGGGTTCGAGTCCCGCTCTGGTCATGCCGGTGTCATGTCTTTCGGATGAGACAGTAAAAATCGAGGCCCCGTGTCTTGGTATGCATGGCACGTTAAAGATCCCTCACTGCTTCGGGTGGGTCCGTTGCAAAGGTCAAAATTTGTATGCCCCGCATCACGCAGATGCTGACACCATATACGGGAAATATTCGTGGTGTGACGTAAAACAAAAATCAATCAGTCAATCAATCCTCCCTACATTAATTTTGTTTTTTGATAGATCTGGTAAAACCATTGTAAGGGACCATGAATATCTCATTCCTACCAATTATCATCAGAATTCTTCTACTAGTTCAGATATATTTGCACCTCAATCCAAGAATCCTTTTTTATATCCATAACAAATTGTCATTTAAATCAATTTTGTTCTCCAGTTTTTTATTTGTATAAGTAACGATTACAAATTTACTTAAAATATACAAAATTATTAAATGCATTTAAACAGCATTCATTCAGAAAATGAAAGAAATCCCCTGAAAAATGTGCATCATATGCATTAAATCGAAATACATGCCAAAAACGTAAAATTTGTGTTTTAAAGGAATGGAACCAAACACGATAACCCTCCTAGACTACGCTGATACATTTGGATTTGCAGACGGGTTGAATCAGTGGTATCTCATTGGATTTTCATTTGATGGCAGGTGGTTTCATTCCTTGTTGTTGGTTTGGGTTTTTTTAGGTGATTTATGAGCTCCTGCCTCTTTATCTGTTTTTTTGTTTAAGACAGTATATTAAACCCATGCCTTATGTTGCAGTATAAATTGTAGTTATTAGTAGATCCCTTACAGCTTCAGGTAGGCCAGTCTGTCTCATCAGAAAAAAATTACGAAGCCATGTATCAGGCAATAAATAGGTTTGTAGCTTAGCAACTCTTTGAAGTAATAGACCATCATAAATATATATATATATATGGATCTGACATGACATGCAATAAAAATTTATCTAGTATACCGGTAAACTAGCTGTTGCAGCTAACATAATATGATTTACCAAGATTTGGTGGCACTATTGAATCTTTTCATTAAACAGAGTTACTTGTATACAGTTTGAGCAGGTATTTTATGTCAAAACATAGTGACGTCAACCAGTTTTTTGTACTGCATCACAATTAATGCTTGACATCAGATACCCACTCATATGGGAAAGACCCAATATGTCAGTGGAATACCAGGTATAGGTGTTTTCTTAATTTGTATAACTTAATATTGTAACTCTTCCACTGTTATGTTTTGTTTTTTCGTTGCAGATTGTATTATGGGGTAGGAACAAAGTTGCTCTCCAGCAAACGACTCACGATGTATTGGCTTTAGGGGTTCCATGTTCTTTCATGATATGTGATGTCAGTTCCAGGGAATGCATTTACCAGAGGGTAAATACAAAAACACATACAAAACACTAAAGATACTATATACTGGTAGCAAGCTTTTTGTCTTGTATCTGAAGTGTACTCTACAATGATACCCATTGCTAAATTGAAATTAAAACCAGAAGTTTTGTCTTCAAATTTTTTATAAATGCCAAAGAAAAAATTATTTCATAAGATCTGTCTAATAAACAGCATTAGTCATTTTAATGAAAAAATATCTTTTAAGGTATTTCTAATGGTCACAGTGATGAATTTGTAGTTCTTAATGCATATGTATCTAGACACCATTTCAAATAAAGTGATTTATCTACCTTTTGATAAAAATTAACTCTTTCACTCTCTGCATATCAAGGCAAGCTACATAATGGTGACTGCTACTTCACTGATCATATCTCACCATACAGATTAGAAAAGTAAATAGAATGACCAGTCATTGCACAACGTTTATATATACCATTCATTTTTCCACTTCCATGGGACTACCTTGTTAAACAAGAGCAGATAACTCCCTCTATTAAAATAACTTATATACCTCACTTTTCAAATAGGCTGAAGAGGGTAGCTGCATTTTCTGAAAATATTCACCAGCAGCATAATTTCTATATATGGCCATGTTCTGTAACTAGATAAAACTCTGCAGTTGAACATTTCTCTGTCAATTCATATTACACTACCGCTTAGGCCTAGTGTAAAATTGTCTGATTGCACCTTCAAGTGTGTATTATTTTCTCTGGATAGTCTAGCATTCTCCATCCAAAAACACTGGCCTCTGTCATTTAGGTAAAATTTCTGTTCATTGTTGTATTGTTTTAATGCCACACCATAATGATTTCACCTATATGGTGGCGACACCCATTTGGTGTGATGCCCTCATAATTTTCACCAATGCAGCTGGAAGCACTGAGAGATCTTTTATGTGTCAGTGACATATACTGTGACACAAGGCCTCAGATTAGGTTGTCTCATCTGAAGGACACATGAGAAGGCAGGTGTAAAAAATGAGGAGGCATGTGTAAAAAATGAGGAGGCAGGTGTAAAAAAGGAGGAGGGAGGTGTAAGAGATCACCTCAGAAAAGTCTGAACTGATAGCTTGAATAGAGCCAGACACATCAGATTTTATAAGAGACCCAGTGTGATGCCATTGGACCAGCCTGCCCCCTATATGAAAAATAATTCATCCATTTAAGTTTACAAAACAAACAAACAAAAGCAGATAGTGAGTCTTCCTTTTTAGTACTGAGATTATTTACTTAAATGGTAGAACTCAGGCAGAGGAGTGATTCATGAGTGAAAATCCTCAAATTCTATAATTGAATTTAGATATTTATGATAGTAGACATTAAAAAACACAATTATTTTGTAAATTCAGTGTTGCAAGTTCTAGATATATTTTTTTCTATAGATTATATAGAAAAAATAATAGTAGGGAAAATATAAGATTAAAAGGATTAAGGAATGATAATTTCTTAGAACTTAATATACTAGGTATAGAAATCCCTATTCATATATTCCTTGATCCATTCAGTGAATTGTCTTTATTTATTTCCATGGGATTTTAATTTGCCTGAATTGGTATTTACGTAGTATTTGCCTGAATTTTATGGAGAAACTGCACTTAAATCATTTTAAACACTTTACAAGACCTCTAATATCTCTCCACATTGCAGGCAGAGGAAATAAGGAAGAAAGTTGGTGTGGTCACTTTACTGGTCAACAATGCAGGTGCTGTGAATGGTCAGAGTATAATTGATACCAGTGATTCAGAGATGGAATGTATTTTGAATACAAACTGTCTTGCACACATCTGGGTAAAAACATCTTTGATATTTTAATTTGAACATACCATAAATGTTATATCTTTTTATTTCAAATTATAAAGTGTATATATATATATTATGCTCTTCATAATTTTATACAATAATTTTGTATGTCACAGTGGATCTATTGTTTTAGAGACATACATTTTTTCTGTTTAATTTGTCTGCCTTTCAACATCACTACATAAACTCCATGTTTGAAGGTTAAATGGACTCATTTACCCTGCAGACAGGGATTTTACATTGTGGTTTGTTCTCTCTGATTCCACTTGATAAATTAGATAAGTGGCAGAAAATTTGTTGGTACTGAGTGTTCCTTGCTATCTATTTATACATTTTTATGCATGATGCTGCCATTAACAAGGGTCTTTGAAATAAGGTCATAAGTTGATGACCTCTCAAGATCTGTAAGTGACCTTATGAAAAGCTTAATGTTAAATTTTGAGTCCATTTTTGAACATTACTTGAATATGAAAAATGTGGTTGATTTTAGTGATAATTGTTGAATTTTTCTTTAAGGTGCTTGAATATTATTTTGAGCATGTGTAGAAAACCTCTTTGTCAGCTAAATTTATCATTGCTGTTATTAGAAATATTTAAGAGTAAATTAAGCATTTTGTTCTTAGTTAATTTTCTGAATGTCTTTGGTTTAGTGGGACTTACTATTGTGTCTATCTTTGACTATTGTATCTGTACAACATGCTTAAAAAGCATTTTGAAGAGGAAAGTGCTTAAAAAAGTTTTTGTCTTGGACTGTATGAACCATGCCTCTTGACCTTGACCTTTATACCATAAGCAATGATGATGGAAGTGTAATGTTTTGCAAACATATCTCATTTACTTCTATTTCAGACAATAAAATGTTTCTTGCCAAATATGTTGTCTTTGAACCATGGACATATTGTGTCGATAAACTCAGTGCTTGGTCTGATGGGAATGAAGAATTGTGGAGACTACTGTACATCCAAATATGGCATGACAGGATTTTATGAAAGCTTGTATTGGGAGCTTCAAGAAGCGAATGGTATTCGCATCACCTCTGTACACCCATATACAGTGTCCAATAAAATGTTTGACGGAATCAGAATCAGGTAGAGAATTTTGTTCGAAATAAAAAGAAAGAAATCATACAACTGCTCTCAGAGTACCTTCAAATCATCAGCTTCGTTAAAATTCATCACCATTTAGTATTTACTTCAAGTGCACTCTGGTTACAACAAGATTTAATATACACTTAGAGAAGTGTAATAAATTTTTGTACAATGCTTTTCATGTTTTAAAGTTACATAGTAATTACAAGGTAGACTCAGCAAGAACCATTATGAATTATTATACATGTTCAGCATTCATGATGTGAAAACTAGAAATGTAGAAGAAAAATTGAATGGTAGCATTTTCTTTGAGTCTTGACTTTAGCAGATTTGCCAGCTTCAGATAAAGCTATTAGCTATAATGACATCATAATGGTGTGGTGTTAATATGTTTCTTGGGTTTTCTACAGCAACATAGAATTGTGAAGTGTGTTGAGTGCTCCTATAGTTGGGTATGATATCACTTTCAACAAGTTTTCAATCACTTGCCATGTAAGCAGGTGGTTTGAATTACAGGGGGGGGGGCTTTTTGGGGATTTGATCTTGTATTGCTGTCACTGCAACCCAGACATTAAACCTCTATACCAAGTGTAATCGTTTTTAATCGAGGTGGAGTCTTTTCTTTAAATGTAATGAAAAAATGCATATGAAGTTGTTGTGTTGCCACTGAAGCTAATGGACAATCCAAAGCACTGTCCATCATCTGTGTGTCTGTCTGTGTGTGTTTATTTATATGTCTGTATGTGTGTGTCTGATTATGGTGTCTGTCTGTGTGTTCATCAGTTACTTTTTTTATTGTACTTATCTCAGCAAACAACACCACATTTGAGGGGTTTTTTTTCTTACTTAGATTCCCAACATTATTTCCCATGCTTCAAGAAGAATATGTGGCCAAAAAGACTGTGTCTGCTGTGCTATGCAATAGAAAATTTGTTATTATTCCAAAAGTGATGTACCTTGTGATATGGTGTAAAAGGTTTGTATGGACCTAATTCTGAGTTTATAATACTTAACCTTAGTCATGCTGGACCTGGAATATTCCAGGAATCGAATGCATGCGCTTTGAGCTGAACCCGGAATATTCCGAGTAACAACTAGGTCGACTATAGCTTATTTTTAGATCGTATTTATAGCCTTCCAATCATTGTAAACGTTATAAAAAGACTTTCTATGTATAGAATATCTATCTTTAAAAAATTCCATGACGTCTCCTTAAATTTTATTGGTTCATATATTAAGATGCGGGAAAAGGTGAGATCAAAATTTGTATTTCAAAATGGCGGATTTATAAACACAACTTGATTCTTTCTTCAAGTAAGTCTTTGGAAAAGATGATAGTGATGTGGAAATTGATGCATTTAATGTCACAAATATAATTGAAGACAATGATTACGAAAAAAAAATATAGGATCGGGTAGATTTCATGAATAATTGACGCTTAATTGACGGTGGCTGGCCACGTGTTGACCTCAGGATTTTACAGGTGTTTCTAAACATCACTGAAGACCGTCGATCTTCTTGGGATTTCCTCAATTTGTTTATCAATGACAATGATTAGAATGGCACATAAATCTTATAGGTGTGCAGACCAGTATCTACGGAAAATGCCGGCAACTTAAAGCATACCTCCGTTTTTCGTAATTGAATTTTCACAAAAATGAAGGGGGAAATGAAGGTGTTTATGGACTAATTATAGTGATGCTGATGGGCCTTATTGGTACTGGACAACATGTTTAGTAAACGTGATTCCATTCTTTCAATCGGTGATCACTAGATATCGACTCTGGCTCTTTGAATTGTTTTTCACCTGACCGATACTACCTTACAGGTACGACGTGGAAACCGCGATTTTAATCAATTATTCAAACTAGTTCAGTTATATGACAACGCTGGGCATCATGTTGGAGCAGTATATAACCCCAATCAGCATCTGTCATTAGATATACTTCACATACTAATAAATGTTACCCGAGTTTTACCTGAAAAGTAACCACTGGCCTACTGGTGTGTGACTTTTATTAAATTATTATTTCATATTTCAATATTTTCACAATCTCTTTTATTGTATTTTTTAAAGTAAATTCATATATTTATTGCTAAATCTAGCTTTTTGTCATTTTACCTGTATTTACCTGCAGTTTACCTTTACTGTGCATAAATTGTAGTCAAACTTTTACAGTATTCATAAACTTCAAACATTCTTTAACATTTTGGTATATGATATGTCTATATCATCATGCAAACAACCTTCATAAAACTGCATACAAAAACATGCTTCTATTTTTTAAAATACATAGAAAAATATTCAGCTCACAGCACTATTTCTGTGTATTTTATATAGCATGACTAGGGTTAAAGTGACCTACTGTGGTAAGGTAAGGGACCATTGTAGTTGAGTAGGTAGCATTCTTAGACTGGGATTGAAAGGTCTTAAGATCAAGCCCCATCAGCTTAGTTATTTAAAAACTGAAGTATCTGTTGTGGCAAACATATGAAAGATCCCTCACTGCTTTTATTGGATAGGTCAATTGCCTAGGTCTAAATTTCTGTACTTTCCATCAGGCAGATGCCATCACCATATAAGTAAAATATTTTTGGCAAATAAAATAGATAAAATCTTGTGGCTGTCCCCTGTTTTAATAAATTTGTCCAGTGGAGACAAAAAGAAATAAAAGAATCGTGTATGTGTACTTTGACATTTCTCCTGAAGGAGAATTCCTGTACTTAAGACAATTAATATGTGAGTTCCAGAGTACTGTGTCAGAATCATGGTCTAGAATCCTGTAGAGATATGTGGAGATTAGATTTTATTCAAAAACTTTTGCGTCTCAGTTTGTATTTCAGTTGATTTTACTAAATGAATTGATACATGTGCCATTGATGTTTTTAAGTGGCAAAGAACTCCAGATAGTTTTAAATGTCTTGAGATAAAAACAACTTTTAACCTGTAACTTTCCACTTTTTCTTTTGTCATGAGCTACTTGTGTCATAATATGAATTCATCTTTTTCTGTTTTCAGTTTCCTGCCGGTCAAAGCATGGTTTTCGATACTTAAATTCACTGGAGCTGCTTCAGCAATGGATGGAGTGAAGCAGAAAAGATAAATACAAATATGTACTATTTTTCATATTGTATCATATAACAATACAATCATGTCAACATTCATGTCTCAGCCCTTATTCAGATTTTCTCTGTACAATTTTTATCTGGTTAGAAAGATCCTTTTTCTGGTTCAGTTTTCTAGAATTTTACATTAATGAGAGGTGAATGAGGTATTACTTGGTTTGCCCTGATTAATTCAATACTGCAAAATTGTAGATTTTTTCGTATATGAATAAAATGAACAAATTGTACGTAAATATGCTGGATTTTCATCATTATGATTAAATTTAAAATTTAGGATGCGATGAAATTTAAATATTGTAGTTTATATCACAGTTTTGTCCAGCATAAGATTGATTTGAAGTTCAAACTTCAAAAAAAAAAAAAAAAACCCAACCAAAAAGAATAGCCCTTTACTGTATTATATGGGAATAAATCTGGAGCAATCCAGATACATTGTAATGGAATACTGGTACACCATTTGGAGAATTTATTGTATTTGTATTATTGAGATGCTACATGTCTTGTTCTTCAACTATGTTTTCAATTCTAGTCATTCAAACTACGATTTCAATTCTTTTTCTTTTTTGACAGCATCAACATGAGCTGCATGTAGAGTTGTGAATCATAAACAAAAAATTAACATCTTTTAATTCCATTTGGAAGTTTTTTTCAAGAAAATAAAGTATTTTGTTTTGATACCAAATTTTATGTACAGTCTTACCAAGATAATATGGTACATGTATATAAACACAGCACGTCCAAGTTTCATCATTAAAGGGGTGGCAGATTGATTTTTGATTCAAACTTCAATCTTGAAAATAAGAGTGAAAAAAGATTTCATACCTGTCTCTCCCCCACTCCCTACACCACTACTCTTTAATAATAAATTGCTTTGTTTTGGTTTAAGACAAGACCTGGCTGTGCCAATTATTTTCTGATTAGATTTTAAGTTTTTATCTCTTTATCAATTCATGCTAACAGATAAGGTGTTTAGTTTACTGGCTTTCTTTTTCTTGTTGGTGTATTACATGTATTGAAAATATTAATGATTTTTTATATTGGAGATTAAAAAAGAAATACAATATATGTGTTATATATATATTTTTTTATTTTATTTTATTTTCTTTATTTAAGATGATAGAAAAAGTACTTTTAATATCCTTTCTATTAAAGAGATAATGAATAATCGCCAATAAATACTGACATAAATAAGACGCATTTTACAAGTGTAAATCTGATTTAAAATCAAGTAAAGAAATAGTTCTTAGTGCCATAAGCATATAATGATATCGAAATTACACTATATGATATAATACTGAATTCTTTCTATGTAAAAAAAAAATAAAACAAAACCAAAAATAGAGAAGATGTAGGATGTTTAGCTAGCTAACATTGAATATACATCTTATTTTTATATCTAATGCATACTTAATCAGGAAATTATAGTATGTGTATTATTAGACAGAGTAGTTGCACTTTAATAATTTCCTTTCTCAGTTTCACAAAAGAGCATTCCATATGTTACTACGTATATAATGAAAATGAGTGAAAATCGGTAATTGAAGGAAAATAAAAACCCTGGTAAAAGAAGAAAAAGTAAACTCTTGTTGCTGATATGATATCCATTCTCCTTCTGACAAGTTTGAAAGATGCAGCTTAGATTGTTGGTTGGTTTTGTTTGATATTTGTTATACGTTACACCAAGATGTTTGCACTAGTGTGGTGACACCATATGACCTATGCAAGAGACCCATTCAAAGCAGAAAGGGATCTTTCACAGGGCCTTTTTTATTAGTGTCTCATTTGAAATATAGGCCATCAAACAGCCTCCTGTGATTAAACTTCAACCTAGGACCTGATTTATGGGTCCTTAATATTTCGGAATTACACCCATATACAGGTAGTATAAATGATGTTAGTTTCATCTCATTATGAGGTCTCGTTAGGTAATAATGTGATTTAAATTATTATTTGCAATTTACATGTTTGTCTCAAGACTTGTATAGTTTTTTTATTAAACTTTAAGGTGAAAAAATTACTGAATAAAATCTGAATCATCATCCTTGTGTTTTTATTGAAATTTGTGACACATTTATAAGGGTTTTAGTTCTAATAAAGAATTATGTGAAAATGTGATTTAGAGATTTAGAGGTATTTTGCTAGGATAACGTGGCAGTTTTTACTAGGCTATTGCACATCATATACAAATTGTAAGACCACAGTTATCGTGAAAAGGTGTATTGTATGACAGGTACCACAAACAGAATGATATGATATAGAAAAAATCTTCTACATGTATAACTATCGGCAGCTGATGTACTGACTTCAGCCTTAAGATCGTTAAATAGCAGGAGCTTCCGGTGGTCTTCACCTCCATTTCCTCCACCAGGGGTTTGCCTTGGACCAGCTGGGGATTGTAGCAATCCCTAGACCCTCTCCCGACTTTGGTCCATTATCTCCAGAAACCTGGATCCGCCCATGTTAAGTGCATAGTACGATATAGTCAGCATTCCCTCCTCCAAGGGTTCTATTATAGAAGGGAGAAAGCTGCTATAGGGGAAAAGCTACAACATAGTCAGCATTCCCAGCCAT
This sequence comes from Pteria penguin, assembly GCA_035048485.1. Classification (NCBI taxonomy): domain Eukaryota; kingdom Metazoa; phylum Mollusca; class Bivalvia; order Pterioida; family Pteriidae; genus Pteria; species Pteria penguin. The sequence goes on from CM068582.1 coordinate 15,361,285, forward strand.
CAAGATTCTACATATATATATATATATATATATATATATATATATATATATATATATATATATATATATATATATATATATATATATATATATATATATATTTTACAAAGAATTACTCCCACAAAGTGTACCAAGACTCGATCCTTATATTTTATAGGTTTAAAAATAACATTTCTAAAATTATTTTTCAAATGGAAATGAAATGTGAATACATGTACAATTTCTCATTTCTATTTATCTTTATTGCAGTATAGACATTGATTTAGAATTGTCAAAGAACTGGAATACCTACACTGTATAATTGTAATAAATTTGGTTAAGTGTAAAACCACTTTGAAACATTACTGTAATCAGTGACACAAACATTCAGGGGGCAGGCTTGGTGTAGTGGTTAAGTGCTTGGCTTGCGGCGCCGACGATCCGGGTTCGATTCCTGGATTGCGCCACTATGTTTAAGAGGTTGGTCACCCCTTGCTTCCATGTCGCGATATAACTGAAAAATTGTTGAAAGCGACGTAAAACACCAATCAACCAACCAACCAACCACAAACATTCAAATTATAATTCTCCAAGCAGTTATCAAGTGAACGCTTGATTCTTTGAGTTTCTTCTGTTGTTCCTTAAATGAATTCAATTCTATCTGTCATATAAATGTTTGAAACATGAATTAATTGATAATAAAGTTTATTGAAATAATGTTAATGATAATTGACAGCAGCAGCAACGACGACTACGATGACGACGACTACGATGACAACAACAACAATATCAATATAAATCATATATCTTATTGAATGATAATGAATGTATAAATTTAATGGAAAATCAGGGCCATAAAGTAGTCTTTGTCTCTGGAAAAATGAATTAATTAAAAACAACGTATCCCAACCCCGGGCACGGATCCAGCCGGGGGGGGGGCACCAAAGGGACACGTTTATATATATTAGATTTATAAACACCCCCCCCCCCCCCCCCCCCCCCCACACACACACACACACAATAACCGTTAAGTGTTTTTTGTTTTTTTCTCTTTTTTTAAATTTTACTTTCGAAATGTGTATTTATCATCTCAGAATGTGCTAAGAATGTACCGTTTTGAACTATTTTCCCGAAAATTTTCTGGGGGAGACTCCCAGACTCCCATGTGTGTATAGTAGGAAAGTGTGACCCCTTCCTGCATCCACCACCTCTTGATGCTATGCGACTCATTGAAGTCTTTGGCTTCAATTGCGTCCCCTCCTGGCATTCACCTTTCTGCATCCGCCCCTGAAAAGTTTTATACGTGAAGGAAAATAATTTATACACAAAAAGTGGCATTTTGAACTGATATTCCATATAAAAATCTGTTACTCTGAATAATTGATTTTGTTCTTCATTATTCAATGGAATTTAAGAGTGAAAAAGCGAGAAAATGGCATAAAAAATGCACCAAATGCTATATTTTTGCTCCATTTTTTCAAAATTTTCCCGGGGGATGCCCCACGAACACTCCTTATGGGAGGGGGACACCCCTCCCATAACCTCCCCCACTCGGCCCTTCGGGCCTCGAAAAGTGTTCCCCCGGTATTGCAAAATTTTGATCCGCCCTTGAACCGAACGATTAGTGCCACACTTAAAATACATTAACCATTATGCCAGCGTTTCTTGTACAACACAAAACAGATCAAGTAGATGATAATATTGAGAATAGAGACAATAATGAGGGAAATTTCATATCCAGGAAAACTGAATACATGGCGTGTCACAGTAACTCTACAGAAATACATTTTAATGAGTTTTCTTTATAACGATCAGCTATTAAAGGTAAAATGACAATTTAATCAAGGATTGTTTTTATGTTTTTACGGAGTGCTTTACATTATTTTTTTCTATTCTTTATTACCAATATACACTTGAATGAAGCTCAAAAACATAAAAACAATCCTTATATTTACACTACATTTTCTGTTTTGTCTATTCTATACCTCAATGGGTCCCTGACGTCTATTTATAAAATGTGATACAAGGGGGGTAACTGTGATGATAGAACAGCAATACTTTAATTGCCGGAGGTTCTGTTAAGTAGTACCCTCTTTAAGACAATGATAAAGCAAAATTCTGCCAAAAATTTCCCATCTAACATATATACATGTGACATTAAAAAAAATTTAGATACATATGTAATGTTTGAATTCAATTCTTTTTACATCAAGTTACTTGTATAGTTCGTACTTGGCGGAAGATTATTTTGTGTGAGTGATTCGGCTAATGGTCACCACTAGCTGTGCTTCTTGTATAATAAATATAGTACATATATACCTTTCAATTTTGTGCACCAGATGCGCATTTCGACAACTTATGTCTCTTCAGTGATGCTCGTGGCCGAATGGTTGGAATTCTCATATTATATAAATATTTGAAGAGCAGTATTAAAACCAAAATGACAGAAAAAGTGAGCCAAAGAATCAATCTAAGGACATAGCTATGCATGAGGGAGATACTCCTTGGTTTTGGAGTGATTTACATAATTTCATGACGGAAAATTTTAAGTATATATTTCATGTCAATACAAAAGCACTGAACAGTAGACAGTCAGTACAAAAGCACTGAAAACTAGACTTACGATGCCCTCGGGGACTATAAGTCCATCTGCAGTGACACCGGCCTAGTGGTTATAACAAATATAGAACATATATACCTTTTAATTTTGTGCACCATATGCACATTTCGACAAGTTATGTCTCTTCAGTGATGCTCGTGGCCGAATGATTGGAATTATCAAAATGTATAAAATTATGAAGAGCAGTGTTGTTACCAAAATGACCGAAAAGTGAACCAAAGAATCTATCTAAGAACAGAGCTATGCATGAGGAAGAAACTCCTTAGTTTTAGAGTGATTTACTTAATTTGATGACTAAAAATTTGAAGTATATATTTCATGTCAGTACAAAAGCACTGAAAACTAGACGTATGATGCTCTTGGGGACTATCAGTCCACCAGCAGTGACACCGGCATAGTGGTTATAATAAATATAGAACATACATACCTTTTAAAGTAAAATATACGGTTTCTGTTTAACGACTTAAGCAAGCAGGGAAAAACAGTATAGCAATAGAATATCTATCCAGCTTTGGATCTATTTCCAATATTTCATCTTCTGTAGGCATTGTAAAAGTACCAAATTCTATGTAATTCGACATGTTGACAAAACATACAGCAGGCAAAGCAGACCTATGCATGTATTTTTACTAAATAGTATGAATTGTAAAGGTATTAAATCACTAAATGAAAGGAAAACATTATATTATTTGTAAAGTGTTTTTCACGATAGACGATTATTAGTTTGATCTACAACACCAAAATGACAAAAAACCAGAAATATATACATGTATATGGTAATATGACAAGTGAGGACATTTTGATAGAAATAGGACTGGTACCCCGGTATGCGACATTAATCTGCGACATCCTTATAAATCATATACTAGGCAACTGGTATTATTGCTTCACATTATTAAAAATTATTATTATTTAATACCTTCATTTAAGCAAAACGCAATTGGAATTTAGATATTGTTTATGATCGTGAAACTACTACTACTACTACTACTACTACTACTACTACTACTACTACTACTACTACTACTAATAAAGTTCCCAGAGCATCACATATTCGAACACTGATAAGCAATCAAGGTATGAGGTAAGATTTTAAATAATCAGATATCTTATCAGAGATGACTAACGGACCTCTGAAAGTCAGAGGTGAGGATGACTATCCAAGAGGATTAAGTGTCTCCTGTTTGGCTTCAATACTCTCCTTGAATACATTAAAAATGTGAAGGACACACAGTAATTAAACACTTTGTATTCCCTAGTTCATTGAAACCGTTGTTTCATTGTTAAGCAAAAACGAGTCCACTGGCGTAAAATCCATTGCATATAACGATGATTCAAATCCTGGCACTGACATCGATGGTACTGAGATAGTAGTACACTAATGTTATTGCTCTTTGCTCTGAGCATAATAGATTCAAAAGAATTCTTGATGGAGTGACGATCGTTATTACTGTAAAGAGTACTTTTCTGATTTATCTCAACTTCTAGAGCACTTCAAATCTCTTATCTTTAATAATGCCAATAGCATCAAGTCTTTTGACTTCACAACTTTTTCTACTATCCTTCCTCATGTAAAAAATGAAGAACAGAATTACATCAATTATTTAAAACACATTCCTTAACAAAAATGGAATTCTCACTTAAAAGTACCTCGTTTTCGGCCACAATGACAAATATTTTGTAAAGGTACAGTCTGATTCCACTGGTAAGTATACAGAAAAAGAGATAGTCCAAATGTTAGGATTTCTTATAGATAATGTTTTTTTGATTTATAGTGGGAATGTGTTTCAGCAGATTATTTGGTATTCCCATGACTACAAACCACTTTTGTTCGACATATTTTTGTAATCATACGAAGCAGAATTCATTCAGTTTCTGCTCACCAAAGGCAATAAACAATTAGCATCTCGTTTCAACTTCACATACAGATATATCGATGACTTTTATCGATTAACACCCCGGAATTTAAAGATAACCTCATCTTCATATATCCAAAGGAACTCGAGATAAAAGAAACAACTGAAAACGAATTTTGTGGTACATACCTCGATATTAGTTATCGATGATGGTTCATTAGTTACCTCTCTTTATGACAAACGCGACGATTTCAGTTTCATTATTACCAACCTTTCCAGAGTAGCAAACACACCTTCCCCTCTTATACGCTATGCAAAGATATGTCCTAAATACGAAGATTTCGTTCTTAGAGTGAGGCGTCTTGCCATGAAACTTCAATGAATGTATTAGGGAACGATTGAAATTGTCACCGAGGAAGCTTTTTCAAGAATGTTAACCGATATTTTGGGATCAGATCGTACAAAACATCGTACAATGTTTCAGCTATACTTGATTCGACATTATTTTGTCTCGTGCGTTTCAGACACCGAAATTTCATTTCAACAGCATTTGATATCGTGAATGGGATAATTTGACTTAGTGTCCTTGTCTCCTTGATGTGCTCATGTGTATATATTTAGGTATCTACGTCCTGGACTTGAAAAGTTGTTGCAGGACTTTTTCCATGAGTATTGTATGCAAACATGGGACGCTTACTCCTACCGGGCACTTCGTCTCGATTCCATATACATTGGTATTTGCATTAGTCTGAAATTGACACTACACACGATATTGGTTTAACCTTCGATACTTCTTCGTTGTTAACTTTTAAGCATTTTACTACATGCAAAAAAAAAAAATAATAATAATAAAAAATAAAAAAAATATATAATAAAAATAATAATAAAAACAAACTAAAATCTTTTATAAAATAAACTTTGCTACCCATAACATGACATTATATGAAATTCCTCTGGATTTGTAAACCGATTCGTCGATAAATTCAAACCCTAAAAAAGTTACTTATCAAATACCAAGAGTTGCTCAGAATTTAAAACAATTATCGTGCAATTTATCTATAGTTTTCACAAATATATTTTTATTGATTCAATACAATGATTATTTGGTTATTTTGGGCTTCTATTGAAATTTGTCATACGGGTATCGATTACATCGTCTGTGGAATACAGTTATATGAACATATCATGCTAAAATAGATAAGGAAACTTTCATTCTAAAATAGATAAGGAAATACTAATCTCAAATTAGAGATTCCATTTTATGATTTATGATTATGGTGTACAACTATAGGTGAAAATTAAATAATGTTAGGGCTCGAAAACTTGGGGTGCTAAAACAACAAGCAAATTCAAAGAATTGTGGTCCCCCGCTTTCGGGGTTCTATCAGTAAGGGTGGTGCATGGATCTGTGGCATATCGTCATGGTTGTGCATGTCTACAAACACGCATGGCAAATATGAAGGCCCTACGTCTTACAGTAAAAACAGTTACATTGAAGTAGGTCAATGGTCACGGTCAAGGACACAAGTTAAAAATTTTGGTACCAACAGAAAAGTATTGTAATTAGGGACAAACCTGCTAAATATAAAGGCCCTACGTCTTACGGTTATAATGTTATGACCTAAGTTAAAGGTTTTGTGACAGACGGACAGACAAACGGACTGACAGACGAATGAGATTTAATGTCCTCACCCAGGGGACAAAAAGTGTACCTTTGTGTGTGTAGAGATATATCATACTAACGATCTTACATTTGTAGTATAGATGTGATTTCTACTGCATCTCTGGACACCTTTATCTCACTAACATTACACGTACACGTTTGAATGTGGTCTTTCATATGGAGGGACCCATACCTGTTAACATAACACCCCAACAATACCAAATATTAAATGAATCCATGATTCGAATGAATACAATAATGTGGTCTATGTTGATGATTAATACATCTTTTTCCAAATTTGAATGGTCTAATGGCCTTTATAACTGACAAAACACTTTTAGTCCGAATTTTCTTTATGACGTTGTTGCATGGGTTATGACGTTACAATAACATGACCTAAAATCTGTTCGGTATTACCCTTACATCATGTCTATTCGGAAAATGTCTATTAGTATGGCAATAACTAATTCATTTTACTGGGATGAGAAAATATTAAATTAAGAAATATAATAAAATAACAAAAGCAGAGTCTGGAAAATCTGAGCAACAGAAAAACATGATGTAAAATACGAAAATAACTGGTGTCACATGACTATGGCACTAACAACAATGTACCACAGTGGACATTCACGGACCTCTGAAAATCGGGAGTGAGACTAGGCGCCCGGGAGGAGTCAGCGTCTCATGTTTGGCGAACCACACCCGCCGTGAATGCCCTGGACTGAGACCGATTCCGATCACTTTACACAGATTTGACACCTTCTATACTAGAAGGTTACCTACTTCGACTTCTCCATATATAGATACATATGGAATTCACACGATTTGACTCTTTCTACGGGGTATATGTGACGGGTGTTGCTAGCAAGCAGGAGATGCTCACTCTCCCCGGGCACCTGATCTCACTCCATTACAGGGGTTCACATATGCTCTTCAAGTAGACATATTTTGTTATTTTCCATTTGTTTTTCATTTTCACTGATTTTGTATGTCCTATGGTTTCATGATTTTTGGACTTGTGGTTTGGATTTATCCATCATCTTTACATTACAAACAGACGACACATATATAATTCAGCACTGTATATAAATAAATGTGAACAAACACTGTGTAGAAAGTGTCACAGCCACATAAAATCAGGAAAAAGGGTAAGAGACATAACTTGTCGAAATGCGCATATGGTGCACAAAATTAAAAGGTATATATGTTCTATATTTATAATAACACTTAAGTCAAACCCTCCGCGGGGAACATTTTACAAGCTCCACACTGCAAAGGGAATAAGTGTGATATTAATGTAAATTACGAAAATAATAAATGACTATGACCCTAACAACAATGAACCACAGTGGACATTCACGGACCCCTGAAAATCAGGGGTGAGACCAGGTGTCCGGGAGGAGTGAGCGTCTCCTGTTTGGCTAGCCACACCCGCAGTGAATGTCCTTACATCAAGAAAATACAAGAAACATCCCTATCTCAATAAAATACAATTCTCACAAGAACCAGACCTCGTTGTACTTCATTAACTAATTATGTTTTCTCAATCGAGTCCTTTCTAATCTTTTACAATTTTGATGTATAAACGTATGATCCTTGAATATATATTTTCTCTTATTTGTCTTTTATATTTTTACCAAACCTCACAGTAAGCAAGAATACGTCAACTAAAATGAATGCAAAGGGCTTTGACTGACTGGTCAACAAAATAAGTACTTACTTTTGCAATCACTGCATAGAAACATTTAGACCAATTGTTCAATCCTCACAAGGAGCAATGTTCAATGTTTTTATTTTTTGAATCACATTTGCTATATGAAATGACAGGGTACTCAGAAAAGCGATATCGGCCCAACTGAGTCTCTTCTTTCTTTCTTTCTTTGCAAGAGGTATAGTTAGTTAATAAAACTAGGAACCTGTATCATTGGTCATCAGAGCGAAGATGACTTTTCCCCGAAAAATAAGCCAAAACTAATGAAAATTGGATCCCCTCGGCTTTCAACTATAATGATGCATAGCAGATTTAATCAGAACCAACACATGAATCTAAGAACATAGAAGAATTTCATGTTTCAATTTTGAAACTGGTGCTATAAATGTGAGCTAGGTCAAACTTTGACAATAAAAATGTGACCCGGGTCAACCTTATAGCCTGTATAATGTTAGTGTCACGTGTATAGTTTCAAAGCACACTTAAGTTCAATGTAGATACGATTACATCATCATTTTCATATTTAAATTACGAATGACATTGGCATTTGATAGTAAATGATATTTTGGGAATTGCAATCATTTGGCCACGAGCATCACTGAAGAGACATAAGTTGTCGAAATGCGCATATGGTGCACTAAATTATGAAGTATATATGTTCTATATTTATTATGGTCATGTGTAACTTTACTTTTGAGTTATAACCGTTAAATTTTTGAATAAAAAGCTTAATAAGCAAACCAAGGTTTCATGATCCAATTACAATCTAGTATTAAAAAGAGGGTTGTATAAAATGCACACTTTAAAGAAAAGAAAATAGCGTCAAATGAGATACCATTGTTCGTTCAGGTCTGAAGGTATTGTTTTCAACTTTTTACCACAATGTTACATATACCCTATCAATTTTATAAAATATTCCATTGGCGATACGTCAGGATAAACCTATACTGATCACGTGATGGACTTTCCAGCAGACTGATACACCCAAATCTCAAAAGTTATCTGTAGGTCTATTAATAAACATTATTTATTTTTATAATGAGGGGATTTCCAATTCTGTCCGAATTGCCTTAACTCCCTAATACCAATTGTAACAATACTAATAATCAAAATATGTCACGAGTGTTGCTCAACATATAGCTGTAACCGCTTCACACACACATTATTAACGATAGCAGATTCTTTAATGTAATAAAGTGTACTTCAGACGTTGAATACATCTTTTTTCAATAAAAAGAGATGTTTTACTATTAAATATATTAATGCAATATCATAAATCTAATTTGTCTTTTACAAATGATTCATAAATGCAGTATTCTGAAAAATCATATGTGTGGTCGTAATTTCCTGTTATGTTTGTTCCTTATAGGGGGCATATCAAAGTTAGAATTATGATATTGATGTAAATGTAAATGTATAGAATGTGTCATTTGTAATGTGCTTATAGTGGTATAATCTACATTAATCTATGAATTACATTCATCATAACGCCTATTTCATAAATAAATATTTGCTGTTTATAAGTATTGCGTTATTTTTATGCATTGTCGTGAATAATATCCCTGGGATGATTTCAGCAATCTTGGACGGTACGCCTCAGCATCATGTACCTCATTCATTAGATATAATGACAAAAAAAGCTTGACATAAATTACCTGATTCTATCCAAACCCAGAGACCACAAAACTCAACATATTTCTCTTTGATTTGAAAGTCGGATACGCAGTGATAGTACATACCAGTACTACAATCACACAATAACCGTTTGATCGGTAGAAAGAAATTTAATTCAGTTATATTACCAAGTTCTGCTGCATAAATGTCTTCACAACTTTTGTCAAATAGTTCTCGTTGCTGTACATTCCTTTGGTGTGTCAAGACTATAACGCTTAAACTGACAAACAAAAAAAAAAAGTGACGACTTCTCTTCCGTTATGGTTTTCATCATTATTCTGAATATTAATCTAATATCTTGATATAAGATTAGATCACATGTTCATATACTGCCAAGACAAGTAAGTTGATTTTCTATAGACTGATCAATCTGAAATAAATAATATCAATTTTGATAATAACTTCCTTAATTTCGAAATGTGATTTAAGATGTACAACATAAATATCAGAATATTTACGTTTATGAATTTATGTACATGGTTCACCTTTGGTACCTCTTCATTGTTTACTTTAGTGCACCATATGCGCATTTCGACATATCTGTCCCTTCAGTGATGCTCAAGGCTAAAACTGTGAAAATCCAAAACATAAGTATTTGATCAGAAATCTAATTTTACAAATTGACCTAAATGTAACAGACAAAAACCATTCTAAGGACAGAGCTTTGCATCAGGGAGATATTCTTGAATTTTAAAATAACTTATAAATTTTTGTCACAGAAAATTCAAAGTACACATTTCAGGTCAGAACTGAAGCACTGAATACGGTTTGTAATTACTCTCGAATACTGTCAGTGCCCCAGCGGTGGTATCGACCCGGTGGTAATATCAAATATCACAACATATATGCATGTATGTATGAATTTAGTTCACCATATGTGCATTTCGACAACTACTATCCCTTCAGTAATGCTCAAGGCCAAAACTGTGAAAATCCAGAATATAGATATTTAGAGAGCAAACTGATTACCAAATTGACGTAAATATAAGAGACAAAGAACCCATCTAAGGAGAGAGCAGTGCGTGAGGGAGATACTCCTTAATTTCAAAAACATTTACAAACTTTTATCAAAGTAAATTCAAGGTATACGTTTCAGGTCAGAACAGAAACACAGAAAACACTTTGAAATTACCTTCGAAGACTATCAGTCCACCAGAAGTGGTATCGACAACAAATGAATTTTTATGACTCATACACGGTAATGTTTGTAACTGTGCTGTATATGCCCGATCGGGAAGTCATAATAATAGTATTGAATCAAACAACGTCCGATTTTTTTTCACTCTATAGGATTTTAGATTCTGCATTTCAAAGAATATTTTGAGATAATAATATAGACAATTTTTCACCACATAGAATGTTAGATTCTGCTTTCTTAAAAATAACACCGAAATCAATCACAGTAGTCAATATCAATATTGATCAAAACTCACTGCCATAAATGAGGGAAATGACATGATATTAGTAAAACATGATGATATGGGACTCTGTGTCTTTGTGAGCTGGTGGTCTAGATGGGCGTATGTATTTAGCCACTTCTTTCCACTGCCGATTATATATGCATATATTACCCAAATCATTGTATCAAAATACGAATATAAATTATAAACCTTTATCAACTACAGTAATGAAACACGACTATAGTATGAAATTTACTTATTTAATATCTTCCTCTGTCCAGCTGCCTTATATTTTCCCTCTACAGGCTTATTTGTCTCGGTTAGGACTTTTGAAGTGCCTACGATATATACAGAGAAAGAAATGTGATGTTGATAAAGATGTCTTTATCTAATACATGCATATGCGATAGAGATAGGAACAACATTTTAAGGTGTGTGGAGTATATGTAAGCGATAATAGAGAGTACGAATGTCAAATCATAATAGATAAGTCGCAACGATGACTAACTTGTCTCAAGGTGTTTTGATTTAAATTGTCGAATCATATCTATCTACTAGGAAAAAAATTACACAGATTCCTTTCTCTATTATCATTTATGTAAAATTTTATAATCTCAAATCTAGCGTCCAAAAGATCAAATACTGTTCGGTTGATTTGTGGTATATTGTTTGGTCGAAACGCAAACCTGTATAAAAAAGGTAAAATTTAAGTACCAGGAATTCAACAAATTTTATAACAATTCAACACGTCAAATAATGATTTACTTATGTATATTTATATTTTTCCAAGATTATCGCTGTAATAGCCACAGATAGCAATTCTTGTACAAAATTTTTATGTCACGTCACGATTTCTGCAATATAAATTCCCAAATGATCAGATTGCTGGAGGATGTTGCAGAACTTGTCTCCGAAAAATTTGGTAAAGTTTGATTAAGAATTATCTCTATATTTAAATATAGGTTGCAAGATCGTTGTGAATTTGTTAAATCCGACTCAAAACGATTAAAACACGATATTTGATGGTGTTTTTTTTTCATAAAACTCTGCCTTCTGACCAATATCATATCACCAGTTGAACAAATATCCAACAGAGGTGGGAGTTAATCATTGCACTCTTTCAAATTAGAGGTTTTCATGTTTTGTCAGACACTGGATCAATATTCACTTATTTATTTATGTTATGTTTTACAAAAGCTTATTTTAAATATACTTTAATTTTAATGACGTTTTGATATATTTAAGCATTGATAAAACGATCTTCCAACTATGTATTGGCTTCCAAAATTACACAAAAATCCATATAAATCACGTTTTATATCAAATTCTAGTCATTGCACTACAACTGTGCCTCCTAAACATATTACCTTCGCTCTTACTGCATTTAAAGACCATGTTATCAAGTGTTGTAATGCTGTTTTTAGCAATAGTAACGTCAATTACTTTTGGTTTATCAAAAATTCTAACAAAGTCATTGAAAAATTCCGTTTGAGAAATTTTAAGGCACATAACGTTTCTACTTTTGATTTTTCGATATTGTATACCTCTCTACCTTATGACTTAATCAAAACCAAAGTGGTGTCTCTCATAAGCTGGTGTTTCAACACAGAGTGTAAATCATACCTCTGTACATCAGTTACATCTGGATTTTTCTCTAACAAACAACATGATAATTATAAATACTGGACTTGTACTGAGTTGTGTAATGCCATCACATTTTTTATGGATAATATTCATGTACAATGTAATGGCAAGATTTATCAACAGATTATTGGGATTCCTATGGGCACTAACTGCGCCCCCCTTATAGCAGATTTATTTTTATGGTTATGAGAGAAACTTAATGCATTCTATTCAAACCTCTGAACGCTTCGACCTTGTTGATAAGTTAAATGGCACCTCTAGATATCTTGATGATTTTTTAGTTATCGATAACCCTGAGTTTGAAAATTATATTACTGACATTTATCCATCTGAACTTCAATTAAACAAAGCCAATACTTCCAACCAGGAAACACCTTTTTTTGGACTTATATTTTAAAATTGTTAACAACAATATTCATAACAACATATAAGATAAACGTGACGACTTTGGATTTCCTATTGTAAGTTTCCCCTGTCTAGATTGTGATGTCTCCAGACTCCCATCATATGGTATTTATATTAGTCATTTGGTTCGGTTCGCTAGAACACGCAAAACAATTCTCAGATTACTTTTAAACTTCTTACTCAGGGTTATAGATATCAAAAACTTCGAAAGCGTTTGGTAAATTTTACAGATCTTATTCAGGCATTTTATCTAAATTTGGAAATGTGACTTTTCCCATCCGAATTTCTACGGTGATATACTGTACAAACTAAGGAGGGACAAAGGTACGGTAATGTCATATCGGCGGTTTCTAAAATTATCAAATGCCTTCGACATCGACAGTATGACCCCGAGATCATCGCTAAGACCATAGTTCTTGTATTGGGTCCCTCTACAACCCAATGGAGACATTTGCTTGAGAGTTGCACTCTGTCTAACAGGGCGGTAGGGACTCTATGACGGGCCTTGTCCAAACCTTTTCATAGGAGACTTGGCTTAAAGACGGACAGAGCATGGTTTACTTATGTAGATGTCGCCTTACATATTTTTGATAGCAACATAACATGTTATTGTATAAACGTTTCTTGTGTAATAAAATTTTTATGACCTCTCTTCTTGAGAAACCTGTGATCCTTGTTCTCTATATTTAGGATTATTTATAAATATTTAAATGTGTGTCCTTTGATTGTGCTGCTTTTGCGGTGAGTGGGAAGGTGGGCGCCCGTAAACCGGTGAACCACACCAATTGAGTGACGTTTGTTGCTTCTATTGAACGTCCTAAGTCGGTATCGTAACTGCAGCACAATCGAATATTTTTGTAATGTTGTTTTTCCGTGTATATTCTACAATTATCATTTCTTGTGTGCATGTACTTGGTGATTTTTGTCATACAGCTTTGTCAGATGTCTTCAGTTTTCTCTTTAATGTGAGACAGAGGCAAAAAAATCGACAAATCTCATTTTGTTTCTTCATTTATCATTCATACTCTTACATTGGACAACAGGTATCTGTAATTGTTATTACTGTAGCTGACAGTTTTGATTTAATAATGATAAAATCAAATCTATCAAAAATAGATTAGTTTTCATTTAAACAATAGATTGAAATTTGATTTACAGCTTCTTAACACAAAAAAATTATTTTTATATTTATTCTCGCGTCCTATGAATGAAAACTTATTTGTTTTTTTCTGAACCTCGTATAACAATATGCTACTTAGTCTGTGCTAACATCTATAGAAAACATTTAAAGTTAATAATTGATACCTGCCTACACGTACTTAAAGGAAATAAAAATAAGTATTTATTTCTCCAAATTTATTTTTACATAAATTTCCTAACCCCATATAATGCCCCTTCACACAAGTCCTTCCCATTCGTAGGCGAGGCCCATAAGAATTTGGTCTGGAATGAACGAGAACTTGTAAGGGTTTTGGTGTTGGTTATATTGTCTCTTACATGCAGTCCTCAGCACTATTTCTAGGACATTTACAGGAAATAAGTCGCCTTTATATAGTCGCCAGGATATACGTACAAACATCGTGGAGTGACGTAAAGCAATAATCAATCAATCAGTCAAAAATATAGATTCGAATCGACTCCTTCCAATTGCAATTTTGTATGTCCCATTTTGATATCTAGACGCTATAGATTACGTCGATATTTTATCCATGAAAAGTACATTTATAGGAGTATATCTTTTAATATTTATTTTTATAACAGCCAAAATTGCTTCGTTCTCCCGGGAAAATATTTGTTTATTGAAACATTGGATTGTCTCAGATGCTAAATCCGGGGTGTTATCGTACTTTACAAGGACAGTGCTGCTCATTACCGTTTCAATACCCTTTTGATTTAAAAGAGAAAATGATGGACCCTCTATTGTCATATAACGTTTTTCGGTTGAAACCAATTTGGTACGTAGATTTTCAGAATGTCACATAGATGCCACTGCCCCATGAAACTTTATAATTCATATATGGAGAATTCATACAAACATCTTGAACACTGATGTTCAAGATCCTACCAGGAACTTAATTATGTTTTATATACGCCGCTAAGGTCTTTTGTTGTTTCCATGATTTTTGTATAAAGATATTTCAATTATATAACACACTAAAGTGGATTGTCGAACTAAATGTATTCAATAATTATTCAGAAATGTATGTCAGCATAGACAGACCAGGAACTTAATTATGTTTTATATACGCCGCTAAGGTCTTTTGTTGTTTCCATGATTTTTGTATAAAGATATTTCAATTATATAACACACTAAAGTGGATTGTCGAACTAAATGTATTCAATAATTATTCAGAAATGTATGTCAGCATAGACAGACAGACATTTTGACCGACTGAAAAACTAAGCCGGTATACCTTCTACAACTGTTTTGGCGGGGATAAAATGATAATCTTGTCCATACAAGGGCATTTGGTAATGTTTCAGTGTTTCCCTAAACACTCAGTAGGTTGTAAGATTGAAAAATGAAATTTATCAATCTCAAATAAAGTAAAGGAAGACGTCTAGTGGTTTCAGCAGAAAGTATCTTTAAATGTAAGTTAGAATTTAAAAAAAAACAAATTAACTCTTTGAAATTATCTAGTGTATTATAATATTATGCACAAGCGTGTACATGATCAGCAGCTAACATAATACCATTCATAGTGATTAATTTTCGCATTTTAAAGTCAACAGTATAATGCATTGAAAAGCATCGTATGTTGATAATATTCATGAAGATAAAAGGAAAATACATAAAACATATGTGATTGTGTGAAGTTACATATATTGTTTTTAAGCTATGATTATATTCATCAATGTTTATTAATAGTTATTAATGAAATCCACTGTAATATAAAAACACACATAGCGTGAACAAGCATAAAAATCAACAACTAAATAAACAAGAAAAATATTTTTGATATCCCAAGTTCAAGATCAATATACAAAAATATTTTATACTTATTACAATGTCTTTTAAGAGGTAATATAAGTGTCGAATATCAAAGCCTAGTCTCTACCTTAAAGTTACTCCAAAATATCAAAAGGTCTTACACACAGGTAAATAATTGGACCTATGGATCAAAAATTTGAAATCAAAGACATAAATTTAATGAACATTTTCTTGCAAGTGGTATAAAATCCTACATTAAACAACTCTATAAAGCAATGCTAGCTATTAAGTTGCCTAAGGTAGAAACGGTTGATAGACGTGTCATCAGTTATTTCTACAAAAAAGGTCATTCAAGCAAACATACAAACAAACATATTTATGAGAGAGTTAAACTCCAATCCCTGTTTTCAGGAGTCCTTAGGTATCCACTGGGGAACAACTTTTGCAGCCTTTATAGAGATTCCACTCATTTGATGTCATGTATTTAGGCTAACCTGCCAAGTTTAAAAGCAATCATAATTAATATTAAAGAATTAATTTTTCACTCCTTACAAATTAGCAGCCATTCACTACTAAAACGTTGTGAAATTAAGTTAAATTGATTTACTTTTTTAAACAGTATCCAAAAGGCAAAGAAAAAATATATGCATATCTGACTGAGTAACCATGTACGTCTTTAAATGTACGTATACCCTTCTTGTTACAGTTACTAATTTGATTTGTTTGTTACTAAACGGAATAGAATGATACCTTTTCTAACAGATAAATATTATTTCTCGCATGTATTCCAAAATATTGCTTTCTAAGACTATTTTTGGTACTAGCATATTATTCCACAAATGTTTCCTGTAGACATTTTATGACTTTTGTCTTGAGAATCCATATGATCTTTGTTCTCTATACTGAAAATTATTTAGACATTTTTAGATGTGTCTTCGGATTGTGCTGCTTGTGCTATAAGTGGAAGGGGGACTCCCGTTAACCGGTTAACCATACCGACTGATTGTAAATTGTTATTTGTTTCGTCTGTAATTAAGGGCATTTACGGCTGGTGTGACTAGCCAAACAGGAGACGCTCACTCCTCCCGGGCACCTGGTCTCACCTGAGTTTCAGGGATCCGTGAATGTTCACAGTGGTACATCGTTCTTAGTGCCATAGTCATGTCACCCCAGCTACTTTCGTATTTTATACTACCGTCACACTTATTCCCTTTAAGGGGTTGACTAAATTGTTTTTGCTTTTTTTTTCTCAGGTTCTGTGCCTGTGGCACTTTCTACACAGTGTTGTTCACATTCATGTATATATACATTGCTGAATTATACTTGTTTCGTCTGTATTTTAGGGCATTCACGGCGGGTGTGGCTAGCCAAACAGGAGACACACTTGATGTCACTTTTGAATGTCCACTGTGGTATATTGTTGTTAATGCCATAGTCATGTGACACCAGTTATTTTTGTATTTTACATTGATAGAAATGTTAAATACATAGTGTAATGATATAATGTTCTTGGAGGAAGGTAAGTTCTCTGACATCATCAGGATCTTTAAAAATAGATTCGAATCTGGTGTTTACAGAGCCTTGTAATTTTTTAATTTTTGATCTCAGCAGTACTGCAGATCCATTCCGAAAGAGTGTCGACCTGTACTTCCTCTCTTTTTGCCCATCGTGTAGCATATTCCTCGCAGGAGGTGATAATATTCTCAAAATTTTGGCTCCATGTGAATGATCTGGGTTCTCTGTATTTTGGACTTTTAAGGAAAAGTTCTCTTAATTTGGTGTTTTTAGCAATATCAAGATCACCAGTAATGACATGGCCACATGGAGAATGTACAAAATTAGATGAGGAACATGCACACGGTTGAGGATGGCATGCAGAGTTGCTAAGATCAAGACACTGCAAAACCCTTTGTAATTATAAATTTTGGATGCAACTGATGGTGTGTAGCTATAGGAAAGACATGGCGGATCTTTGTTTTTGAAATCTGGATGTATTTCCTCTAATACAGACATATGATTTAAAATTTGGCCAAAATTTAAATAATCAATGCCTCTATTTGCAAATTTAATTTTGATGAAAGGGCGATTAGATTTTTCCATAGATATATCTGACTTGACGGGACGAAAAAGTCTAGCGGTCGATATGTCCATAATAATGACATCTAGTCTATACTCTGCAGAGCTTGTATCAATATATATACTTTGTCTGGACGATATGTACAACTCGTGTAATTTTCTGAGTGAAATAGAATAAAGTTTTATACGAATGTGGTGAAGGCCCAAAGGTTTATTTATATATGGCAAAAGAGCATCAAAGGAAATACTAGAATGTCTATCTGATTGTCAGTTTTTTACATTTACGGCATAAATTTCAAACATTAGTTTGCGATGATTCCATTATGGACTAGCATTTAATAAATTCATATCATTCACGTAAGCACGGCAAGGAATAATTTGCAAAATTATAAGTATCATTCCAAAAACTTAAATACGATGTTAAATTTGAAGCAAAACAAATTTCATAAATGATGGATTGCAAATTGCATTCCATACAACACATCTGTACATTTTCTATCTCAAAATTAGTTGAATATCCTCTTGATCATCTTTTATGCCTCGATTCAAGGACAGAAAGAATCGGATTTAAAGGAAGTAGAGTTACCTAATTCAAATTTTACAGATTCCCCTCAAAAGTTTACAGAGAAAAAAAAAACAAGTTTCTTTTTCCCAGATGATAGCTTTATGTATCGTTATAAAATATATCTACAATTATGAAGATTGCATATTTTCAAACTGAAAATTCTGCAATGTAGAATTACATACCCGGTTACCATAATGGTTCTTGTTCTTTGTCTGCCATCTCTGAAATGAATTAAACTTAGTTTGAGATAGTGTGACTATAAATATCAATATCACTGAAAAATGTTAAAGTTAAACTTACTGTAGAAGAAGAAAGAAGAGTATTGGGAATGTAAAGAGGGATAGGAGGATTGCAATCACAGTTACAGAAAGATTATTTTCTAGCTTGTGAGTTAAGGTGATTAAATTGTCTTCAAATTTAAGGCATTATTGAGGTACAAGAACTGAGTCATGTACAGCGCAAACATTTGGTAAGAGTTCAAAATACATCAGTTTATGTTCAAATCTAAAATCGAGAAGAATTGACCTATAAATCGAAACATATTAATAAAATGGATGCAATTGTTACTTTCAAGATCCTGGAGATAACATCTATCATAAATTCGTATTTGTACAAATTACCTTTTAAGAACTGTATAGGTTTATCAAATGCCTTTTCGTCGAAAAGTTGATCCACAAGATAAAAAAAGCCATAATGTTTACATTCATATTCCGCTACTTTCTGCTGTTTTTCTTCAGTGAATTCCTCATCAGACACATTATTGATGAAGCATTTTTGCGTTATAATATTCAACTTTTGCTCTGTTGTTAGTTTAAATTCGCCTGATAAGTTTACTGTGCAGTGCTTGAATTCTTCAATGTATTCTTTTTTCTCCTGTATGAATTTTTCTGTGGCCATAATAACCACTACACTTCTCTTGTTGAATTTATTCATTTCTGATCTCAACTTTTGAACACCACCATGACGTGTCAACCAAGAGTCCATAACGATAACAAAGTATGGCGAATCTCCTTCCAGATTAAATGTAGGATAATCTAGTCTTACATCGACGGGTTTCAGTTCATGAAATTCTGTTTTTAATTTTTCAATAAGAGTCCTCCTACCCGTTCCCGGTTTTCCTGTTATAAGGACTAGCTTATGTTCCTCTAAATGCTTCGTTGCGTTTGTAATGGCCTTTTCATTTACTACTTCAACTCCTTGTACTTGGTCTGTAAATGAGCGAAAATATATTTGGAGTTTTGTAAATTTTTGAAGAATTTTGGGAAAACTTACAAATTGTAACCCTAAGATAAAATCTTTTTCGAGAATCCCGAGTGACATTTGTTTGAATGTTATGGTTAAAACTGATCTGCATATATGAAAGACCCCAATCCCAATGTTTAGTACAACATAGATGTTGCATTATTTATTTTCCATGTAATTATAGATAGTTTCAAGGAGATATATAGAGTCATATGCATGGATTAATTTAGTGTACCATATGCGCATTTCGACAACTCTCTTCAGTGATGCTCCAGGCCAAAACTGTGGAAATCCAAAGTATAAGTATTGGAGCAGCAAAATAATTACTAAAACGGCCTAAAGCACTTGATTTGTGGTGCAAACGATCCGAGTGCAATTCCTGGATTGCATTACTATATTTCAAAGGTTGGTCGCAATATATAACTAAAAACGGCCCGAAGCGACGTACAGCCCCAATAAACTTAAACGAATCACGCAATTGGTTGCATCAAGAGTAATGAATTCAACATCCTGACCATGTGGTCAAGGAAACACGTATCAAGAGCTCCTCCCTTCTTCTTGATTATTCACACAAATGCACACGCTATGT
Source organism: Pteria penguin (assembly GCA_035048485.1). Classification (NCBI taxonomy): domain Eukaryota; kingdom Metazoa; phylum Mollusca; class Bivalvia; order Pterioida; family Pteriidae; genus Pteria; species Pteria penguin. The sequence continues at coordinate 15,381,641 of CM068582.1, forward strand.
CTCAATGTTTTGTAATTCCTGACGGTGTTTGTAAGTAGAGAAAGGCCATTTTCATTTGGGTGTTTGTACTTCTTTATATTGTTAAATCAAATGTAACGCCTTGATATTTACTACTGCCGTGGCGAGGCAAACAGAGAACGCTTTCTTCTTCTGGGAGCTGGTCTTATTTCTGGTCTTCCAGATTTTCCTTAATTAGTGGTTGGATATTCTACTCTAGAGTAGTGTGTGTGTGTGTGTGCCCTTTAAAAGTCTTATTACATTTTCTTCATTAATTGAGATAAGCATGTATATACAGCAAAATTTATTTTAAATGAATGTATATTTCAATTCAAAAATCATATATCATTGTATAAATACAGATATTCATATAATAAAGACATTTTATTTAAATTTACATGTGAACAGAGAAACATGTCACTATTTAAATTTTCTGATTTTTAAAGAGTTATCTGCCCCTGATTTTTTCAGTGTGTATAACATGCAAGATATGTGAAAGTATTACTTTATTCATGAAAATCTTTGTATTCTGTAATTTTGGGGCGAAAATGTATCCCTTTGCATGAAAAGTAGCATCTCACAGTCTTTAATTAGAATTTTCACTCCAGACACTAATACTTCACAGGTTAAAACTTGCATCTTCTTAAAGTTTGAGGGACCATGTTTTTATGCATTAAAACATTGTTGTTTATTCTTGTTGTCATCCTTCCCATAGACGCTCAGGGTAAAAATTTTATGGTACCGTGTCTCATTGGTTTAATTTATTGTTCAGTTTTGATACGAGGGATGTTCCGAAATTATTGTTATTTTGGCGATTTCATTTTGATAGAAGTAATTGTGATCATTTTTTCCAGATAGGTGAAATTTTAGTTTGGGGAACAAGAAAAAGTCACAGGGGGCCAAGTCTGGTGAAAATGCAGGGTGGGGGAGAACAGTGATCTTTTCTGCCTTCAAAAACTCCGTTACAATACGCGCCTGGTGTGCTGGCGCATTGTCATGCAAGAGCCTGAGGTACTTCAAACATGTATGTGGGCGGCGGCGTTTGTAGACTTTCTTCAGTTTTCGAAGTACAACGTCTCTATAATACTTTGCTGTGACAGTTTTGCCTTTCGGAACAGGGATTTGCATGATTGGACCCTTGTTATCAAAGAATATGACATACAAAACCTTCCTCACGGTGCGTATTCTTTTAGCAATGCTAGGGCGCCTGGCGTTTTTGTTTGCCCAGATTCGATTAGAGCATTTTCTTTTGGGCTCGAAAAAATACACCCATGTTTCATCACCTCTGACCAAATAATCAAAAGCCTTTTTTCTGTATTTTGGGTATTTCTTCAATAAGGATTTGGCCTTGTCAACCCGGGACCTCTTTTGGTCGTCAGTTAGTAAATGGGGTATCCACCTGGCATTGATCTTGCCCATCTTAAGATGTTTCTTTAAAATACAGTGAATACGTGCTAAAGACAAGCCTGTCATTTTAGCTAACTGCCTGACAGTGTACCTTGCATCTTTTTCAAGGATTTGCCGAATTCGTTCAATGTTATGCTTTGTTGTTGTTGTTGCAGGGCGACCTGTGTGAGCAGCATCTTTCAGCTGCTGGTGTCCCGACTTAAATCGAGCAACCCACCTACAAATAGTCATATATGACATTTGACCCTTCCCATAAATATCACACACCTCACGATGAATATCTACCGCCTTTAAGCCAAGTAGAGACCTACCTTTGATATAGGCCCCAATTTCAATTACGTTTTCAGCTCTCTTGCCAACCATATTTATATAGAGTGTAACGAGTACGCTACAAAACAATGTACACAGCACCAATGTCAGTGTAATTGTGAGCGAGAAATTTACCTATACCACGCTTCAGATATCACGCTATCGCCATGAGGTAGTTTTAAGCTCATTTAGCACTATTTCCACGAGATATTGCGCAAGTAACAATAATTTCGGAACACCCCTCGTATTTGATATTTTATACGAGAGATCTGTCTTTCTATCTAACGTCATGTCCATCTATCTGCCTGTTAAGAATTATATCTCTTTAAATATGTTTCAAATAAATAAGTATTACAAAACCACAGGAGCATTTGTAAAATGAAATAAAAGCTAATTATAAATATATCATGAAATCAGAATTACATTTTGTCAAATAGAAATTACATACCATTTTGATTTGATGAGGATTCGTCCTGTGTTGCCTCTGGAATTTATTGATTTATTAATGTAATGAGGTTTTGAAACACCCCAAAACAACAACAACAACAATAATAATAATGATAATAATAATTATTATTATACTAATACTAATGATAAATATAATAAATGTTCAATGCAATTTGTCGATGGAAACAACTCTAAAACGTCCTAGAATATTTAATATTCTGTGTCCATTCACACAAATATAGTTTTTTCTCTTTGTAATTATTCCCGAATTCGTAGCTGCTAAGGAACGGATAGTGCCATGTTTAAAATTCTTCCAAGAAACGAATTGAAATTTATTGCACTGACATAAAAGTTTCTTCATTTTCATATTCTTAAAATTTTATGATTGAATTATTAGTCACAAATTACAGGCAGTTTTTTTTAAATAAGATTCTAAAAAGCATGTTGCATGGTGTTATGTTATGTGCGTTGTCAGATTTGTTGGTTAAACTTGACTGTAATAATTGTGCAGGTAAATGGTAGAATTAGAAACTGCAAATCAACCTTAAACTGATGCAAGGTTTAAGATGGACGTTGAGAGGACTGGACGAAGTTGTTATAGATAGTATTTTAATATATGGAGTCAGAGGCTATGTGGATAAATAGTACGTACCATTAAGTAATACATTCGAGGACGGTATATCTTTATTATACATCTCTGATTTCGATATCATCCCTTAAATCAAAAGGCTGGATTATTAACTGACAATGAAAATGAGTTTCCTTGGATTTTTCTTTCCTTCAAGGAAAAAATGTAGCGTGCCAGAGGCCCAATCTGGACTATATCACTCACCAGAGCATATTGAGCACATTAGAAACCAAGAAAGTTTCGGTATGTTCTCTAACGAAAAAGACATTTCTGACATTTTATTTCCAAATTGAACAAGAGACATTACCACGTCATCCTAAAACACTCATACATTCAAAAAGTGTCAAAACTTACCGAAGTGGTTGTCGAAAAATTTGCGCGTGAAGAACCAGAGTTATATTCCATGAACACAAACATAAGACGTTCTTATATTTATATTCATAAATTCTATTTGAATATTTTTTCAACGAACTTTAATAAATCAAATTTCCTGCTCGATGCACGTACGTATTTTCGAAATAAATGTACCATGTTCTAGCTTTTCAATACTCCCAGCCCTCATCAGTAAAGAAAATATTGTGTGAATATTAAATAATCTAAAATGATTTAGTTTAGTGCCACACATTTCTAACAAAGGAAATGTCCCCATCAAAACAATAAAAATGAGATAACATCCGACTGTGAAGACTTGGATCAAAATCCTTACATTTACTATAAACTCAAATCAAAGCGACAACAAAATACTACGATTATTTTGTCGTATTGAATTAGTCTATTACAAAGAAACAGTTTTCCTGGCGAAAATGCCATCAAATTCCTCGTTGCTAAGGGACGGACAGCGCCATGTTTAAAATTCTTCCGAGAAACGAATTGATATTAATTGTACTGATATAAGAAGTTTCTTCATTTTCCTATTTTTAGAATTTATGATTAAATTATTAGTCACAAACTAATACACACATAAGCAATTTGCAACAGGCAGTTTTGCTGCGGCGCGGCGAGATGAAACAACATGCTAGAAAGCATGTTGCATGGTGGTACGTCTTGTACGTTGTCAGTTTTTTCGATTAAACTTAATTGTAATAATTGTGCACGTAATTGAAGAATTAGAAACTGCAAATCGTCCGTGATATGAGATTTAAGACGGACGTTGAGAGCACTGGACGAAGTTGTTATAGACAGGATTATCGATATATGGAGTTCGAGGCAATGTGGACTACGAGTACGTACAATGTAGTAATACATTTGAGGACGGTATATCGTGGTTATACATGTCTGAACGCTAACGTGTGAACGAATCAGAAGTGTCAAAACTAAATAAGTGAATTAGAATGTGCTTTTTCTGATATTTATTACATGGAACTAACTCTGCAAAGTTTCCAACATTTTAAAGGGCAATTTACTGTGAATTGAGACACCCAATTCTTTATATATATTTTCATTATTTATTTAATCGATGGAAGGGGCGAGGGTATCATGAAATAAATATATCGTTATCTAAATCATGAATGAAATGGAGAAAGAGATATACATTGGAGATAATAACATGACCCCCATTCTTAAACAAATACATATAGTTCCCATTAATTTTGTTCCAAAAATGTGGGACAGCAACATGCAATCTAATTTAATCAAACCAGAGAAAATGACCATAGACAAAAATTAAGTCATAAATGTCTAGAATACTTGGCCTCTTTTTTGCCTCTTTTATCACGAGCGAGGTTTATAAACTAGAAAATCATAAAATCATAGAAATATATTATTACTGCCAATTTCACGTCTTTGCAATATGCTTTTACCTTTTAAGAAATCAACCGGGTCATCAAATGCCTTCCTTTTGAAAATGAGATCTAAAAGATGAAAAAAACCATAAGACTGGCATTCATATTCTGCTACTTTCCTACGATTTTCAATAGCAAAACAATCATCAGACAGTCCATCTGCGCCACATCGTAGTTTGATGGCTTCTAATTTATCTTCTATTGTCAATTTAAACTCTCCTGATAAGTTTATTGTGCACTTCCTAAATTCTCTCATATCTTCGTTCTCCTTCGTGAAATTTTCAGTTGCATTTATAATTACTTTACTTCTTTGATGGAAATTTTTCATCTCTAACTTCAAGCGTTCAATACCACCATGCTGTGTTAGCCAATCATGTGGAATGATAAATAGGTATTCATCGTTATTTCTTACGTGAAAATGCGGATAATCTGACTTTACACGCTCAGTTTTCAGGTGCTGGAATTCCTTTGCCACGTCTTTTATAAGAACCGTTTTTCCGCTACCCGGTATTCCTTTAATAACAAGTATTTTGTGTTTCTTTAAGTGCTTCACAGCAGCATCGATGGCCTTTTGATGTCTAAACTGACCTAAAAGTAAGCAAAACTGATTGACCTAGTTATATTTGACATTTGTTATCAAAATTTTCAGATACATTATTAGAAAATATTTATCATAACAAGACATAAACTCTATGTAGAATTGGGTTCTGAAAAAAGGAGTAATTTCTAAAAAAAATTCTTATCTGTTCTGATTCCACCCTTAGGATTATATGTATTTGGCTTAAGTATGAAAACGCAGAGGAAACTGAGACACCGAGGAGACCATATTACATGACTTTAGAGGTAACTCTCACAGCTCTAAAATATAGTCGTGAACTTTTTTCGTTTTTTCAATTGTTTTTGTTTGTGTGCTTTTGTTTTGTTTTTCTCTCTTTTAGTTTTGTGATTGGTTTTTGTTTTAAATAAATAACAAGAAAAACTCGATGTCAATATTGTTTCAGCTACTCCGCTTCTATCAATTGCAAGTGATAACAACATTACAACACATAGCGGAGACCATCTTCTCAACATTTCATCTTTGAGATGAATATATACAAACAGTGTTTAGAAAGTGTCACAATCACATATCATCAAGATAAAGGTATACTGATAGCTAAAAACAAACAAAAACCTCTCACACAAATGGTTTAAGTATGCCATTTCGATTAAATGATTACTTCACAAAAACTTTTCTTCCTACATAGGTTATTCTTAAATGGCATACTTAATGTAAGGCATCAAAACATTATTCCATTCCTTTTGGAAAAATTGACATGTGATGTATGTCCAATTTTAGTACATATGACATTAAAGAAATCAATCAAATAATCAAGGTAATATAAACAGTTCGATCATGTTTTCACTGTGACTATTTCTTTAAATTGCAAAGATAGCTAGCAGTGTACTCTGGACCACTGAACATGGATGAACCCGTTCCAAGGGAGACGTGATCGTCTCGTATTTGGCTAGAGTATCCGCCATAAAAAATAAAATGCAATAAAGACATTATAATAATTTTCAAAATGGAAAAAATTCAGAGACACATACCCCGTGGCTTTAATCGCTGATTTTCTGGTGTTTCTTCTGATATGAAATCAGATTAATACATATCATGAAATGAAAAAAAATATATATCAAATATGTATGATACGAATATTTGCGATCAAAACATAAGTATGGAAAAGTAAGGATAATGTATATTTTCTAGCATCATATATGTTATGTAAAGAAAATATGAAAGTAAGATGTCTTCGAAGATAGCAATGATGAAATGATTATTTATTGTAAGTAATTGAGCGGCAAATATTAGATGCAATGCAAGAAATCGGGGGACAGGACTATACTTGAGAAAACTAAATATGCATGGGTTTGATTGATTGAATATTGTTCTACGTCAATCCACGATTATTTCACGTATATGGTGACGGCATCTGCCTGAGGCATTGCATACAAATAATAATAAAAGCATAAATAAATAAATAGATAGATAAACAAATATATAAATAAACAAAAAAAAAAAACATAGCCGGTTTCAACGCTGAATACAAAGTCCGTTATCATCCGTTAGGCGGCGCTTGTATATTATGAGTTAGAAACGACGTTGAACGTTAGCAACCTTTTAACGTTTCATTGTTCTTTACGTCATTTTTGTTGGAATACGTTTTATTTCCTCCCTTAACATTAGGACCACAATTAATGGTGGTAAAGTCCATTACAAAATCGTCCACAATGTAAATTTCCGTCAGCTAACTACCAGACACCCTATATTTACCGAGCCAAATCATGTAATTGCTGAAATAATTTCAATATTGTAATGAATTCCATAGAAGATTGTGCCAGAATATGGGTAAGCATGAAGACGTGGAATTGGACATGTTGTTGAAGTGTTAGTTGTGTAAAATCACGTATTAGCAAACTAAAAAAGAACACAATATCTTATTGTACTACTGCATTCGATGACCTATATGTTGCGGTGGAATAGATACATTACACAATGATTACGTTTTAGTGCCAGTAAACAAAGTCCCAACCAATATTGTATTTGCGTGTAAGGTTTAGTATTACAACTGGCTTTTCGGGGAACTTTGGAGAAATACAGAAACTAGTAATCCTATACATACTCGCTTCGAACACTGAACATCTCAAAATGTACTTTTTTTTATTTTTTTGTTTTTTGGTACTAAAATCATAATTCACTCCAACAGTCCATGTAAGATCTGGAACAGTAATAACTCACCTTCATTTTGTGGATGACGTCGAATTTTGTAACACACAACGACTATGACGATGCAAATGATGACAATGAAGAGAACAATAAGGATAATGCCGTATCCAGGAATATTGGATCGTAACCTACGAATTCATAAGACAAATGTGCTTTCAGTTCACTATGATTAAACCTTTTAAAGATCACGTCATTAATTCTCGCGAAGAAAGTTCTCTTTACATCATTCAAACTGTAAATTCTCTATTTTATGGTAAATGGGTTTGTTTCATAATGCAGAAAATATAGTTTATTAGTTTGGTGTTATCAAAATAAGAAAATCCCCTTAAATGTTGAAGTCTGTATCAACTAGATGTACACTATTGATGTATTATTGTTATATCATTTAAATATTTTCCAACCATAAACCAATGTCTATCAGATTTATTGAAATATAAATTTAACATTTGAATTTCATTACAATTTGGACCAAACATTTGAACCAACAGACATTCTCAAGAAAAGCAAATTTCTTGATAATCTTTTAAAGGTTTATGGCAGATTTAAATATTTGCACTTAGATCCCTTTAACAGAATTCGTGTCTTGTGACCAATATTAAGAAGGAAATGGGGAGGGAGAAAACAACAGAATTTGCTGTATGAGAGAATTTGCTATACCATAAGAATAAGCGCATGGATTACATCAGAAAAATATTTGGTTGTAATGCATTGGTGGTACCCACTTAAGACGGTCTGGTAAAATGACAAGCAATACCTTCCCACTTACCATAAAAGCATTACAATCAAAGAGCACATTCGGAGTTGGGCAAGTAAAACTGTTTTCTAACATACAACTTTGTGGTTTTATATTTGTAGCCTTCAAAGAAACAAATGTCGTCTGTACTACTAAAGTGGTGTCACATGACTACGGCATGACTAAGAACAAAGTACAACACAGGATATATATGGACCCCTGAAATTCAGGGTGAGACCAGGTGCACGTGAGGAAGGATCGATATAAATGTTTTTCTTGAACGCAACTGTTGTCTAGCTTTTTGCTTTTTAACACGAAAAAGGGCGACGCAGTTGTGTTAAGGCAATACAGGGTTATATAATGTTGCATGAAACCCGGCAAAACATAATATGATGTAATTGTGACGTCACTATGGCCCAGTACATTATATGAAGCGGGAGGCACTGCAACAATCAACATGCCAAGAAAAACGCTGTAGTGCAACCTTTTCCTCAACTCTGTTGTGTAATTCCACATAAAAACTGTTCTATATCTATTTGAAATGCGTCTTGCGGGGCCTAATTTTTAGATAATAAAATATCAACAGAATTTCAATTTAATTAGACAATGTCTTATATAGCAGTCACGTGATTGCAAACAATTAGGGATATAATTTCAATGTGTGAAAAGTAAACTTGTTAAACAATTTGCATTTTTACCATTTTTGCAGAAATAATTTATTCTATTTCTTATGCGGTTTGCAACATAGACTATATATTGTCAATCACGTCGTGGAGTGCCTTAACGTTACTGCGGACTTGAATTATGTTGTGTTCATTAGAATTCGTGTTTAATGGACTAATATGTAAAATTAATTTTCCTGATATTATGTGGCAACGATACTTTCTACAGTGTTTGTTAAAATTCATGTATAGATACGGTGCTGAATAATATTAAATTGGTCTGTGTTGGTCATGGCGGGTGTGACTAGGCAAACAGGAGAAGCTAATTGCTCCCAGGCACCAGGTCTCATCTCTGAATGTCCACTATGAAAATATGGTGTTACATTAGAGCTAAGTTCCATATTACACACTCGTAATTAAACGATTAAAAATCAATTTTCTTAAACGAAAGGTATCTACATGTTTACATTTAAGTGAGCAGTCGTAAATTATCTGACAGCTGATAGCTGGATTGAAATGATAAGGAGTACATCATAAAATTAATAAATGATTGCCATCATAGACATGCAACTATTTTAGATATTTATTAATTGAAGGTACTCTTGTGACTGGCGTAGCAGTTAAGTAGATCATAATACTCGGATCATGCTCCTCAAGAAGAATCCCAGCTTTAGAAGATATGACTTCTACAAGAAGTCCTTCTTCGACCCCCACACACATATATTCTATAGGAAACAAATTCATAAAAGGACAAAATTAAATCACATTCAATCCAAATAAGCATCTTGTTTTTAAATAAAGAAAGAATTCCATTTAAAAACGTCATATAATATTAAAAAGAAAATATACATCTCAGTTGCTCCGTCGTCATTCCATAATTGAATAGTTGGGAAGCATCCAGGATCTGTAAAGGAAAACAATCGACTGTTCAATACAATGAGAAGTTTTGAATAGTTTTGGCAGATAAGTTTTAAAATAATGAAGACGTTACAGGCATATGATTTTTAACGAAATTCTGTATTGTATCTGTGTTAAACTACATAGTTTAGGTAAACAAAAATGAGTCAAATCCAGTGTAATCTAAGGTACAATTGTATTATGTTAACTTTTCTGAAAATTCCATAATCAACCAGCATTTCTTACCGATTGCATCAGAAAAAGGAAACCTATCGCCCCTTTTAGTTTTACCATAGAAACTGGTTTGGTGTAAATGAACAAATGTGATTGTAATTTCTTTTATACATGTTTTAAATTCAAATGGCCAATTATCAGATGATACTGTTATATTTTGAAGTTCAAATGTAGATAGCTCATGTGAGAGCATTATCTCCCTATACGTTTTATGAAATTCCACTAAACAGTGTAGGAGGAGTTGCAAGTGTTAAATGTTTTTCAGTTTTAAATAGTCAAACGTCTCCTAAATAGACAATATGATATTGAGATCATCAAAAAGACTATAGGTCTTGTATTTGGCCCCTCTACAGCCTTATGCAGACTTTTACTTGAACGTTGCACGCTGACTAACAGGGCGGTGGGGACTATATGACGGGCCTTGTCCAAACCTCTTTCAGAGGAGACATGGTCCTGAACCTCGTCCCCTCTGACTGTTAGTCGGGACTCCTACAGATCTAGGGTCTTAGCTCGCTTTCAGACTGGCAGAGCACGGTTTATCATGTTGATGTCGCATATATTTTTATACCATTATGTGTTTTACAATACCTTACGTGTTTATATTTTTATGACCTCTCAATATGCGATACCTGTTTACCCTTGTTCTTTACATGGAGGATTATTTATAAATTTTTAAATGTACGTCTTTTGATTGTTCTGCTGTTACGGTGAGTGGGAAGGTGGGCCCGTAAACCGGTTAACCACACCATTTGTTTGGCTTTTGTCAAATTAAATGACCGTCCTAAGTCGGTATCGTAATTGCACTACAATCAAATATTTTTGTAATGTGTTAAATGTTCTATTATATTATTTATATTCATGTATTGTATAGCTCCATGGTGACTTTTGCCACATAACTGAGCCGGTAACTCCTCTTTTTTCTTTCATCAACATCATTGTTTGCAATTGTTTCGTGACAATATATTTCTCTCACCATTTTGTATCTAGTATTTAGGAGTCTTTTTAAAACTCAAGTTATGTTTGCCATAGAAAGTGTTGACATGATATAATTCTATTAGCATGAACATAAATTTCTCTAAGTCCTGTAACTCTGTAAACACAAATCGGATAATCTTCAAAATCATAAGGCGTCTTCCTCTTATTCATCCTAATATTATGTATGAATTTTATGAAAATTGTTTAAAGGAAACTCAAGTTATGGCGTGGGAAGAAATGGTGACGGACAGACAGATTGATTACTATACTGCACCGGCCATATGGTTGGGTCCTAACGGAGCCTATACTTGATTAGTGTATTGTACAGCGGATGCAACTTTCCAACTAAAATATATATTTATTTATAGCTATACATTTAGGATTACATTATCTCTCATCGAATGTAAGATACTAAAGTAATTGGTGTTACATATCTATGACAATAATTACAAAGTTCCATCTAATTATCAAACAACACCAATGATGAGGCTGGAACCCGTAACCTAATATTACTTAGCATAACTTGTTAACCACATGTTCTGTAAAATAGAAATGAACAATAAGTGCAATCTTACATTTGTAGTATAGATGAGACTTGTAGTGCATTTCTGGACATCCATTTGTCTTATTTGAATTACACGTAAACGGTTGTAAATTGTCATTTACAAGATATATGGCAGGACACTTTCCTGTTAACAAAGTGAAACACAAAAATACTAAATGTAAAACAACCACATTGTTATACGTTATTACCAAAGTGAATAGCAATAAACAATTCATTTTAATGTGATAATTCAAATTCAATAGGTCAATAATAATGGTAATGATTGATTATTGTTATAACGTCACACTTATTCCCTTTGCAGTGTAGAAGTCGTAAAAAGTTTCCCGCGGAGGATTTGACTTAAGTGTTATTATACCCTTTTTGCCTGATGTTCACATTCATGTATATATACAGTGCTCTATTATATTGTTTCGTCTGTATGTCATGGTATTCACGGCGGGTTTGGCTAGTCAAACAGGAGACGCTGACTTCTCCCGGGCATCTGGTGTCGACTCTGAATTTCAGGGGTCCATGAATGTCCACTGTGGTACATTGCTGTTAGTGCAATAGTCATCTGACACCAGTTAATGTTGTATTTTATACGTCACTCCACGTAATTTACGTATACGATGATTGCATCTGCCTAATGCATTGTATAGGAATCTATACCTTTGCAATGGACCCACCCGAAGCAGTGAGGGATCTTTTACATCCTCGGTTTTCATTGTCTCTTTCGAAGGCCCAGCACCTCATTAACTGGCACTCACCAGCTTGAATAATAATTATAATAATGAAATAATAATAATAATAATATTGATAAGAATAATAAATAATAATAATAATAATAATAATAATAATAAATAATAAAAATAATGATAATAATAATAATAATAATTATAATAATGATAAATTGATAAGAGGTGTTCTGGTACACTGGAAAACCATAATTTGAAAGTCAGGCAAACAGAAAAGGAAGGGTCCCTTCCCTGTTACCTTAGTCAATGATGCAAAACAGATTTTATGATAACAAGATACAGTTTAAAACCTAGAAGTAGTACAAATTTTAGTTCCTGATTAGATCTAATACTGACTTTATAAATGTAATCCATGTCAATTTAATATCAAGATTTATGGGTACAGTTTCAAATACTTTTTTGTATATATTCAATTACTTTGGATAAATGAGATTTCGTATTTTGATGAAAAATGACCTATTTGATCAAAATTATAGTGGATATTATTTAACTATTAGTGACATTTTTGAAATTTGATTATGCTTCTTAAATAATGAAAATGTGACCAGCAAGGTTTGGAATTCGAAAATCTCACACAAAATATTACTTTTATCAAACTTATTAAACATTTTCTTGTTTTCATGTTTGACAGGCCGTTTATTTATGATGCCACAATGAAAAAGTATGCCAAAAGGTGTGATGTCGGGCATTTGACGATCAGTGAATTCTTGACAGATGATTACTCATTATCCTCATGAACATCATGTGTCAGTTATAATTAGGAAAATTAACCTGCCATTACTTACCTGGTTCTATCCATACCCAGAGGCCACAAAACTCAATATATTTCGTCCTATCCTGAAAGTCGGGTAAGCAGTGATAAAATATTCCAGCACTAGTATCACACGATAACCTATTTATCGAAAGACTAAAATTTAGTTCCGTTCTATTGCCAAGTTCTTGTATATAAATCTCATCACAACTTTTGCCAAATACCTCTCCCTGCTGTGAATTACTTTGTTGTGTAAACCCTATAACACTTAAACTGGAAAACAATAATAGCGTAATCTTTTCCGCCAGGATGGGTCTCATCATGCTAAACGTCTTTTCTTCTGTATATTATACTGATGTAATGCTATATGATCCAATGTACTGCCAATTCCGTGTAGTTAGTTTATTTGGTAATCTAGAATAAAATCCAATCACTTCAGTTGAAAGACTCGTTGTTTCAGAAATGCTACTTAAAATTAATCAAATTATATAAATAATTTTCACAATAAAAATAACCACTAATCTGTTTATCATGTTCGTTTAATACCAAAGTTCTGTTTCAGTGACAGTACATATATAATATGATTTCCCACAAATGCACAAGGTTTAAACTGGCCCTGTTGAAAAGCAATTCCTTTACTATGAATGTTTAACGCGACAAGCGTTGACTTGATATGAATTGGATATGGTACTATTATTATTGATCAAAATATATCTTTATATATAATAAGCTAAATGAAGAAATATATATATATTTCCTAATCATACAAAGCCAGCGTGGCCTAGTGGTATCGCGTTGGACTCCTGATTGGGAGGCCGGGGTTCGAGTCCCGCTCTGGTCATGCCATGCATTTACTCTAGACCTGTACAGATAAGTATCAATATCTGAGGTATGCTTTGCATAAAGATCAGCATTAATAAGGCTGCCTTTGAAACAAAATCGAGTATGCAGTTTTTAAAGTATCCTTGTGTCTACATTAAGAAGTTTTGGAGAGTACACATTGTCCAAATTCTACAGATAACGGAGAATGCGAATTACATAATATTACTTTGCTTTTATATCTTCTTGTTTGAGAAATAAATACACTCTAATATAAAAAAGCTTTTGACCTATTCATAACAAAGTCAAGATAAGCTCACTATGACACAAAGTTGCATGTGTATTTCGGAGCAATATTATTTACCTTTTTATAAAAGTATATTGATCGATAGTTAAAACGTATTTCTTGCTAAAGACTCCAATCCAAACTGCAACAATAATTTTGACTTTTAACACAATGTTTGCCCTTGCATTACTTCTGCCTGCTTTAAATTATATTTTTCTCAAATTTCGTCTTTATGAGGCAACAATTACCATAAATGATACCTGCATATTCAAACATAGCATAAGAAAAGAAGAATAAAGTGTTTGTGGGGACTTTCCTTCAAGTTGGAATTTAAAAAAACAAAACTTGACAATGAGTTTTTTCCAAGCTTTTGATGCTATTTCTTATATGTCTTCATACCACAAGTATGATTTACTTGAAATGAATGAAGAGGACACCGAAATGTTTTATTAACATGGAAACGACAGCATGGCAGACTGTAAATGCTTTACGAGATATTAATATTTCTTTTGTTTTAGATAATTAAAAGTTGCTAACCATTGTCCAATCTTATATGAAAATTGTTGAAGTCGGAGTTCATGAAGTCAGCAGCAACAGATAAGGGATGATCGACGATTATATACAGAGATATATTATCAACGAATGATTTCATATTGGAGTTTACGTAATTAATTATCTTTTATGTGTGTTAAAATTGTAATCGACCCTAATGTGAACGCTTGGGGTACCCAGGGCCACATTTCACTGTACCCTGAAGAGGATTCATTGATTGCATTTCTTTAGAAACATTGGCAGTGGTAACTTCCACATTCTTCCCAATTCAATCAGTATACTCGTATGCCATGCGTGATCAAAATTTTTACTAATATCGCAAAAAGACCTGTTGTTCCTTATAGTTATCAAATGCTTATATTAACCGATATTCGACCGAATTGGCGTTATAAAGTAGTTAAATATAATATAGTTATGCAAACATATGATTAATCTCCTTTTTTTGAATAATGAATTCACGATTCTTTCTTTGCCGAGGTCTCTGCACTGCATCCATACTTTTTTCCGTGATTTTGGAGTCATATTAGAACTGTTAGTTTCCATTATCGACGTACTTTTACCGTGATTTTAGAGTAATATCTAGGCTGTTAATTTGACGATGTATATTTATGCGTTTGAAAAAAAGTAGACAAATGGGATTCACCAATTTAAATTGGGATGAGGCCAGGTGCCCGGGAGAGGTAAGCGTCCCCCTTTGCATACAAAACCCGTTGCGAAAATCCCGCGACAACTGTTCATGTCCAAGAAGTAAATACATATATACATGTACACATATGAGCATATATAGGAGACAAGACACAAGACACTCAATCAAATTATCTAATTTACAGGAACATGTATAAAACGCGGTTGAACTGAATTTCAGATGTCAGAAATGCGTGTGAACAAATGTCTGTGTGTACAATGTATACATACAATGTCAAATCAGACTTAGTCAAAGAGTTCTGAAAGACCGTTAGTTTGTATGATCATGTGTCATACAGACTTTGTAGAGTATTACAGTATTTTGTTATTAGAAAAATAAATTGAAAACAAATTTTCAAACCATAAAATACAACGTCTATTCAATAATAGGCAATCCACTATAAACATACTTTATTTTCATGTCACAGACAGCTCACCTCAACATGTACCTTTCTTTATCGCATGCTGTTTTGTTACGTAATCCATACAATTCGACCTGCATAATACTCGAAGGTAATCATCTACCCTACTGAGTTACAGTGTCTTGTCCATTGGAAAATTGAAATACAAAGAAACTCTCCCTATAATGAATCATATCATGGTTGTTTGTTTGGTTTTATTTTTCATATATTTAATTATTTTAACTCATTTGTTAATTTTTCATTTTATAATTATTATTATTGCTGTTGTTGCTATTGATATCATCATCATCACCATCATCATCACCATCATCATCATCATCATCATCATCATCAATCATCATAATCAATCATCATCATCACCATTATCATCAACATTATTATTTTATTATTATTATTATTATTATTATTATTATTATTATTATTATTATTATTATTATTATTATTATTATTATTATTAGTAGTAGTAGTAGTAGTAGTAGTAGTACTAGTAGTAGTAGTAGTAGTGGTAGTAGTAGTCGAAGTAGAAGTAGCATCATCATCATCTTAATCATTGTTATTAATAGATTTGTTGCCGTGAGAGTGACTCCCATGTGAGGGAGAACCAGTGTTATTTCTCTGTTGGGTTTCCACGTTTGGAAACCTCTGGGAAAGGGGGGGGGGTGAGTGTAACGGATGCCGGTATAAACCCGGACAGCTCAATGGTGAGAGCGTTAACAATGAAGGTTACAGGTTCGATTCTTGGGTCCGGTTACAATTTTTCACCCTGTCTTGTTAAAAGAAGCATACCAGATTGACTTTTTATCTTATAAATATATATTCTGATTGATTGATTATCGTTTTACGTTACTCCACGATTATTTCAAGTATATGGTGACGGCATCTGCCTGATGCATGGCATACAAATTTAGACCTTTGCAACGGACCCACCCGAAGCAGTGAGGGATCTTTTACGTGTCACGCTTACCGTGACAAGAGACCTCGGTTTGTACCGCCTCATCCGAAAGACAGAAAACAGGTGTGCCCAGGGCGGGAGTCGAACCCTGGACCGCTCGATCACGAGCCGAGCACCTTATCCACTAGGCCACACCGGCTTAATATATATTCTGTCTTTTATATAAAGAGGTGAGAGAAAAAATATCAACCACATCTTTATACATGTACACCATTGAAATATTTGCAGCATCTTTGACATTCGAGGTGGCTAGCCAGACAAGAGACACTTACTTCTCTCTGGTGTCACTTAGGATTTTCGGGATTCCATTAAGTTTTACTATGGTACATATTGTGAGTGAAACAGTTTTATTACAGTTACTTCCGTATTTTCACACAAATGTCTGCCATTGATTATAAAAGACGAGAGATTGTCTCAAATGAAATTCTAAAAACTTGTCAAGATGAATATCTAAAGTCATAATAAAACATATAGTTATATGTCAAAATCAAAGTCTTCTAGACCTAAACGAAGAGAAGTTAATTTACTGGACTCATACACTGATGACAGCAATGTAACTTGACTTTTAAATTCGACTGAGTTGTATTTTGAAAAGTTTGGAATTTTCCTCTAGACCTTAACAAAACTGAACCTTTCCTCTTTAATATCCGCATAATATCCACATAAGTTTGCCGTGTGAGGAGAATAAACTCACCGATGTACAAGGTCAGAGGTCATAGAAAAAGGTCTCAAGTGAACATGCCTTGTTATAGAGACGCCACTTTTTACACTACAATGTTTTCTCATTTTTATCACAAAAAAAACCCCCACAAACAAACAGAAAATATTTCCAGTGCAATAAAATTCAATATCGAATAAAGCTTATCGAGAGAAAATAGGTGAAACCAAGATGACATTTAAGTCTTAAAAACAAACTGTGTAATTTATGAGTTTATGCTTACTTTTCTAATCAAATCTTATCATTTCTGATCGATTTTTAAAACGAAAGTAGATAATTACATGGCAATATTATCCAAATCATTATATGTTAACTACTTCATTTAATTATATATGTATACCTATATCTACTACGGAGATAAATAAATGATATAGATATTCACTTTACCTTAATTCTTTTTCTTTTGTTGCGATGTCCTGCATGTGACTGTTATTGATTCAGTTGTGTTTACTGGGTCTAATCTTTGCAAGAGCTTATGATATAATCCTATGAAACTATATTTGACGATAACTTGTCGATTCACGCACTCTTCATCCAGGTAGCAAGATTTAAAAGGTCATATTTCGAGTTGTCGAAATGCGCGTATTGTGCAATAAATCAGGGGCGGATGCAGGATTTGAGTTAGAGAAGGGGGCGAGAAATATGATAGAAAGGCAGCGGTTGCCCCCCCCCCTTCCCCCAATTTGCCACTGCACTAAATTTAGACACCTATATATGTTCTGATATTAATTGTACTGAAATCATTGAGTATACGACATAAAGTTAATTTTTGAATGAATAGAGATGAAAACTATAGTAGAGGGTATATAATCTGTTAAATTATTGCGATGTACGTGAAGAACAACTTAATTTGAATATCGAGTGCTAGAGTTATAAGACAAAAAGTATCTTTTGAAGCTTCCTTTATATTTCGATAAAAAGAGAGTCCCCTACCAATTAAAGTAAACACACACCTATACCTCACCGGGCTTTTCAATTTAAAAGTTTGCCTTGTTTAAACTTACTCTTAGTCCTTAGAAAATGTGCTTCCTGAAAATACCTTGATCCTTCGTATGAAAAAATACTGACCCATATATTATAGTATTATTACTTGTCAATAGATAATCCATAAATAGTATTTCTATGAAAAAGATGTACCTGGGATTTATATAAGAAGTCTGGAAATTTCACCCGAAGCAGGATTGCATGATTCCTGTCATTGTCAATTGGTACATTGGTACCCAATCGTATTTCCTCCGAGTATGCGACGGAAATTGCCAAGGGAGTGCGATTGCATTGAAACCATAACCTTGTATATGACCATCTTGCTCAACTCAACTTGTTTTTCCTTAAAATTAAATGCTTATAAGCATGTTTTAACCGTCTTGTCATTTATCAAATCTACCAGAAACAAGTTTTACAACTATTGGTTGAAATTACATTCTGAATTCTAACTTCCAAAACTTTTAACGCCGTAGATTTAAGTGTGAGGCTTTGGGACTTGAATTAGAACTACTCTGTGGAAACAACATTGTCAATGCAATTAAAAGGGCCATTTGGGACTCTATTGAGCACAAACTGCATAAAGAAGTGAATGCTTGCAAAATAGATAGATAATTGGTAGATAAATACATGTTTTTTTTGTCTAATTGACAACTGGCAAATGACAGTGAATCATCAACCCAAAGCATGTCAATAAAGACTAAATTAAACAAAGGAAAACGTTCCTTAACCTCAGAAATGAAATAAGGAAATGAATTGTTCAGACTACTCTCGAATACCTCACTAATGATAGGAATCAATAAGTCCAAATAAGCCTGTGTACAATGTGCCCATTCACAATCAACCGATTGCTAGTAAAAATAAGCAGACATAAAATTTTCTATTCCTTATATGGTTTGACAATTGATAGTTTACTTACTTATCTATAGAGAATAAAAAAAAAAATAAAAAAAAACTGTCCTATCGGAACAAATATCCCCCCGGGCAGGAAAGTTGAATAATAACAAATTTGTTCATAGACTTCAGTGAGTCTAGGTCAAAGTCATGATATACATTTGTACTGTATATTGATACCCTAACCCTTACTGTACACGAGGTATAATGAATGAAAAAAAAAATAAAACTCCAGACAAGTTTATGTCTATGGATAACACAAAGTCCCAAAATGAAATAAATGCGTTATGTCATTACAAAAACTCAAATAACGTGTTGAAAAATAATGGCTTCAAAGAGATAAAATGGGTCATATCTTTATGTGATAATGAAACTAAATTTATATTTTCAATGCAGCCTATAGAAAGGTAAATGTAAAATGAGAAATACTCGGGAAAATGTTGTATCTAGAGAACAAAGTAAAAAAAAATGGTATAAAGAATAAATAAAAAAGGGAGCAACATACAATTGATTTAAAAAATGAACCAAACATAACAATTCTGGTGGCTGACGGCATTTTCAAACTGCGTGTTTGTCTGTATCCGACACTCCACTTCAGTTAGAAGGGCGGTCGGATGGACTCATTCTCGGCTCTGTCGTGCCAAGCCTCGTATGATATATTTATATATACGTATTGGATTGCATAACCTTAAAATTGAATTTCTCGTTGATGAATACATCAAAGTATTTATTTTTCAAAATTCATTTTTACGTATATTTCCTAATACCATATTAAGACGTTTCACATAAGAAATCTTACCCATTCTTGCATGAGATCCGATTGGAAACCAAACAGATTTGGTCTAGAATTAAAGAGAACATGTCGGGTTTTTGGTGTTGGTTGTATTGTTTCATGTATGTGGACCTCAGCACAACCAAGAGTATATAATGTATTGGTACTGTGACTGTGAACCCCTGTTAACGGGGGAGATATAAGTCCACAATTTGAACTGAGCTTCCTGCTCAAACATTGATTGGTGGGAACCCCAGAATATAAGCTAGGGAACTGAGCTAAACTGATTGGAATAAATGATTATTTAATATATACAAAAATCACTAATGAATCAATAAGATAAATAAGAAGTTCCTATCTGGGCTCCTATTTACATAAAAACTATATATATCAAAAGTACTCAAAGAAATACTGTGAGCAGTACTTTCTGGCTCAGTAACAGCGGCTCACTCTGGCTCAGTAACAGTGGCTCACTCCGGCTCAGTAACAGTGGCTCACTCTGTCTCAGTAACAGTGGCTCACTCTGGCTCAGTAACAGTGGCTCACTCCGGCTCAGTAACAGTGGCTCACTCTGTCTCAGTAACAGTGGCTCACTCCGGCTCAGTAACAGTGGCTCACTCCGGCTCAGTAACAGTGGCTCACTCCGGCTCAGTAACAGTGGCTCACTCTGTCTCAGTAACAGTGGCTCACTCCGGCTCAGTAACAGTGGCTCACTCTGGCTCAGTAACAGTGGCTCACTCTGGCTAAGTAACAGTGGCTCACTCAGGCTCAGTAAATGTGGCTCACTCTGGCTCAGTAACAGTGGCTCACTCCGGCTCAGTAACAGCGGCTCACTCCGGCTCAGTAACAGTGGCTCACTCTGGCTCAGTAACAGTGGCTCACTCTGGCTCAGTAACAGCGGCTCACTCTGGCTCAGTAACAGTGGCTCACCCTGCTCAGTAACAGAGGCTCACTCCGGCTCAGTAACAGTGGCTCATTCTGGCTCAGTAACAGTGGCTCACTCCGGCTCAGTAACAGTGGCTCACACTGGCTCAGTAACAGTGGCTCACACTGGCTCAGTAACAGTGGCTCACTCTTGTATCTATAGTATCGACAGGGGTTATAGTTAGATTTCTGAGTATTAGAACCCAGCGCGCTTTTAAAAGGTAGCTAAGGTTCATTCGGTTATGTCTTACCTATTCGCGTAAATATTTTTAGAAAGATGTGTTTATTGTTCTGAGACAAGACTTCGACTAACTCGCATTTAGAAGTCTGCTTGCTTATATAACCGCTGAATGAATTTCTGATTGGCTAACAGTAGTGGTAATTTCAATCCGTTTTCTCTATCAGTAATTTAGCTGGAATTAACTCTGACATTAAGAATTCTTATAATTTCTAAACGTAAGGTGCCTATCGGAAATATGTAACAAGAATAATTTAGGCTATACTATTCTACTCACTGAATTAACTTGTGTATGATTGATATGTGAGGATTACTCAGTTAACAACAATATAACTTATATACAACGACAAATATATACAACGACTACGATATCCAGTGTAGGTTTCTCAGAATACTATATAAAAATAATATCTGATGTAGTGTTTTCGTCACAGTACTGCGTGTGAATACAAGTTTGTAGGACAAAATAATGTAATACGTCTAGGACGATTACAGGAAATAAGTAGCCTTCGTATTTGATCGCATTCATGTGTAGGATGTAAACCAGACGGCAGTTGTGTGGGCATTTTATGTTACAAGTAAAATGTTTTGGTGTATAGAAACCGGTGTGACTTGGAATGTGAGGTGCTCGGCTCGTGACCGAAACGGTCCCGTTTTCCACTCCAGTTGTTAATGCATCAGTGCCCTGTCTTTTGTATGAGACTTTGAATACCGAGGTCCCATGTCACAGAGGTTTTAAACTGGTGAGTAATCATTTTTAATAGCAGAAATACCCCCGCCCCTACGCACACAGATAAATAAATGAATGAATAATAGAGAACTACAAAGGAGTAAGTGGAGGGCCCTAGCTTTGCA
This sequence comes from Pteria penguin, assembly GCA_035048485.1. Classification (NCBI taxonomy): domain Eukaryota; kingdom Metazoa; phylum Mollusca; class Bivalvia; order Pterioida; family Pteriidae; genus Pteria; species Pteria penguin. The sequence goes on from CM068582.1 coordinate 15,403,622, forward strand.
TAATAAGGACGAGTACTAATATCCTAGAGTTATCTCCTTAACTTGTTCTCCGCCTACATTACATCCCGTGCTTGCTTAGCATCAGGAAGGCAGTGTGGATTTTCAGAACATCGCAAAGATATCTATGACTTCATTATGAATATACGGAGAATTTATACAGAAATTTTGAGCATCAATATTAAAGATCGTACTTGAAACTTAACATTGTTCTATATACTCCGCTAAGTTTTTTTTTTGTAAGTTGTTTCCACGATTTGTGATTTAAGATACATTATTTTTAATTCTATCACAGACTTAAGTTGATTGACGTGTTATATGTCCTCAATAATTATTAAGAAATGTGTATCTGTGTAGACAGTCAGACAGACTGAAAATGTATATCCTCTACAACTTTATTGGCGGAGATGAAATAGTAATTTTGTTCAATATCTTTTAAGCGATTTTGTCGAGCGAATTCTAAATTCTAAATTAAGAGATTTCTACTAAATATTCTCTTTGAGAGGTAATCTCTTATACTGACCTGATATGGCTTATGGTTTCAGGGGTTCCCATAACACTCAAAAGGTACTAAGTTTGAAATATGAGGTTTATCATACTCAGTGTAAGTAAAGTAAAACTTCTAGCTTCAGCAGAAAGTATCAATAAATATAAGATAGTAATTTAAGAAAAGTTGAATCTTTGAATTATTTATTATATAATGCAGAAGAATTAACATGATCAGCAAACTAACTAAAGCATGTATTAAAAAAAGTATTGTGTGGGGCTATTGCACAGCGGGTTAAAATCTGCCACAGCCAAACGAAATAGGGTTTGTTTAACAATAATGCAATCACTTGTTTTGTACATTGAGATATAAGAATCACTTTGCTAATGAAAGAAAGTCTTATATCTTGCAATATAGATGGGTATTTCATAAAATTAATATGAGAATATCTCAGTGCAAAAATTGCTTTAAATGTAGAATTATATTTATCATATTATTATACTTGTATGTGTTAAGCATAAAATGATTTGAGTAAACTTAAAGTTTAGAATCAATAATCCACACTCTCATAATAAAAGAGGTTCTCTCATATGTATAAGTATAGTAATGTAAAATACGAAAGTAACTGATGTCGCATGACTCTGGTACTAACAACAATGTACTAGCAAAACGAGGTGATTTGGGACAAATGATGAAAGTAATTATACTAAATGTTTAGTAAAATTGGTAAGTATATCATAATAAAATGGTGTTTTATATCTTAAAGCACTAATGCATTGCACCCAAAGAATATTCTTGTAACTGACATGGGGAGACCTCATTATAGAACCGACCAAAAAGGCAAAACACAAGGTAACACCATGTTGTCATGTTGTCAACGGTAGCTAAGCAATATTCCCACAGAATCTCAGTCCTTTCATCCGATTCAACGTAATAGATTACAACAGGAAAAATGATCCATTTGATTTGTCTTGAGTGAAAAAGTCCATATATGCACCATCTGACATTCATACAATTTATTTTCCTGAAAAAAAATCCACAAATTGTATTAATAATTTCCCTTTTATCATATTCTATCTGATCAGTTACACTGGTAGAATGATATGTCATTATGCCATAATATACTGTTTTCATAATTTACTATTGCATAAGTTATATATATATAATACTATAATAACACTAGACGACTCATCAAGCAAAATGGAATTGTAGATCACCTCCATGATGAATGTCTTTGTGTCGCAAATACAGACTGTTTTCTAGTTTATGCTTCATAAAGATATCATCTTTTATAACATCAGTATTGAACACGTTAAGGAAACATAATACTACAGAATACATGTTTTTCTACATCCCCAGTTCCGTTTCTCCTAGCTAGTCGATGGATACTAGGCTTATATCTTTTCTTATGTGGAACTACAAATGCAAGCAGTTTCATGATTTTTCTTAAATAATGTTTTCTCAATGGTTCCAATGGTGCTTACTTGTTAGACTTCTACTTGAATTTTTCAACATAGCACAAGTTTATATAAATTAAGTTTTCGATATCATATATAAACCAAAATCCAGAAGAATCTGTATATTTCTCCTGTGCAGTCAAATACACTAAGAGGCCTTAATGAGCCAAAACGTGTGAACGAGATAAGCCAAGCTGCATGCTACAGAAAAAAAAAATTAATCCACACACACCAAAAACACCCACCCCAAACTAAAAACCGAACTCTAGTAAATTGTCAATTTTTGCAGCTGGTCTGATAAAAAATTGTCAAAGGAGCATTTGTCGCCCAGCATTCAATCCCCTTAATGATCCCTTCAAAAATTCCAACAGCATTGACCGTACACTGTATTATATATGTGGCCCGACAAATCATTTGGAATTAACCATAAGGACGAGTTTAATGTGGAATATAATTTGTTTATATATAAAAATTTTTACATATACAAATTTTGTTCATCCCCTTTGGTTTTGATGTTGTTGAGATGTAGTCTTTGTGCAAAAGGTAATGTGCACTATATACCTGAGCATAGCTATTATTAAACAACTGAAATGTCGTTTTGACGGTAACATATATGTCATGGGCAACTATATACCTGTTAGATTTAAGGTATATCTACATCTTATGTATATCAATTTATATTCACTGCCACTACACACACCCAATTACTCAGATTATGAGTAATCAAGGGAATTATTCTGCAATGTATAATTACATACCCTATGACGTTGGTGGATGTGCCTTGTCTGCTTCCTCTGAAATTAATTTAATTAAGTTCGAGACAGAAATCGTAAAATGTATACAATATATATATATATATATATATATATATATATATATATATATATATATATATATATATATATATATATATATATATATATATATATATATAATATAATATAATATCACTGATATATGTCTGTGTTGAAATACTGTATTAGGAATATAAAGATGGCTAGAAAGGTTGTAAGTTTTGTTAAATAGTATGCTTCTATAATTTGGGTTGATATTTATGTTAAACCAATCAAAAGTGTACACCCACCATAATAAAAGTTCAGGTGTTAAACAATGTTCTAAATTATTTTGATTTATGCGTGAGGCTTTTTACATTTATCATATACACTACATTACCCTTTGTACAAAATGAGATTCCGGCAGAGCATCGTGGTATTTTACAAGAAGGTGGTCCTAGTGTTTGCAGCTCAGATTCACAACAGCAAAAGATACGAAAATTTGACTCAGGACTTAATTTCATGGATCGTTATGAAAATGTCCAAAGCTCTGTTCTGAACCCCCCCCCCCCCCCCCCCCAATAATAGCCCAAAGTATCAATAAAGTATATTGTAAAATTTATACACTATGAACTAGTAGACAATATATTAAATTCCAAGGGGATCTTACAAAATCCGATAATTATCTATAAGACTAAGTACTGTCGCTGTGCCCTCAAACGAATCATTTTGGCTAATAAATTAAAATCAATTAAAATATCAAAACTATCAAAACCCTGTAAAAATAAAGGTTAAACCTGTCGATGGACGTTACATCGTCATTTTGCTTAAAGTCTATTTTTTCTTCATTCCTGATTACTCTGACATTTATCTTTTTTAAACACAATAATAGTATGTATTCAACTTTACCTTTGAAGATTTATATAATAACATTTATCATAACATTACCTTCTAAAAACTGCAAAGGGTCGTCAAACGCCTTCTTGTTGAAAAGAAGAAATGAAAGATAAAGAAAGCCATAATGTTTACATTCATACTCTGCTACTTTCTGTTGGTTTTCAATCGTGAATTCCTCATCAGAAATCTCATCTCTGATGCAGTATTGCTGGATAATATATATTTTCTCTGCTGTTGTCAGTTTAAACTCCCCTGATAAGTTGATTATGCAGTGCTTAAATTCTTCCATGCATTCTCCATTCTTCTGTATAAAATTATTCGTAGCCTCTACAACTACTACACTACTGTCTTCCAATTTACCCATCTCTGATCTCAAACTTTCAACACCACCATGTTGTGTTAACCAGGAGTCTTTGATGACTATAAAATATGATGTGTCGTCTTCCAGACAGAAATGGGGATTATCATCAGCAATATTTGCTGCTTTCATGTTCTGAAAATTACTTTTCACGGTTTCTGTAACAAATCGTCTTCCAGTTCCTGGTTTTCCTGTTACTACAACCATTTTGTGGTCCTTTAAATGCCTCGTAGCTTCAGTGATGGCTTTTTTGTTTATTACCTGTTTTAACTGTACTCCATCTGTTAACAAGCAGATATATATACAACTGTAAATCTTCGGACACAATGCGTTAAATACTTAAGAATATAAATTCTATACACCTAATATAGACATTGCTCTTTCCAAAATCCAAAATATTGTGTCATGGAAAATATATTAAATATTGTAAATATCTTGCCTGAAGAGGCAAATGAACCCTTTGTATTTTTTACCGCAGATGGTTTAGTTCGGGTTTCATATTTACTTATTGTCTTGTGTTTGGCTTTTCCTTGTGGTTGTGTGTTTGCGTTTGGTGTTTTGCACTGTATGAAATTGGGAATTTTTTAATGTCCATTCAGTACTCCTTGTAATCAATGTAAAGGTAGATATGATGCTATAGTATTTGTATACGACTTGTATAAATACGTATATAGAACACCCACGATTAAGAACTTTCAGCCTTATTATTACAAGGAACGTGCGGCAATAGCCTATCTTAGGAGGTTAATTAAAAAAAAAAAAGAAAAAGAAAAGAAGAATTATTGCAATTACTACATAAGTAGCTTTATGTAAAGATGATGGATAAATCCAAACCACAAGTCCAAAAATCATGAAACCATAGGACATACAAAATGATGGAGTGAGATCAGGTGCCCGGGGAGAGTGAGCATCTCCTGCTTGCTAGCAACACCCGTCACATATACCCCGTAGAAAGAGTCAAATCGTGTGAATTCCATATGTATCCATATATGGAGAAGTCGAAGTAGGTAACCTTCTAGTATAGAAGGTGTCAAATCTGTGTAAAGTGATCGGAATCGGTCTCAGTCCAGAATATCATTTAAAAGTCTGGATAACGAGATATCATATGGAGTAATAAGAGTCTCGTAACGACCGTAGAACTTCCTCAGTGACGATGCTAGTCTAGCACATATATAACGCTGGTTGAGCAGCTTAACTGAAAGTCGCCTAGCCATCAGAACAAAGTCATTGTAATTTGAACATGCTCTGGAATAACGTATTAACTGAGATATGAATACGCCGTATGCGGGCGATGATGGAATGTTGCTACTTATGAAAGGAAAGTTTGTGATAGCGAAATTGAAATCGTCACATTTGTCATATAGTGAGGTGTTCAATTGACCATTAATGTCGAAAGACAACATAATATCTAAATACGAAGTAGAATTACTACTTTCTGTGGTTTCTTTGACCTCCAATTCACTTGGATAGATGATGCTAAGGTAATCCGCGAATGAAGGATTATTAATTGAAAGCAAGTCATCTATATATCTGTAAGTAAAATTGAAGCCAAGAGCCAATTGTTTTTTTCCTTGCCTCAAGACTGAATGAACTCAGCTTCGTATGAATAATGGAATATGTCAGCCAGAAGCGGAGCACAGTTAGTGCCCATTGGAATTCCGACAATTTGTTGAAAAACCTTACCTCCAAACACCACAAAAATGTTATCGATAAGAAAGTTCAACATCTGAATGACAGCTGTTTCAGTGTATTTATTTTTGGAATCAGAATTTTCCCTAACAATGTAAGTCTTATCGTGGCCTATTACTATATATTTGAATTTGCGGCTTCCGTTTTTACTAGTAAATGCATTTTGAATAATTTCCGCTAATCTGTCTTTTAATTTCTGATGAAGGATCGTTGTGTACAGAATCGAAAAGTCAAAAGACTTGATGGAGTGAATTTTAGTAAAACTTTTTTATTTTAGATGTTCTAACAACTCTTTTGAATTTTTAAGGATCCACATTTGATTAATTCCACTTCTGGAATATACTGTTTCGCAATATCTATGAAGGCCAGATTTAATTTCTGATAATATTTTTGTGAGTAGCATCGATACAGATTTTGTGGAACACTTCGAGGAACCAGCGATAAAGCGTTGTTTGTACGGAGTTTTGTGCATTTTTGGAATACAGTACAAATATGGAAGTTCTAAATTCAATTTATTTGAGTCAATACCAAACGTATTGAGGACAGATTTATGATTCTCGAGTACTTCCGAAACCGAAAAGTTCGTGAGAGTATAAGTAGGATTTCCTGGAGCTGAATTTAATCCTAATTCTTTCACTAGGCTGTCAAAGTAATATTTCTTACAAGTAAATGTATAATTATTAGATGCTTTATCTTCTGGTGTAATGATATAATGTTCTTGGAGGAAGGTAAGTTCTCTGACAACATCAGGATCTTTAAAAATAGATTCGAATCTGGTGTTTACAGAACCTTATAATTTTTTAATTTTTGATCTCAGCAGTACTGCAATAGATTTTATCCATTCCGAAAGAGTGTCGACTTGTACTTCCTCTCTTTTTGCCCATCGTGTGGCATATTCCTCGCAGCAGTTCATAATATTCTCAAAATTTTGGCTCCATGTGAATGATCTGGGTTCTCTGTATTTTGGACCTTTAAGTAAAAGTTCTCTTGATTTAGTGTTTTAACTATATCGAGATCACCAGTAATGACATGGCCACAAGGAGAATATATTCATGAGCCTCACTGAGAGTATTTTATCAACTATTTCTAATGCTTTATATTCTATATTAATATACAGATGTAATTACCCTTCTTCCGGGATGAGGATCCTTCATATTCCGCATCTGAAAATCGTTCAACTTATTTCAGTTATATGTTTCAATACAAAAGAAAAAAGAGGAGTTTCTGGCTCAGTTATGTGGCAGAAGTCACCATGGAGCTATACAATACATGAATATAAATAATATACTAGAACATATAACACATTACAAAAATATTTGATTGTAGTGCAATTACGATACCGACTTAGGACGGTCATTTAATTTGACAAAAGCCAAACAAATGGTGTGGTTAACCGGTTAACGGGCCCATCTTCCCACTCACCGTAACAGCAGAACAATCAAAGAACGTACATTAAAAAATTTATAAATAATCCTCCATGTAAAGAACAAGGGTCAACAGGTATCGCATATTGAGAAGTCATAAAAATATAAACACGTAAGGTATTGTAAAACACATAAAGGTATAAAAATATATGCGACATCAACATGATAAACCGTGCTCTGCCAGTCTGAAAGCGAGCTAAGACCCTAGATCTCTAGGAGTCCCGACTAACAGTCAGAGGGGACGAGGTTCAGGACCATGTCTCCTCTGAAAGAGGTTTGGACAAGGCCCGTCATATAGCCCCCACCGCCCTGTTAGTCAGCGTGCAACGTTCAAGTAAAAGTCTACATAAGGCTGTAGAGGGGCCAAATACAAGACCTATAGTCTTTTTGATGATCTCAATATCATATTGTCTATTTAGAAGACGTTTGACTATTTTATTACATGAAGAAATAACGTTATCGGAGCCTTTTACTTTCCTTAGTTTATATACGAGATCACCGTAAAAATTAGGATGGGAAATTCCATTGGAAACATACTGTTGAAAAGAAATATTTCCAAATCTAGACAGAAGTTCTGAATAAGATCTGAAGAATTTGCCGAATGTTTTTCTTAGCTTGTGATATATGTAACCCTGAGTTAAAAGTTTAGTAGTATTTTGTAAATTTCGTTTATGAAAGTCGAAAACATCGGTGCAGCCTCTAACTAATCGAACTAATTGAGATATATAGATACCATATGATGGGAGTCGAGGGACATCGCCATCCAAGTTAGGGAAATTTACAATAGGAAATCCAAAATCCTCACGTTTATCATAAATATTAGTATATAGTAGGTGGTTGATAATTTTGATGTTTAAATCTAAGAAACGTGTAGATTTATCTCAAGTATTAGCTTTATTCAATGTGAGCTCTGGTGGATATATTTCTGATATAAATTGTTCGAATTCAGGGTTGTCGATAACCAAAATGTCATCCAGATATCTGCAAGTATTATTAAATTTGTCAATGAGGTCAAAACGTTTGGATTTTTGAATAGAAACCATAAAATCCCTCTCATAACAATAAAGAAATAAATCTGCTATCAGAGGCGCGCAGTTAGTACCCATAGGAATCCCAACTATTTGTTGATATATCTTGCCATCAAATTGCACAAAAATATTATTCATGAGAAAATCTAGTGCTTTACATAATTCTTTGCAAGTCCAGTATTTATTTGAAGTACATGTATATTGTTTGTTGGAAAAGAATCCGGAGTTATTGGAAGTACATATGTACGTTTTAGATTCTCTGTAAAAACACCATTGTATCAAATTTAATCAAATCATGAGGCAGAGATGTATAAAGTGTAGAAAAATGAAATGCAGAAATTTGAGTCGCTTTGAAATTAAGCGAAAGAAGTTTGACTATAACTTCATGAGAATTTTTAATCGACCAAAAGTAATTGATGTTACTATTATGAAATGCGACATCACAATATTTGATAATATGATCTTTTATAGCAGTTAGAGCAGACGTAATATGCTTCGATAGTACCGTAGTAGAGCATTGGCTAGAATTAGATATGAAACGTGATTTATATGGACTTTTATGTACAACAACAAACAGAATATGATTATGAAATTTTCTTTTAAAGTTATAGGAAAGAGGGACACTAAATGAAATAAGTTTTGAAAATGACTTAAATTTTTGATCCATTTTGATAAATATGTTTCTCTAAAAGGTAACAAGCAATGTCTTTCAATAATTTAATTCATTTTATAGCTTATTCTCTGAATACTGTAGCCGGTGTGGACTAGTGGTATCGCGCCGGACTCCTGATCGGACTCCCGCTCTGGCCATGCTGATGTCCTGTCTTTCGGATGAGACCGTAAAAACCGAGGCCCCTTGTCGTGGTATGCATGGCACGTTAAAGATCCCCCATGCTTCAAGGTCAAAATTTGTATGCCCCGCATCAGAGAGATGCCGTTACCATATACGTGAAATATTCGTGGTGTGACGTAAAACAAAAATCAATGAATCAATCAATCTCAATATTGATAATTGAAGTTGATGTTCGAATGACATTAGGATCTCTAAACATATGACTTTTTTATTAATGAAATGTAACTGATATTGGAATCCTGTCTGAATTTTTAAAATTTGAAATTCATTTTGAACATACATATTGAAAAGAAGAATGTAGGTGTAGTGTTTTGTGTGATTATTGCTTTACCAATCCTTGAACTTATATTGTGACAGTTTCGGTTTATGAAAGTGACCCAGCCGAAGTAATAAGGGATCATTCCCAAGTCACGCCTACTGGCTAGACTTGAGCTCTGCAGCTGTAAGTCCCTAACCAATTGATCTTCCGAGGCTACACGCAGTATGAATATGATTAGTGGATAACTTTTTAAAGATATTCTTATTAAATTTGAATTGCTGTAGAATGTGTATCGTATGAAATTTAGAAATGGCAAAAGACAATATAATATTATTAATCTCATCAAATAGGTCTTATATTACCTTTGAAGAATTTCACTGGATTATCAAATGCCTTCCTTTCGAAAAGAAGCTTTATAAGATAAAAAAAGCCATAGGATTGAATTTCATATTCAGCTGCTTTCTTTTGATTTTCAATGGTAAATTCACGATCAGACACTCCATCTGCCGCGCATCGTAGTTTGATGACTTCCAATTTTTCTCTAATTGTTAGTTCAAACTTCCCAGATAGGTTGATTGTACAATCTTTGAATTCTCTTGTATAATTTTTTCTCTCTTGCATAAAATTTTCAGTTGCCTTTACGATAACTACACTTCTCTGATCTTGCTTACTCATCTCTAATCTCAAGCTTTCAATTCCATCATGCTCTATTAGCCAATGGTGTGGGATGATAAACAGGCATGCAGTGTTTTCTTTTAAGCTCAAATGGGGATAATCTGGATTTACACACACACATTTCAGGTCTTGAAATTCCTTTTTTAAATCATCTATAAGAATCTGTTTTCCGCTCCCTGGTTTTCCTGTTATGATAACTTTCTTGTGTTTCATTAAACAGTACTTCGTGGCACTGATTGCCCTTTGGTGTCTAAACTGACCTAAAATAAAGCAAACTCCATTAAACTGAGACTTTTGTGATTTTGTTAACAAAAATATAGGTGATATTTTTCAAGCTTATTCCAGAATACACAACAACGCTTTTGGCTGAGGACATTTATTGAAAATATTGAAGTGAAAACAGAAAACATTTGACAAAGCTGTATGACACAAATCACCAAGGACAAGCATACAAAACGTGATAAAAATAGAATATACACGAAAGAACAAGTAACAAACGTCATTCAATTCGTGTGGTTAACCGGTTTACGGGCTCCCACCTTCAGACCCACCGCAAAAGCAGCACAGTAATCAAAGGACACATTTAAAGATTTATGAATAATCCTCAATATAGAGAACAAGGATCAACAGGTTACTCAAGAAAAGAAAAATGTACATTGGTTGTGGAGGGGCCCAATACTAGAGCTATGGTTTAGCGATGATCTTGGGGTCATACTGTCGATGTCGAGGGCGTTTTAGAACCCACCGATATTCTCGGAAATATGACCCTCCTTACTTTGTACACTAGATCACCGTAGAAATTAGAATGGGATATTCCGCTGGATACGTATTGTTGAAAAGTCACATTTCTAAATTTAGATAAAATGTCTGAATAAGATCTGTAAAATTTAACAAAAGTTTTTCGAGATTTATGATATCTATTACCCTGAGTAAGAATTTCAGCAGCAATCTAAGATTTTTTGCTTGAAAATCCAAAACGTTAGTGCAGGCTCTAGCGAACCGAACCAATTGACTAATAGAAATACCATATGATGGGAATCTGGAGACATCATCAACTAGATAAGGGGATTTTCAATGATGCAAAGTCCTCAGGCTTATCATATATGTATGAATATCGTTGTTAACAATTTTGCTATTTAAGTCCAAAAAGGTGTTTTCTGGTCGGAAGTATTGGCTTTGTTTAATTTAAGTTAAAATGGATAAATGTCAGTAATATAGTTTTCAAACTTGATCGATCGATAACAAAAATATATAGGATGGAAGCGTTTAGAGGTTTGAACAGAATGCATAAAGTCTCTCTCATAACAGTATAGAATTAAATCTGCTATAAGGGCAGCGCAGTTATGCGAATAGGAATCCCAATAATCTGTTGATAAGTCTTGCCAATAAATTGTACATAAATATAATGAACATAATGCTCCCCCAAAATATAGTGAAATAAAAAACAAATAATGAAATAACATCTATTTTATATTATTATAGAACGGCAAATATGTGAAGTATTTCATTTATATGCAGCGCCCTTAAAAAGAAAATTTTGGAATCGGACTGTCGTTTTGAAACATTTTTACAATAAAATCCCCATTAATATAGGTACAAAATACGTAAAACAGTTGCTTTTCTCTTAAAAGTGTCATTATATATTTAGGTAGCGACGGAAAGCGTTGACGTGATGATAGCTATTTTTACACAAATGCGCAAGCTGTCACCCATTCGCCAATAAACATGCATGGGAATTGTCAAAGTATCGTTCACACTTTATCGTTTCTAATTTTATCATTATTCTTTCGTACAAATCAACGTTTATTGATATTGATTCATAACACTTAAATTATCATTATAGTTCGATATTGACAGGATTTGTTTCACGTTGATTCAGGATTTAAGTAGTTATATTTATATAAAAACATGGTGTTAAAAGCTTTTCAAATTCATATTATTATTATTATTATTTCATAATGCAGTACTGTGGTTTTCAGGCAATGGACGAAGATACATAACTTCAAAGTTCTAGAGCTTTATGCAATAATATTGTTTAAGTATCAATTTAAGATACCTGTATTTGTGCAGAATATGAAATCAAAGACATTTGTGAAATGAGATAATAAAAGCGTATGACAAAGAACAATTAACTCAGTATTCACAATATTTCTGTCTCCTGACCTTCTTCTAGTGAATTGTATTGGTATTTGTGGCATAAGCTGTGTAATAAAATTCACTACAAGAAGGTCAGGAGACCGAAATATTGTGAATACTGAGTTAATTGTTCTTTGTTTTATGACACTTCCCTTCGGAGGACTACTAAGATGTTTGATAAAAGCGTATGATTTCACTGCGACAATTTATTTAAATAACTTTAGATTGATAGATTAATTGATTATTATTTTACGTCATTCCACAATTATTTCACATATATGGTAATGGCATCTGCATATGGCATTGCATACAAATTTAAACCTTCGCAACGGACCCACTCGAAGCAGTGAGGAATCTTTTACGTGCCACGCCTACCGTAACACGGGACCTCGGTGTTTACTCTCTCATCAGAAAGACGTAGCACCGTTATGCCCAGTGAGGGAGTCCAACCCGGGACTCTCGATCACCTTAACCACTAGGCCACATCATCTTTTAAATAAGTACCATATAATGGTAGTAATGCACCATAGACGATATGTTAGACCGCAATTCTGCATCATTGTCTGTTCATCAAGAACATATGTCATGAATATCGCCCAGAAAGATAGTAAAATGTTCACATTATGATGAAATTAAGAATTGCATACCCTTTGGCCTTAGTGGCTTCTTTTCATTTGTTTCTTCTGTAAATGTACCTAATCATGAAAAATAATGATAGTCAATAAGAAAAGCATTTATACTGTTTTCTATCATTAAATAGACTTACTCTAGTTGACATAGAATTTGAGGTTCTCAATGTTAAATTTCTGCAATTGATATTACTGAACGTAATGCAGATGAATAAAAGGAAAGACTGAAAATATACAATATTAAACACAGTTCCCATTCTCCTCTATATTATATATAATTGACCTCAATATTTAAGTAAATTCTTGGATAGTAATGCTTACCTCCATCTTGTAAAGCATGTCGTTGCTTAAAGAAAACAAAGGTAATGACGATAACTATAATGACAATAGGGAGTACAATAAGGGCAATGCCATATCCAGGAATACTAGAATCTTGGTGAAGCGTGTTTGCGACAGGTAACCTACAAAGGTGACAAGATAAATGGAGGAGAAAACAGAGGACACATGACAAAATTGTATGACACAAATTACCAAGGACCTGCATATAAAAATGATAGTAAAAAAGTAGAATATAAAGGAATAATTCAAAGTTTAAATGAACAAATGTCTTTGTTGAAAAAAACCACCTCATTCTCATTGTTCAATTTTCCATTTTATGATATGTAGTTTTGTTTTATAATGATGAAAAAGGATAATTGTAGATATAGATGGAAATGAAAAGCAGTAGACTATGCAACTGTTTCCAAAATCTGAAAATACCAAAATACAATCCGTCAAAATCAGCAATCTACGTAACACTGGATCGCAAGTAGGTTCATACTGAAAATTACAGTTTAATTTCAAAGCCAAGAATACCTTAGACCACAAAACACAATTTTCACAACAAACATTTAAACCATTTTTTTTTTATTTCTGTTTAAAGGGATTCATTATTTTTAAATTTCTTTTGGATCACTCCATACGAATCTGTCACTAATAGTAGACTTTATGTATTTAAGGCATATGAAATTTTCTCATTACTTGTCAAATGTCATCAGATATTGGACAAAAAATCTTCATTGATAATTAAGAAATATTCAGGAAAAGTATATCCATCAATTATATGCTTCAGTTTCACATCGGCTTTATATGTACTCAGGAAGATGTCAAAGTACACTGAAGCTTGTTACCAATTCCTAGATTCGTCTTGTTAGAAAAAAATGTGGTCTTAGTACCAATATTGAGAAATAAATTTGAAAGTGGGAAGCTAAACGATATTCTAACACTTACTTATTTTACACCTGCATTCTGAAACAGGTTCTTCCATGTTCCAAATAAATGAGAACTGCTTCATACCGTTTTAAATTAAAATAACTTATGATTAGTATCTTGTTTTGTATTACACGAAACAGGGTAACGAAAATATTTTTATTAATGTGAATTAGAGTTTAGATCCATGTTCCTTTTAATGTAGACAATATTAAGCGATTATAATACCAATTTACTTAAACAGAATTGGAGTAAAATTCTGCATACTTAAATTGAATTTATTAATGACATATTTTCAGCCATTTGTAGAGGACTCGAAATAATACGGAGTACACCATGAAAATACAGGTGCAGTTTCTAAAATGGAGTTTATTTAGAGTTAAACACCATCATGTTCTTTAAGCCAACGATAGCAATCAATTGACTACTTTAAGGGTTAATAGTTATCGAAAGTGTATAAAGTATGGACGGTGCAACATGTCTCGAATTTTGAACAAAGTATTTATACATTGATAATGCTTTATTGTTCAAACTCAGAGCGAACTCTAAGTGAGGAAAATTTAAGTTCAAACTTTATGTATATTTTCAACTACGAAAATATGCATATATTCTACAGACGACATCAAATATGAACCGGCGCAAATTCGCAATAAAATGACAAATTCGAAGTACAGTCATTACAGTCGATCCCACACAGCATAATAATAATAATAATAATAATAATAATAATAATAATAATAATAATAATAATAATAATAATAATAATAATAATAATAATAATCATCATCATCATCATCATCATCATCATCATCATCATCATTATTATTATTATTATTATTATTATTATTCGTAGAAGTATTAGTATTAGTGTTAGTAGTCGTAGTAGTAGTAGTAGTTGTAATTTATTTTTGTTAATTTTTATTAATAAAGGACAACAAACAGCATCATATATTATTACTAAGGCAAAAATATATACATCTCAGTTGATCCTTTCTTGTTTAAATCTTTGATAGTTTTGAAACATCCAGGATCTGTCAAAAAGGAAGAATATCATGTTGAATCATTAAGAGTATTTGAACAGCCGTATTTTGGTAGAGAAGAAGATTAAATCAAGATATTTGAAGCATTCATTCTCATAAATTTCTGTATTGCTCCTTTTTCATGTAAATAGTCATTTATAGCTAATTTAGGTTGATGAAATCAAGCATAATCTAACATCTTCAGATATGCTTTGAACTTTATCTTAGACACAGAATTTCTTTAACAGCATGAAGAGATAAGGGTGTTTAATTAAAGCTTTTTTAGTTTGAAAATTGCATGATTAAAAAATATAATAATGATAATAGACCTATCAATTAATCAATTTACATTCCTGTTACCAAATGACGGAATTCTTTGAAATCTGTGAAGTTTCATGATTATATGTGAAAAGTGAATTAAGTTATAGATCGGAATCTCATGCATGGTCCGGCGCCAGAAACTGAGAATATACTTAAGTAAATTATTTTATTTTAATTTTTTTTTTCAAATCATCAAACGTTTAATTAAACTGTTATGCAGAATGGTTTAATTCTATTTATCGATCGAATAAAACTTGATAGAATTCAAATCCCCGTTATTAATTCACTGTTAAACAGAAGATTTTGAAATTATGACTCAAGTATTTTTTCAGTTTATAGCACCGGACCAAGAACTATTTCATGTAAAAATCGATGCAATTTCCTAAACTCGAAGTCCAATAACATGACAACATATGGACCCCTGTTAAAACATAGGTGGAATCAGGTGCCATGGAGGAGTAAGCATCCCCTGCCAATCGATCCCAAGTTGTCAGAAGTGAATGCCAATTACTGTCCGCGCCACTCACTCTGGAAACTGGAAAATCTGGATTTTCAGTTATTCATCTTCAGAATAATTTCAAAAATGCAAAACCATTCGATAGATTTTGTTTAGTCGTAACTTTTGGTGTATGCTATATGTTTGTATGAAGAAGCGTTCATATTTTATAGAAAAAAAATCAATTTTAGATAGGGCGATTTCCATGTTAAATTTTGACGTGACGTCGCCAAGTTTCCCATAGACTCAATGTTAAACATCGGCGACGTCACGTCAAAATTAACATAGAAAACGCCCTATCTAAAATGATTTTTCCCCTATAAAATACGAATGCTTCCTCGTAGAAACATATAACATACACCAAAAGTTACGACTAAACAAGATCTGTCGACTGATATTAATTTTGTAAAACTATTTTAAAGATAAATAAGTGAAAATCCAGATTTTTCGGTTTACAAAGTGAGTGGCGCGGACAGTAGTATTATTCGCAGTCACAGAAGTAGGAAGCGGCACAGTCGTAGTCACAAGCGGTATATGTCATGATCAATACAAACAATGCAGTATTGGTAATGCGCATTTCTAACTACTATGAAATAAAGAAGTCAACATGTTAGACAGCGATCTATCGTATGAGTAAATACGGTCTCTATAACGACCGTTAAATTTGAGGAATGTTAAGTTCTAATAAATTTAATTAGAACTCTGGTATACAGTAGGACTTTACAATCATTCCGATCAGTAATTATTAGATTTTCGAAACTCATCAAAAATGTATATTTATAAATAAACCAAAATAATTACAAAACCATTGCTTTTGGTTAATCTTTTCAGCTATTACACTGAAAATGAAATATGGATTGTATAAGGAAGTATGTATCTCTATTATATACAAAGAAAATGGAAGTGAAATTGACCCCCCCCAAAAAAAAAAAATAAAATAAAAAAATAAAAAAATAAAAAAGTAGAAAGGCACGGGGTGGAATATTTAGTAAACACAATGACAATTATACTAGAATATATTGAAGGTAGTACTAAACAAAGTTGTTGTTTATGCCATTTATGGTATATGATTTGGATATTGCCAATGTGTAAACAATAGATGACGTGTTACAATCTTTTAAACGATATTTTATTAATCAAAGATAACTAATGAACAGTTATCGATAAAATGAATGTGTTACTCATTTGCTGCAGATCTACCAGAATTCAAAATTAGACTCTTGATCAATTTTCTATCAGAAAATTATCCTTCCTGTATATTTTCAATAGACAAACGGCAAATAAAAATTCCCTTTCCAAGCCATGAATACAACTAAACAATCGGTGCTTACAACCCACTTTTATTATTGCCAGCGGAGTTAGATTTCCAGCAGCTCGGTGAAATAGGACATTTTAGATAAAGTACCTTTTTTTTACTGACGACATGACATCGAGTATTCCATGATCAAGGTGAGACTCGAACTACGTAGTCAAATTTTTTAAGCAATTACACACAATCCCTGATATGAAAACATATATCTATGTAATAACATTGAACTTACTTTTGTAGTATTTATATGACATGTAATGTACCTTCGGACACCCTTCTGTTTTATTCTCATCACACTTAAACGGTTGAATATTGCTATTTACCGGGTATATAGAGGGACAAAATTCTGTAAATATCATAAACACAAAAATACTAAATAAATAGAGATGTAAAAAATATATACATATGTTTATAACCTGGTTATTTTACTGTAAAATAATTTTCCCTTTCTAAATAATATGTAACTTAAAACTGCAGATAGAACTGACGTTCTGAGTGTTCTGAAGTTCGAAATCATGTAAGGCATGCGCATCACTTTTTGTTGTTGATAAAAGCCACACTCAGTTTATTTCACTTATATAGTGGATATTTCTTCATGGTATACGACATCAACATCGTTGGTGTGGCAAACTGGTTTACGGGCGCCCACCTTCCAACTCACCGCAAAAGCTTCACAACCAAACGACAAACATTTAAAAGTTTATAAATAATTCTCCATATAAAAAACAAGGGCCAAAAGGTTCTCAAGAAGAGTGATTTTACA
The DNA here is from genome assembly GCA_035048485.1 of Pteria penguin. Taxonomy (NCBI): domain Eukaryota; kingdom Metazoa; phylum Mollusca; class Bivalvia; order Pterioida; family Pteriidae; genus Pteria; species Pteria penguin. Next base: position 15,421,440 of record CM068582.1, read on the forward strand.
TTTTAAGGAATACTATAATCATAATATCTTGCATTTCAAACATGATTTGAAACTTATTTGTTATACAATGCCATCTCATACATATCGATATTTCTCTCCTACAGAAAGGCGTATGGAGAAATCAGAAGCAGGGGTTAAAACATATATTTCTTTTCGATAGTCAGATCCTAGATAAATTGTTTCATGTGAGATTATTTTAAGTCAGCCATCCCATATCTCCAAGGCTTATGATACAGAAGCCTTTTCATGAGAAAAACATTTGAACCAATGGTAGAAATAAATATAGAACACATATACCTTTTGATTTTGTGCACCAGATGCGCATTTCAATAACTTATGTCTCTTCAGTGATACTCGTGGCCTAATTTATGACTACGCAAGTATCAAATACAGAAACTCGAACAAAAGCAAAGCGCCTAAGAATCTCAACAAGAATATCACGAATGTGCTACATCATGTTGGCGCTAATAGTTCACCAATCCCCTTTTTGCGCTTAAATACAGTTACACTAATATATATGTACATGTACAGTATGGAATTAACTTACCCCGTTCCATCCATATCAAGGGACCACAAAACTCAATAGATTTTTGTTTGTCTGGATAGTCAGTTAGGCAGTGGTAGAATAGACCAGCAGTGGCATTACATGATAAACCATTTATTGGTAAACTGAAATTAAGTTCAGTTTTGTTGCCAAGTTCTGTAGTATAAATCTCATCACAAGGTATGTTAAATGACTCCCGCTGCTGTGTATTTCTTTGTTGTGTCAGAACTATACAACTTAAACTGACAAACAAGAGAAGCGAAGTCTTTTTCACCTTAATGGTTTTCGCCATCAATGACATCTTGTTTTACAAGTCAAAATACGATTTCTGATTTATCTGAAATTAAATGAAGTTCCTTAAGTCGAATAGTCAAAATGTGATTTAAGATCATAACGTCATATTAACAAACTTTAAATTGAGGATAAAAATAAACATTTAAGTCATACTTGTTTAATTCCACGTTCAGTAGCATTTCGTTAATATAATATTTCCCTAGATTTTAAATGTTTTAAATTTGACTTGCCCATCTAGCATTTTCGTAAGTTTTGCATCGTATTATAAAAACTGAACAACAACTAAATATTCAAATAGATATCAAATATGTGTATAGATTTAAAACACCCTTTTTCTCATTCAGTGATGCTCAAGACCGAAACTGTAAAAATCAAAAGTATCAATCAGTGAAGAGCAAATTTATTACCAATTAGACCTAAAATTAAAAACAAATGATCTAAGGACCCAGCAGACCATGACAGGGATACGTTTTAGTTTAATGATAATTAACAAAATTTTGTCTCAGTGATTAAGGAAGGTCTCTGTTGTTTTTCTTATTTTGTCATCTAATGAGAAGAGAATTCCATTGACTCACAATTTAAATCTCTGTTATCATTGCTGATATGGAGGTCAGATTATTTATATTCTCTCAAGATTTTTTCAAATCTAGGATATCAGTCTAATTGACACTTCACACTGCCGTATAAATGGAAATCCCCTATATGTTGAGGTAAAAACCATCAACCTGAAAACTTCCTATTTCCTATTATAAGTTTGTTTCATGTGCAGACATTTTGCGATAGAGGGAAAGAAATAAAAAGAATATCATTTCAAGATAGTAAAAACAGAATACAATTTTAAGATTGTAAAAATCTAACATCAATGAAACTAGTTGAATGAAAATGTGGACATGATTATATTTGGTGTTTCCTATCTGAGTCTAGACTGGGGACTCCTCTTTTAAGAGCATCTACCGTCCCGATGTATGTTATGTTCTAGCTATTTTATTGCACTACCCCAAGCTCGACGAAACAGGGGGGAGGGGGGGGGGGGGCTAGGGCAGGTCCCATATTTTGTTGGTCCATCATTGACCAATATTTTATCACAAAACGAAACTAAACTCGGGCCTTTTTAAGTGTTTCATAAGCCCCTTAAAGCGAAAGTATGTAATGACATTTAGTAAATTTCTAAATCGTTGCATCTAATCGCTTATTCAGTTACACATATAGATCTACTTTACTAATAATATGATTAAGTTATACACAATACCCTTCTTTGTTGTCCTTCATTTTCTCTACACTGATTCACTTGTTCAGATTGGACTTTACGCGTTCTCCAGATAAATCAGGGGGCGATGTCAATATGCATTTTGATAACGTTTAACAGTTTGAACATGTACAAGAGGGAGAAGTAATTTTAACGTCTTATTTATGTTTTCATGTACTTGATATCCGACATCAGGTCCTCATATAATTCTTTCACGTCACTTAGATGAAATGACAATAACTAAGATTTCTCAAACTTCGTATTTTCATCATGTTTAGTGACATATTGACTGCATTTTTGTGTTGCATATTAAGCTGACATAGGTTTAACTGTGTATACATTTTTCTTGATGAAGGCATTATATTTACTAAAGATTAAATGCAATTTGAAATATTTTGGGACCTAGAAAATTTTCTCTTCAACTACATTTTTGACATTATACCAATTTAAACTACTTATATAGAATTTCAAAAATGTGCAACAGAGTAAATTTAGGAAAAAAAGATTTATTTGCGTAAATGGTCCCAAATAACTGTCTTGAAATCATAGTTTTTGATATCAAACAAAATATATGGGCAGGACAACTTGAGAGAGATTCTCCGTTCTGTTCTTTCCAAGAGAAATGAGTGTTAAGTGTCAAGATGGGGTAAAATCAGCATAAATAATCAGAAGTGTGATAGAATGAGAATATGGTCTAAAGGGACCCTAAACGACTGCGATGAGAAATACTATAAGCATAATGATATGATTACAAAAATATATTTCTAAAAATAATACAGTGTATTAAATTCATCATTTATTCAAATAGCTCAAAATATCAATACCAAATAAATACCAACATCCTACAATAAATTAGACGTTATTTTCACTATATATTAACCACTTTAATGTAAAGGGCTTCCAGTTACAATTAAAGAGTAGTGAAGGAATTCTTTTTCAAAAAGAAAACTTCTAGCAGCATTTCTTCTCTGGCATTATTTTTTGCTTGCTCTTCGGATTGTCCTCCTCCTCCAGCACTTCATCTTGACAGTATCAATACTTAAGTAGCAGTCCACGTAAGAATCATGCAAAATGGAAAATATGTGATACATCTCATATCACCAAATTCAGTAATATTTTGAAAAATTGTGCTTCTGGACTCGAAATAAAAACACACAAATTTTTAATTGATTTCATTGTTTCGTTCGCGAAATACAGCCACTCTGATCTGGACTCCTTAGCATTTATTTCATGTATAAAGCCTTATGAGCTAGTGAGGTTTGGGATTCATTATCTTCCTTGATCAAGGGAGACAGATTTAAATTTGCACTTAGATCAAAATAATAAATCTGTTTGCATGAAATATCAAAATATTTTATTTGTAGCCTTCTCTTGTTTACGAATGAATTAGCATTTAATACAAACCAAATTTTGAATCTAACCAAGAAGGATAACTCTTCTACACTGAATTAAAAAAGTGTTGAGCATGTCACAGACTCGGAAAATAACCAGAAATGCAAAATGAAAATGATATATAATGATATAAATTTAATTATGCTAAAACAATCAATAGTGCGAACTTTCATGCCAGGAAATGACCCCCCCCCTCCCCACCCCCTTTTTTTAGATTCACCCCGAATCCACTTTGTGTATATTAGTTACTTCCGGTTTCGGTTTCATTCGGAAAAGTTTCGGTTTCTGAACAGACTCTCAACAAAATTCGATGTCTATGTCATAGGCACTTCAATCATAGTAAACTTTACATGTACTGTGAATATTATACGTGGGAGAAAGTGCCTGTGGTCGGCGCGCCGTCCTGATGAATCCTTTGAAATAATTTGGCGATAACTTTTTCATTACATTATAATAATGATTATTACAAGTGAATTTTTTTCTTGATACAGTACTGTTGTAGTTTTTCTCAGTTTTATGATGAAAAAAGGGAACTTTTGCGTTCGATTTCCACTTGAAACAATTCTAGTTGAAATTTCCGACTGTAAAAGGGATATTACTTCTCACTTAACATTAAAATTAGCATTGGAAGCGATCATCCTATATATAAAGCAAATACTAATATTGACTCGGAGGCAGATCCGATTTGCCAAAGGGCAGGATTCTTCACCACAAATCGTCCATTGACAATATGGTCATACTACTGATCCAGACTCGGACAAGGAAAATCATGTCTTCATCCCTTGCATGTTGGAAATAGCAAATCATTTCAAGGAGTATCAAGTATGCAGAGCCAAAACATTTTACAGCAAGATGATGTTCTTGTTTTCATAGGAAGTGGTATGATAATTTCTATGTTTTTTAAATATATTTCTAATTTCAATTCACATGAGCAGACACTGAAAATCACAAGATGCACTGATGCATTATGATATTCAATTTGGCATTAGGTAAACATTTTAAAAAGAAAATTGAAAAAAAGTTATATGATCTTTTTTTTCATAAATATTGAGTTTTAGGATTTCAAATGTCATTATCCATATTGGATTAATTGGCTTGGTACATAACCCAAGCTATGGTACAGGAACATTAATATATACATGTACGAGAAATATTTATGTTTAACCTTAAATTTCTCAGAAAAATAATCTTTGAGTAAATTTATATTATAGTCAGCAGCCTATAAAGTTTTAGTTGACTAGTTCTGTGTTTTCGCATTCCACCCTTATAAGTATTGATAGAGGCAAAATCTGCCATAGACTATGCCATAAATGATCCCATAGATTTTCAGTTCAAAGAAACCCGCCCTTCTAATTTATATACATTTAATATATGTTTTACAACAAGTACAGCGGTCGTAACGTGATGCCTCTGACTGAGTATTTGATCCCTATAGACTTTAGGGTCAGTAGGGCAATGGAAATTGTTCTAATGAACAGTATATATAGGTATAAATATACAAGTTGTCCAGCTGCTATAAAGAGGATATAAATAGTATACTCTCAATTGCTTTTCATGTAAAATAGACCAAAGATCACTGGACAAAAAGCGTTGGGAGGAGGGGGGGGGGGGGCAAATGTTTTCCATATATCTCGAATAGTGAAATTGATATGTTTAAAATTCTAGAAGTCTGATAAAATGCAGTCTCTATTGTTACTTAACCATTGTGTTACATAAGATAAATTCATCTTTTAATTTTAATTATTATTAGTTATTATTTTAACTATTTAGAGATTTCAGTAAATTTTCATTTTGTACATTGTCAAAGATATTCTTATTAGGACTACTTTGAATTACAGAAAATCCGAATGCTTTGTCAGCACAAGACCCTTTCACCAAAAAGAAATCAGACTAATTAGAGCATGATATATATAGAGAGGTAAGGTGAAAATGATAAAGAGTAAATACTGGTATGAGCATTTCCAAATTATGCCCCTGGATAGAATAATCAGGGGCAATATATATTGTTTTTGTCCTGTTAATTTGTTTGTCTCTTGTCAACTTTAACCTTGGCCATAACTTGTGATTGAATGGTCCAATATTCAATTTCTGCCCTGGTCACATACTCATCTCTTAAATGACACCAAGGTGAATGACCTCTTGACCTTGACAATGACCATAACACTTAAAAAAAGTTTTGGGCTTTGGTGCTGCAGGGGGCATTAATGTTTCACAACCGCAGCTTATTTTTAAGATATTATTCAACGTGTTATAAATAAACATCAATATATTATATCCAAGGGGCTGCAGGGGGATGAGGTGTTGTTTAAAGCAAATACACTGCCATTTGTTTGAGGAAATGGTCAGTCAAAATACATTATTGGATGCAGCACCAAATTTTCACAGTTTGTCTTTTTGTCTGCATTTCTGAAACATGTATGTTTGTAATTTTTGAACAAAACGTGCAAGGAATTTTATATTTGGGTATGGACATTTCTTATGATTATGCCTTGTACCTTGACTTGCACCTTTAACCTATTTTTTTCAAAACTTCTGAGTATCTCATTTACTGTTGCACATATAGTAAGTCTCAAACTTACATGTAGCTTGTTTAGAATTTACAAATTACAAATACAGAATTATGAATAATTCAGTGATATCTTGTCATACATTGTTCTTATTTTCAGCAAAGTTCTATTCATCAAGACTTTGAACAACAGTGTCTGACAAAGTTCTTCGTGGAGTTATACAATTCCTACCTTCGTAGACAACATTAGGCATGCTTTATCGGTCGTAGAAAAAAGGAAACACCAGTTCTATAAAGTATCAAATAAGGACCGATCTGAATGACTTACAGTCATCAAGAATAAGAAGTATAAAGAGAACAGCATTATCAACTGTAAATGGCCTCCTTGATTGTATAGCCATTGGGCAATCTGCAAAATTGCTACAGTTAATACAAACACCTCATCCAAAATCAGATGAAGGCTGTGATAATTTACTGCAACTGATATCTAAATTGTATTCAAAATCTACTGCAAGATCTTTTCCCCAGAGCTACAACTTACGCCATAGATCAGGAGTTATAGCCCTTGGACTTATATTTCTATACATGTAGAGTAAATTCAATTTGTCTTTGAAACTCCTCCTTAACCCTTCAGAGGATTGCAGTGAAACTTTGTGCAAATATAGGTCACAATAGATCTGCATGTTGCAATAGGAGATCCCAAAAAGCATGCAATAATTCATCCCAAGATACATCACTGGTATACGTTTAATGGATGTCCCACTTACAAGCACATTTTGAGGTAAAATCCATGAAAACAAGTTTTACCCATCGTGTCTTGTGGCCTTGACCTATGACTTTGGTTCCAGGTCATTACACACCCTTAGATCCTAAGCAACAATTCTGTGAAATATCATTGAAATCTGTGCACATGGTGAGAAGTTATGGCCCGGACAAAGTTTTACTTATTGTGTCTATTATTATCTTGACCTTTAATCTATGACCTTGGTTTTGATCATGACACACTCTTGGATCCTAAGCAACAATTCTGTGAAATATTTTTGAAATCCATGCACAGGGGAAGAAGTTATGGTCCGGACACCCCTGGATCCTAAGTAACAATTCTGTGAAATATTATTGAAATCCGTGCACAGGGTAAGAAGTTATGGCCCAAACACAGTTTGGAGGACAGACGGACAGACAGACAGGGTGATTCCTATAATACCCCCCCCCCCCCCCCAAAAAAAATTGTTTGCGGAGGGTATAATAATATCTTACTGGTATTTCTATTACTTTTGTTTATTCTGTAACTTATTTTGATTAAATATATTGAAGTGTTTTTCGTTCATATTATATGTGATATACAAAATACTGACAGGAGCCATAAATATGTACTTCCACCGAAAAATTAAAAAAGTTAAAAAGAGGCTACAAACGATGAATTTTTATATCTTCTAGGTAAATGAATGAAGATTAATATTATAACAAAATGACATTTTCTTCATGCGCAAATGCATTTTTGACCTTGTAAAATGCTTAAAAAATGGAAATTTTTGGTATCTTATGAATATACCTATGTTAATGTGTTGGTTTCCATGGTAACAACAACATGATATTTACTATAATATTGTCACAATTACTATTTGAATTCCTAATTATCCTAATTTATTTTTGTTTCATTACAGTTATTTGTATTTATTCAGTATTTTTTTACTTATTTATGCATTAAATTATGTATGAAATAATGATTAAATAAGGCGTTGCTAGGGAGTGTCAGTTTCCTTAGCAACCATTAACTGAGATGTTTTTTTATCAATTTTTTTTGTGATATTAGCATATAAATAAGTATATAAATCACCATAAGAACAGATTTGGTAACCATAGGGATATCACCTATTGCATGATTCTTACATGGACTGCTACTTAACTATTGGTATCAATCAATTTTGTTTGCTTGAGGTTGATACATGTGCAAACAGTTATTCAACAGTTAAGTCAGTTGCACTCGATATCGAATTTACTCGGCCCACGTTCATAGTAATTCTGTATCCTAGTACTCTCGTCAAGTAACACTAAAATTACTTTGTTCAATAATTAGATTATTATTTTATATAACATGATAGATCATATTACTTTATTATATAAGTATGGTAAAGAATTAGCATCAATATTACATGTCCGATTTTAATTTTGTTCGTTGAACATATATATAATGACTTTCATTTGAGTCTAAAATGATTTGAGATTATTATTTGATTATTATGTGTTGCTTTGTGACACTGCTTCATTATTTTAGCGTTCTTTGGTTTCATTTTGATACATATCATCCACTGGAAAAACTTCTTCTCACATCGCAAATTTAGTAACGAATCTACCTTCTACAATGAAAGACGGAAATACATTACAGTAGGCATGGGTTTTCCTAATAAAACGTAAAACCTCGTACGAGTACTGTTTAAATAAATTAAACATAGTTAAGCCATCTAAATGGTTATGTAGATTTCAAGTGCACTTGGAGTAACATAGAAAATGAGATTAGTATCAAACAAATTTAGTAATAAACGTAAGGATGAATTTGCTCTGCAGTCACAAATCAAAATCATTAAGTTATGAGGCGCATTATGTACAAGGAATATGCTCTACTGCCTTTTATACAAATCATTTCCCAGACAATGTGTAGTCGAAGAATTTCCAGAAAATAGAAAGAAGCAGATTAAATCAGTTTTTTGTTACAATTAATTAATGACATTTGATAGCCTATCTATTTCACACGCAGTGCCAATAGTGTATATTAATTTCAAAATATTAAACTTTGTAATATGTTTTTGTTATTGCATTAATGATATGTGTTATAGTTTTTTGCGTTATTTGCATGCCGTATTGCTTTCTGCAAATTTTTGTAATTACAACGTATTTATATGTGTCTTTTTAGTACAAAATTGGGATAACAGGTGAGTTACATTACCTGTCACGAGTTCTAATACGGAATAGACTGGCCTTCTACCTCGACAAATTAGTAAAGGACGGTTGTTATGGTCATGTTTTAGATAAGCATGAGTATATTATTTCTGTTTAGTTAAGTAAAACTTTCCAAAAAGATTTATGACATAACGGGAGGGACGATACAAAAACAAGCAAAACACCCTTTTCCTTTTTCAACTTGAAGCAAAATCTCCCACATGGAAGTTGCTGCATAACAAATGAAGACACTTTTCGCAACAAAAATTCTCCCAGTGGCGATTTTAAATTCTAAATTATGTGAAATCCATGTTAAAGTTACAAAGAAATAGAATAATGTACAATAAAGAATTTTAAATGACATTGTGATTACACACATACATACGATACTGCCAAAAGACTTTAAACAGTTCAGTGCTTCAAATTAATTCAATGAAAATTCGATAAGTGTTTAAAGTTGATCACTCATATGTAACACAGTATCATGAATTTCAAATTATATGGTAAAGATATATTGGTATCAACGTAAAATATATTTAATAATTAAAGACACAAATATATTGGTGGTGTTGAAACATTACCTTCCCATATTTGTTTTCCTTTGAGCAAGAAATAAAAATTATGGTATCTTAACATGCTTTATTATATTTTGGTAATTTCTGAGTCAAACATATCATCTATTAGTTTGCACTGCACTGCCAATTTCATGTAAATCAGCAAATTATGAACATTTCTTATTTGTAGAATTATATCTTTCCTTCATGGTACAGAATCAATTTAAGAATCCCTTATATAAAATGAGAGAAAGGCTGTCTTGGATCACTGGTTGCTAAAATTATCCCCCGTACAAATGCATCAAAATATGATATGTGAGTGCTGACAATGTGAAAATATGTGCAAATATCATTTTCGTGATTTATTTTCATTTTGCAATACCATATGTAAATAATTAACAAAAGAAATAAGTATGTATCCTGGTTAGATTTCGTGCAAAGTAAGATTATATTACCCTATCATCCTTTCTGTTTTGTCACCAAATGATTGTAAAAACAACGAGAGAGCAGCTCTTATAGAGATGAATTGTATGTGTGGTTCATAATTTTACATTGCACTCTTTATACAATATCAGATATTTCTGTGAACATAGATATTTTTTGTTTAAACATGCTAAATTTTGAAATAAGAATTTAAAAGAGCACCGCCCTCTTATAATTTATTTTGACAGAAAATTGATGCAAAAAACTTATATGATTTGGTAAGCTATTTTTATCAGAGATATTTTTAAGACATTAAGCGTCACATTCTTTTGTTACTACTATAATTAATATGATATTTTGTAGGAAGATCAATTAACAAATTTTATCTCCCCGATCACTCCCTCTGACGGAACATATATGACGTCACCCAAGGATCGAGAACCCTTAAATCATGTCAAAGTGAGCTTGCACCCTTGATTTCGATGAGGCAATCATTTATTATCTAGTTCATATCAAAACGTTCCAAAATCAAAAAGCAACTACCCCTTGATGGTCAGGAATTTTTGCAAATGACATCAAGAGGAAAAAATCCAGGCAGTAGTGTTTTTACCTATGATTGATCTGAATCTACCAGATCTCTCTTGTATACATTCTACCATGCCATTTGTGTTTGATCAGGCTATTCGCTATGACTTTCCAAAAAGTGCGATCGAACTTGACAACAGCCAATTTAAAGATACTGGTCTTAAGATTTGGTGGATTTCAAATATGCATAAGCGGGCTATAAGTCATGTTAGACAAGGATCTTGTCTTCGCGAAATTTTGGAACTAGCATATGGTCCATACATCGTCCCGCATATTCTCAATGATAAAGCCTTTTCCAGAGCTATTAGAGCCCATATGCTTATAAATACTGCTCTATATTGTCTCCTGGTTTCGAAATTTGAGATCAATGACAACAACATCGATGTACCACAAGAGGACGCATTATCTTCCATGCGTCGTGATTCTCTGTATTCTGTATTATCACTATGAAAAGCTGAAGAAAAAGCTAGAAGGAAAAGACACACTACAATGTTTATTTCAAAATGATAATATTGAAGTTCTGTGTAAAAAAGCCCAAGATGGTGTAACAGGCTGGCTACAGAATGACAGAACAGTTGTAACTTGAAATGATTGGAATTTTGAAGACCTACTTTACGGCAGAATGTACAGGAAATAGGAAGCTTCACTTAGAAACAGTTTTTTTTTTTTGGCAGCTGCTGGACATAATGTAAGTCCTCATACGTAAAAATCTCTATTGAACATCCCGATGTTCATTTAAAGTTTCTACAGGGACATCATGTGATAAGACGTGCGGACAGACATTGGACTGGACTTTCCGCCGATCATATCATGGAACAAGTATTGATGAGAAGCGTTAAATCGTGTGGTGGCTTAACACGAGGAAGAGGATTGACAGACGTCCAACGAACACAGTGGATATTATCTATGCCTGTATGTGCAGAAATCAACAATGCTATGGCCTATCTCACAAATACGAGATATGTCACCTGTGAACTACGTAAAGATGCGGGCAAGTCCAGAATGGAGAAACAGAGAGCTGATATCAACGGAATGGTCTCATTTTTGACGGAGAGGGATCTATTTGAAAAATAATGACTCTCTACGAAATATAGAATCTGGAGTTACCGCAGAAACTAGAGTCAATGCTGATGCCGCTAAGGCCATTGGCGAAGATATCATGAAATCTATGGCTGGCAAATATATTTTAAACGGTCTTTGCAGATTACTACTATGAAATGTAAAACCCAAATCAAGATAGACGACGACCCCATACAGATAGACCCTCAACTGTTCTTTAAGAGACTAGCAACGCGACCAGATGCCAGGGTGAGAACCTCGCAAATGTCTTTTATTACGAACTGTCCCGCATGCCACCGTCTTTATTTATCTCCCATGGTTTAATGCGTGAAGCACATAAAACCACACTTGGAGAATATATATGGGATTCAGGTGATTGCCAAGGAGACATTGACGTACAAACAACGCATGTCATCGACGGGGGATATCTTTTACATCGGATACAATGGTTGAGAGACGACACAATCGCTCAGATCTGTCTTCGGAATACTGAATATATAAATAAAAGATATCCTTCAGATGTACTAGTCTTTGATGGATATCCTCAGCATCCAACTACGAAAGATATTACACATATTCGTCGCAGCAGAGGAATGAACGCTACAGAGGTGTTTATCAATTGAACAACTCCCTTCATATCCAACATCTTTCTTACCAACCCTCGAAACATACAACTTTTCATCAATCTCTTTGGATGTTTATTCAGAACTTCTGTAACACTTAACTTTGCGATCACTTTTATAAACGACCAATCCAATAATTATGGAAAACTCGATCTGTTGTAGGAGAAGATGTAGCTCGTCGCCTGCCAGCAAAACTTTCCTAAACACGATGTGACACCACTTCCAGGATGTATGGTGTCGGTAAATGCATTTCTTTGAAGAAACTGAAGACATCTCCTCATTTTCGGGAAAACCTGATGAAAAAGTAACGATTAATGCTGAAACGGAAGTTATGTCTTGCCTTTATGTGGTCTTCAAATGATGGTTTAGATGAGATGAGATGTAGAAAGTTGCTGCAAAACTAGCTGCAGGGTCAATTGCTATCAGAATTTGCCTCTTACTTCCGGTGCAGCATCTTTCCACATCCAAATGGCATACCAACAAACATACTTTTGGTTCACTGGTATAACTCTTCCTCCGACAAACTTGGGTTGGCATATCACAAATGGAAATTTATTTCTCAGAAAAGTGCACCTGCCTCACTTCTAAAAATAGTCCGGTGCTGTTGTAAATCGAGTTGATATTCTCGACAATGTAGCACATGTTGCACATTGCAAACTTACAAACAGACAGGCAGAGAGACAGACAGGTTTTTGACTTAGTTCCATAATGAGTGTGAATCAATGAATGTGACATCAAATTAAAATTAAGCACAGAATGTTCAAACGCATAAGAGAAATGTGTATGTCTCTAATGTAAACCTTGCTTTGGGAATGAATATCTAATGACCTTGACGCGAGATTTGCGACATTGGACAAAAATTTAATAATTTAATCAATTTACCATTAACAACTTACAACTTACCTTTTACCTATTTAAATGAAAACAAGAAATATTCGGGTCCATTTTAAAGAAATTTTCTCCAGTTATACGGTTTGGATTTATCCATCATCCTTACATTCCTAGATATTGAGGCCATTTCTTGTTAATTTTATGTTTTGCGTCCGCGTGCGGGTAGGTTTTGAATCATTTCCACCAAAAACAACAAAAAATAAATATCAAAAATTCACTTTAAAATCGTAATTTCACAAAAGTATTTTGTGTGACGAAAGGTTTTTGCGAGACTCGCCTTAGACTAAAAAATTAAGTCTTTTAAACGCTTTTTAATACGACTTTTGAACGTTGTGACAAGTGTCATCATTACACAGAAGATACTTGCAAGGCCTCCACCTCGCGTCGCAAAAAAACCTGCTTTTTAGCCACCAAATAAGGGTGAGGATGGCTGGGACGGTTATATGTGTGTCACATTCGCAAAACTCATTAAGCATTCTATCGCCTTATCCATTTACAGCTGAAAATGAGCAAACTTATTCTCAAATACTTGAGGGGCTTTACTTGGCGAGTGCTAAGGACAGCTCTGGTACAAGATTTAAGAGTCCAATAGTTATGTCCGACAAGACATCGATAAAATGTTTTGTATCCCATTCATCGGGATCTTAATAATCAAATACATACTGTTCATTTTTTTTAAAATTTTATTCAAATTTTAAAAATGTTTATCTTTATCACCTTGGGGGCAACCTCTCATTTGCGAGATAATCACTCAAATGAGTAACTATCACTGTTTTCAGTAATCAATTTCAAGGAATGAACAGAAGTAAAGAAGTACTAAAAACTGAAATTTTGGAATTATGGTTTGAAATTCAAAAGGGCACATGTTTACAACATGCTGAATATAGTTTACATACAAGTTGACATTTTTAATTTACTGTTTTGGAGTTTATAGCTGCACAAATGTTGCAGCTATAAACTACAAAATGGTAAGTTGAAAAGGTTAACTTCTCTTGTATTTTATGTTCAGTATATTATAAAAATGTACCCTTTTAAGTTTAAGTCAAAATTTTGAAATTTTAATTTTTTAGTACTTGTTTACTTCTGTTCATTCCTTGAAACTGATTACTGAAAACGGCGATAGTTACTCTTTTGAGTGATTATCTCTGAAATGAGAGGTTGCACCCAACCTGTTTATAATCAAATACATATTTTTTTAAAATTTTATTTTTAATTCAACAAAGACATTGCAATGATTTCAAATTTTAGTCATTATACATTCCATTTGTTATTAAATTGATAATTTCTTTAAACAAATCAAGTTTTTCTTATATTTTATTAAGATGAAGTGTTGAAAATGATTTTTTGTTTTTGTTTTTTTGTTTTTTTCCCTGGCTGGCTGGTAGGTTTTTTAATTTTTAGGTGACGCAAAACATAAAATTAACAAGAAAGGGCCTTACCATAAATCGGTATATTTCACCCCAAAAATTATTTTTTTCCGAACATACATTTTTCTAAACTTTTTGTATGTGGTATTGGACACCATAACTACTAAAAACAAATAGAAACACACTGTAGGAATTTGTTCCCATTTTAGTATTTTTTTCGTAGAATGACTGGCCTATATATTAATTTATCATCCTGCGGGTTACATCTTTATCAGTGACCTTAATTGTATTTCTGAGAAATACCAACTTTCGCTTTTTAATAAAGTATAGATTACTGTTCAGGATAGATTTACTAAATGCCGGGATTTTTGTAAACTCTTAAACGAGGGTGTAAAAAGAAGGGGTAAAAGTACATGCCTTGAATCACTAGAAAAATGAAATTCTAAAACTAATCGATAGTCACATCGATAATTTTATATACTTTATCCTAATTTATTCAAACAGCCACATAAAAAACCGGTCCAGACTATCAAAACGAAAATGTCTGCTTTATTCAATACTTATGTATTTATACCAGTTGACAAAGCAACTAATAATATCATTGATTGAAAAATATACTATACTGCAGTTCTTAAGATTGAACTGAAATCTACTTTCACCCATGTTGAGACCCCATTGTTGAAGGACAAGGTCCTATCTGATCACTGCATAGCTATATGCTACTTCAATAAAAGCATGATCCTCAAACCATGCATTGGCTACCTAAATTACATAAAAGTCAATATAAATCACGTTTCATCTCAAAATCTTGTTCTTGCCCTACAACTGTTCTTTATAAACAAAATACTTCCGTAGTTTAAGCTGCTCAACCAGGGTTATATATGTGCTAGACTAGCGACGTCACTCAGGAAGAGACTCTTATTACTCCATATGATATCTCGTTATCCAGACTTTTAAATGATATTCTGGACTGAGACCGATTCCGATCATTTTACACAGATTTGATACCTTCTATACTAGAAAGTTACCTACTTCGACTTCTCCATATATAAATACATATGGAATTCACACGATTTGACTCTTTCTACTGGGTATATGTGACGGGTGTTGCTAGCAAGCAGGAGATGCTCACTCTCCCCGGGCACCTGATCTCACTCCATCACAGGGGTTCACATATGCTCTTCAAGTAGACATATTTTGTTATTTTCCATTTGTTTTTCATTTTCACTGATTTTGTAGGTCCTATGGTTTCATGATTTTTGGACTTGTGGTTTGGATTTATCCATCATCTTTACATTCCATAACTATGTTATCAAATACTGTGATGCTGTTTTAACAATAATTACAACAATTAAATTTCGCCAAACAAAATTTCTGGCGAAGTCATTGAAAAATTCCTTTTGAGAAATTCTGAAGGTAATCGAGATTCTACTTTATCTTTTTCGACACTACATACCTCTCTAATTTTTGACTTAATCAAAACCGAGTTGGTTTCAATCATACGCTCTTGTTTCAACAGAGACTCTAAATCATCTCTATGTACGTCAGTGACATCAGGACTTTTCTCAAGCAATATGATAATGATAGATATTGGAATAGGACTGAGTTATGTAATACCATCACATGTTTGAAAAATAACATTTATCTGCAAATTAATGGCAAGATTTTTCAACAGAATATTGGGATTCCAATGGGCACTAACTGCTCTCCCAAAATAGCAGATTTATTTGCATATTGTTATGAAAGGGACTTCATACATTCTATTCAAACCTAGAAACCTTTAGACCGTATTGATAAGTCCCATTAGTTTTGAAAATACATAACTGATATTTATCCACCTGAACGTCAGATAAAAAAGCCAAACACCTTCCTCGGACTTCAATATCAAAATTATTAACAACAATATCCATACTAACATATATGATAAACGTGACTTCATTGAATTCCCTATTGTTAATTTTCCTAATTTGGATGGCAATCTCTTTAGACCCCCATCATGTGGTATTTTTATTGGTCAGTTGGTTCCGTTTGCTAGATCCTGCACTAACATTTTGGATTTTCACGTAACAAATGTGAAAATCGATCTCAAAAGTTCAGGGTTATAGATATATATAGAACATATATACCTTTTAATTGTGTGCACCACATGCGCATTTCGACAACTTATGTCTCATCAGAGTGATGCTCGTGGACGAATAATTGGAATTCTCAAAATATATAAATATTTGAAGAGTAACGTTGAGGCCAAAATGACCAAAAGGGAACCAAAGAGTCTATCTAAGGACAGATCTATGCATGAGGGAGATACTCCTTAGTTTTAGAGTGATTTACTTAATTTGAAGTATATATTTCATGTCAGTAGAAAAGCACTGAAAAGATGCCCTCGGAGACTATCAGTCCACCAGCAGAAACACCGGCCTAGTAGTTATAATAAATATAGAACATATAGATATCATAAAAACTTCCAAAATCTTTTGGTAAATTCACAGATCGTGTTCAGAAAGTTAATCTTAATTCGAAAATGTGACTTTTCAACAATACGTATCTAGTGGAATCTCTCATCCCAATTTCTACAGTGATCTAGGAGGGTTCAAGTTTCGATGATTTCATATATAGTAGTTCTAAGATAATTAAACGCATTCTACATCGACAGCATGGCTCCAGGATCATCGCAAAGACCACAGGTCTGGTATTGGGTCCATCTGTATCCTTATACAGACTTTTACTTGAGCGCCCAACGCTGACTAACAGGGCGGTGAGAACTCTATGAATGGCCTTTTTCAAACGTTTACATAGGAGACAAAGTCCTAAGCCTCGTTCCCTCTGACTGTTAGTCGGGACTCCTACTGCTCAAGGATCAGAACTTGCTTACAGAGATATAAAGTTTTTAATGTGCGTCCTTTGATTGTGCTGCTTTTACGATGAGTGCGAAGGTGGGCGTCCATAAACCGGTTAACCACATACTGATCTTTGTCAGATGCCTTTTGTTTTCACTTTGATTGTGGTGATTTTGTGGTGAGTGGGAACGCAGTACGCTTAACCACACGAATTGAGTGACGTTTGTCATTTCAATTGACCCTACTACGTCGGTGTCGTAACTGCAGTGCAATCGAATAATTTAGTAATGTCGTTTTCTTTGTTTATATGACTATTATCATATTTTATATACATGTCCTAGGTGATTTGAGTCATACAGCTTGGATAGATGCTTCTGTTTTCTCCTTTATCATGAAATTATAGAAAATTTCTTTCTTGAAACATTAACTATTTTTTTCCGCATGCACCGTTTGCAATGCGCAAACCTCATGAGTGACCATCCTTAAATAATTATATCATATATCAATATATATTTATCCTCCAAAGGGAAGTCGTTTCCAATTTAAGTGTAGCTTTATTCATATATGAATATAGATGATATTGATTAATAAATATAGAATATATATACCTTATACTTCTGTGCACCAGATGCGCATTTCGACAACTTATGTCTCTTCAGTGATGCTCGTGGCCGAATGAATGGAATTCTCATAATATGAAAATATTTGAAGAGCAATGTTGAAACCAAACTGAAAAGTGAACCAAAGAATCTATCTAAGGACAGAGCTATGCATGAGGGATATACTCCTTATTTTTAGAGTGATTTATTTAATTTACTTAATTAATTGAAAATTTAAAGTATATATTTCATGTCAGTACAAAAGCACTGAAAACTAGACTTATGATGCCCTCTGGACCTATCAGTCAACCAGCAAAAACGTTGCAATCACTTGAAACTTTTGCCTATTACTTTCTTATCCAGGAATTTGTATAATAAGTATGGAAATTTTATTTTCTTTCTTTGTCGCGACGATTGCCATTTCACAATTGCATAAAATGTTTCTACATTTGATCTCCTATATCGTGTTTATGTTCCAATATCTTTTCTTTTAATGCCCGTTTCGTTAGCCCCGCCAGTACTGTGTATTTGATTTTTTTGTATCAAATCTCCATCTTTACAGTGTGCGTCCAATACTGCAGTGAAGGATTCTTTTTCTTCAATGTTCAGAATGTCATCTTTACAAATCAAGTCGCAAGTTAAACATTTACATTCTTCATCTTCTTGTTTTGAAGGGTTTTCATGTGTTGATATCAATATGATCTGAAAGTCTAATCAGTCTTCAAACGATTATATATCTATTCATAAAAGTTGCTTAAATATGCATGTCATATGTATTAGTAATATATTAAAGGAATATTATTACTACGAAAAAAAAAATATATAAATCAACGTTGAATATACCTATACTTCTTAAACTATCAAGTCCATCGTCCTTATAAAATGATTTTTCTGCAATCCATACCTTTTCCATTTTAAGTTTCGGAACTCTCATTTTTCTTTACTATCATATGTCATATTTGTTTTGTAATGGTTACAAATAATTTTGTTATTATGGCTTTGTGAATATAGATCTGTCGTAGATCTCCGTGTTTATTTTTTTATCGATCAAAGGAAATACCGGCAAACGATATACCAATATCACTGAAAATTAATTTAGTTTCGTTCACGAAACATCAATTATCCACAAATCACTACTATAAAGACATTTTTAAAATAAAGCAATATCAGTATCAAGGTATAAACATTAGGATAGGGACTTTTTAGAATTCCAATTGACCGACCACATTGCTCAAAACATACAGCCCGACGCAAATTTATACCTTATCCATGCATGTACGCAGAACTTGTATTTAAAAATAATTACGTAAAGTATTTATATCTAAAAACATAATTTAATACTCAATTTTAAGACTTTAAATACCGTCATATTGCAGTAGATAAGATCTATAATTCCTTTCAAAGGCTTTGCAAAGTTCGTTTAAATCGATAATGAATATGACAGACATGTAGTGATTAAAGTACAGTATCTAGTGGTTTGAGTAGAAAACAATGCATCTAAATATACAGGTGAAAATTAAAAAACAATCTGCATTGAATATTGAAAATATTTTAATATGTACAAACATTAACATTAACAAAATATAACCTCAGTATTTACTCACATAACCTCACATAAAAATAGAGAATCTATACAAAAATCATCTTCACAACGCCAAAATTACACTACGCTAAACTGCAACCCTTGACAAATATCGCTTTTCAAATGTTGGGCTGGCGGCGTGAGATTTCATTTGGTCGTCGACGACTGTGACTGTCCATTCAGAAACAAGATAAACACGTGATCGCGGGATAAGTCGAAAATATGTAAATAAACATGCGTGCATACTGTGTTTGTAATGTACTTGACGGTCCAACAGGTTTAAACAAACGTCGTTTAATGTTTGGAAAACATTTCACGTATATAATGAACTTTGCGATGTATTAAACTATTGTGTCATTCCTGGCGATAATGACAGATTTTCTGAATTTGTATATATGCAGTGCTATAAAAACTCAATGAAATAACTAAAAT
Organism: Pteria penguin; assembly: GCA_035048485.1. NCBI lineage: Eukaryota > Metazoa > Mollusca > Bivalvia > Pterioida > Pteriidae > Pteria > Pteria penguin. The sequence continues at coordinate 15,441,311 of CM068582.1, forward strand.
GAACTTGACTTACAAAATACAATAAACGGCTTAAAAGTTTTATAAGTTGAAATTATGTAAATAAATAGGACTTTATTTTGCATCTAACCAAACTGTAATCTGAATGGATGTCTCTTATTGGTACGTCATTATAGATAAAAGTATTACGTCACACAGCGCCAGCCAGACTTTTTAAAAGCGATACATGTATTTGTCAAAGGTTTTAGTGAAGCGTAGTGTAATCTAAAACCTTGACCTGTTAAGATCTACAAAAATACAAATACATACATGTATGTATATATCATGAAACATTCAGGTGTATTAAATGGGATGGAGGATAAAATATTCCATTAACATACAGAGTGAGAAGTGTTCTATGAACATACTATTCTTTCCCTTAAAATATATTATAAAAAAAATAATAATAAAATCTTCATGAGAATATTTCAGATTAGAATAATTTTAGTGCAGTGCGGAAATTGCTTCAGTATGGAGCAAATAAACACATTTGTCATGTCATTGTAATAATTTTGGTTTATTATAGAATGCTTTTATAAACTGTGCACTCACCCAAATTAAAACAGTAATAAGTTATTCTCTCTTTTAACTGTCTTATCTTATGTTGGTAGTTAAAGATATATGAGCCGTATCACGCATAAAGGGTCCTTAGCGTATACTGTGACGTAACGTTATAAATGAAGTTAACTGACGTTGAAAGTATAGCGGATTTTTGTACACGTTAAAAATTTGCAATCTTTGTCCGCAATTTCTGTATGTCGCGACATGACGCATCATCCCAGCAGCCTATTTGAAATTAATAAATTACATGAAAAGCAGCAAGTAGTGGTTGTAATGATGTAACTGCATATACATCTTGTTTAGTAATCCATGTAGAATCTCATGGGAAGAATGGGTTCCTTATACAACGTTATGGACGCAAGCAATAGATTTAAATCTCTACAGTGAATCAAATATCTTTCTCGGAATATTCGCCGCCTTACTTAGCAATACTTTACTGATGACCTTAATAACTCATATTTCTATTGTGTAAGTTTTCTTTGTAAAACTATCAAAATGAGAGTTATATCAAAGACATCATGAAAGATAGTCATGTGTGTACTTTTTATATCCACAGACGTGCAAACGAAACCCTGGCTCCGCGGATTTTTCTCTCTTGTAAACATTATTCTTATTAAATCATACGTATCGAGTTCATATCAGTTATTCCTTGTGGTATCAATGATAGATGTTTAATCATCATTCTTGCAATTTAATTTTAAAAGCAGGTTAGAATGTTTGTCCTTTGCTAAATTACGCCATGCCGATATTTCGGGTTCGAATTTCGTAGCATATTATGGAGATCTCGGTGGGTTATAAGCCATGGTTGTCACTAATTTATATTTATCATCTTCTAGCTGATTTGTATAATAAAAGATATTGTCAAATTTATTCAAAAGGCAGTTACACATCATAACAAAATACATATAATTTCATGCAATTCAATAAATAAACTAACAAACTTTCATACCGGTAACATTGACGGGTACGGGGAAGGGGGTGGGGTGGTAACTTGAAATTGTTTTGGGTACGAACGTGCGACTGGAGTCGGTAGTACCCTACCCATTTACATATTGAGCAAAGTGTAAAACATACCCATTCATATGCTGAGCATAATGAAAAGCATACCTATTCCGATTATTCATATAATTTGAGATTAGAAAGATATCCATATACATAGACTATAGATGAAGGGAAAATGATACTCATTAATGTACTGGGTGGCCTTAAAAGTACATCCCCTCACCCGGTGATACCATATTTTCAAAAAAAAAAAATTGTTCTTGAAAAGAACCTAGTGTTATAAAATTGTCACAGTACTGAATGTATATTGATAAATATATACATGTACGCTCTTAGTCCTAAGTACCATTTCAAGTTCAGTGGCTTGTATTGAATGAATGTCCAGATAGATTGAAACCGATAAAACCAATTACTCGTTTTGTGTAAATGATAAATTATCCAGAGCTATTACTTAAGTGTGAGAAATACAATATTTGCAGTAATATTTATAATATTTATGAACGTAATAGATACAGAAATAAAGAAATAAATGAACGTATAAATCAATAGATAAATCAGCAAACAGATAAATCAATAAATAGATAGATCAATAAATAGTTAATCAATAAATAGATATCCACTTTTATTTCACGTATATGGTGACGGCATCTCCCTGATGCAATGCATACAAATTCAGACTTTTGAACGGACCCACCCGAAACAGTGAGGGATCTTTTACGTGTCACGCCTACCATGACACGGGACCTCGCATTTTACTATCTCATCCGAAATATAGAATACCGGTGTGCCCAGGGCGGGAGTCGAGCCCAGAGCCTCTCGATCACGAGCCGAGCACCTTATCCGTTAGACCACACCGGCTTCATAAATAGATAAAACGATTAATTAAATAGAAAAATAAATAGAATACGGTCTTAAATGTTTGCGGCAATTTACATTTTCCTTATTCAGCATGGCTTTTCCTTGACTAAACTTTTCTAAAGTGAGGCACTGCAAAAAATTTTTTTACCGAAAGTCCCGTCAGTACAGAGCCTGGCGTTCTCATAAATGAACACTGTAGCTCCTTTGACAGTGATAGTGACTCGGAAATATCTGTTCAACATATTAACGTACTTCACCATTTTATAAATACGTACGAGCTAGATTTTGATTTATTTACGAAATACTTTCTTTTTATTTTAATATCTCCGAGGGTTTCAAGCACAAAAATGTTATTAATGCAAATTTTATAACTTCAGCCATACGAGAAAAATACAGTTTTTGTTTTACATGATCTAATTCTGAAATTATACCGAATTATATAGTATACAACTTTAAGTCATTAAAATCGTTGTGTTGTATCTCAAACATTACCAGAAAGAGCAAACTTTTTGTTTCGTAATGTTAAGTTTGTGCGTGATAGTCACAAGGACTTCCTTTGTCCACATCCGGATACGCTGTAGCGCCGCACATTTTTGTATTGAACTTAAGAGTTTGTAAAATCAGATTTAAAATCAAGTTATCTGATGTTTGTATTTACATTATATGTACATATACATGTATGTACATTCTATGTCATGTTACATTTACCGGTTGTATCATCAGATTAAGGTAAAACATGTTCCATGTGTTAAATTTTAAATACTGATGTGTAATAGCTGTTCGCTATATAAAATGTATTAACCTCGCACGGAGGTTTAGTAAAGCATACTGTTATATTTCAAAAATTTTGAATTACATGTATTATCAATCATGTTTAGGGACACCTTGAAAAGCACATTATATACTGAATGCGCAAAGATAAATATATTTTGGAAGACGATTTTGTATGAAATAGTAGTTAATGGTTTGAATTTCACCTTTATCTATGATGTGGTAATATTTATGTCTGAAATACAGTTCTCGTTCTTCACATCATTTTCTTAAAGCCATGTTAATTTCTCAGTATATTATTCTGAGATTCACTGATTTTGTTGCGTCCAAGAAATAATTTATACATTTACATGTATCACTTGGTGTACAAATGACTCTCTATATAGTGATTGTATGGAGTGATTTTATATTACCTAACCTAAATATGACGTCACGCTATTCTTTGTACGACGTCATGTAAGAAACGTGCGAATACCCCTTACATATTTAACGTCAGATAAGTAGATAAATACTTCGCATAACTTATTCAAACTTTCACAACATACTGAACAGACTATAGATAATATGAAAACATGAAAATAAAAATTTCTATAAATTTCACCCTAAGGTCCCTTTGTGCGTGACACGGCTCATTAAGGAAGCAAATGTGTTTTAAAAAGGTATCTAAAAGCATTTTTACGTTTTTATTTAAATTCAAATTTACTCAATTTCCTTAAACTTTATCAAATACATTTTTTCTTTAGAGATTTTAATAGATTCAACTTTGAACTTTTCTGAAAAGATGTAAGAGGTCGAAGTGCACTGTAGGTATGTTCTTATCTTTATTATTATAATCGAGAATACAAGAATGTACAAAAGTAAGATATGCATTAAGTATGTGAATTTCTTAACTATGGTCAAACTATGGTTATTTTCATCTTTGTAAATAACTAGATATTTTGAAAACTTATTGCGAAATAAAACACACATGACGTGAACAACTATCAAACTTATGAGTTGATGAATCTGTGTACTTGAGAAACGTCGATGGAATTGTGTTGCATAACAACAAAAATTTATAAAAATATTTAAAGTCTAAGTTCAATGTTGATAAATGATAATATTTGATGCAAATTCCGTGCAAAGAGAATATATATATATAATTTATATCTCTGGGATCAAAACGTTAGGCTAAAATGTTTTCCATATAATTAATGAACAAAACATATATATATATATATATATATATATATATATATATATATATATATATATATATATATATATATATATATATATATATCTAAGCAAAAAAGGAAATTGTAACATTCACTATTCATAAGTATCGGATCAACCTCAATGAAGAAAGATAGAAAATATATACAAAGCACTAGTCTAATAAAAACTGGTTTCTTTAATTGGCTACATATTGAGCGTTTCTCTATGCGCTTTGTATATATTTTCTATCTTTCTTTTCGTGTCTTTATATTTATGTAAGTGTTTGTTTGTGTGTGTCCTGAGGAAGAAGCAGATTGCTTCGAAAATTTGACAATTTTTTTAATTGTTTTAGTATCGTTATCGCTTACCTGTGCTTTTATATATATATATATATATATATATATATATATATATATATATATATATATATATATATATATATATATATATATATATATATATATATATATATATAGTGAGGCACTACTTTCTTGGTAAATCCATAATATCCATAAATCAATTTTTATACATCAGCAATCTAACAAAACAACTGTCAGTTTTACTGAATCCAATGTATTTCAAACACACTTCAACCTTCAATACAACCTTACATTAGAGGGAAGAATCCATTTCAATTTGCTTGCATCTGAGGTGGAAACAGTTGATATATATATACATATATATATATATATATGTGTCAGCAGTCAATTCTGTTCAAAGTCATATTGAGGCAATGCAGAATCATTGTCTTCAACTAGAAGAAAAACAAGATGACTTCCCTATTGCGCTGCATTCATAGTATCAAAAGTGTATAATATATTCAAAATGAAGCTTACCTACGCAATATATTATATATGGGGGCCATACATAAGAAAGACAGAATGGAAAGAAAGAAAAGAAAGACGAAAAAAAAGGTAACATCCCGATAGTCAGATGGTCCAATAATCCGACGGTCCGATAGTCCACAGTCCGATAGTCCCACGGTCCAATAGTCTAAAGAGGTTTTAAATACATGTAGAAGGCAGGTAATGGCGATTGTATGACAGAGCATAACGCCATCGTCATTGTGCCATCACAGTATTGCCCTGTCGTCATCGCTCTTCAAGTCCATGATGCGATGGCACAGCTATGAGCTACTTGGCCATAGAATCGTGAAGAAGTGTTGTTGATTTTGGTTCCATAAATGAAGTCAAACTTGACGTGTGTTTGATGTATTCTCCAGATGAGCTAGATGGAATTTGATAAATCCTTATCACGTTGGCTGGAAATATAGAATATTACATGGTAAATGTGGTCTTAGCCCGAGGGGCCAGGGCTGAGATCACAGGAAGTTAATCTCAGCCTTTGTCTCAGCCCGAGGGGCCGATATCAGCCAGAGCTCATAGGGCGGGGACTGATACCTGACTGAGGGCTGAAATCAGGGCTGAGATGACATTTACCATGTATAGATGGACCACGTACAACACGCATGCTTTTATCGACGATTGGAGGTTTGAGATGTGAATCTCGTAACTACGAGATCGCATCTCGTAACAACGAGATCGTAAAAACACATTACGTTTCACGAACTGGCTTCCGTAGTAAATCATACAGTTTCATGTTCAACAAACCGACGCAGTTTCATGCATTTTAATTTAGCGCGTCTTGTATTCATCGTAATTCGATTGTATGGCGCCAGGATTTTTTTTTTCGCGCTTCACGAATATACTAAAAGAAACAACACAAACACTCTTTGCCAAAGAGTGTTTGTGTTGTTTCTTTTAGTGTATTTTACTTCCCTTTGGAGGACTACTTATTCTATCTTATATTCTTCACGAATATATATATATTCGAAAAGCCGAAGTAAATGATTTTATGGTATTAGTTTTTACTGGAAATGCTCATTTCCAGCAAAATGATCGCACAATTTCTGGTCACGTGACAGTGCCACACCAATGGACACAGGAATAAAAATAGACTGTATAACTGATTACTTATCATTCTCAGACTTCTTTATAATGTTAAAACAGCACGATTTTCACAACAACAAATTCGAATCACAACACGATATTAAAACGTTTTCACAAAGTCTTCCAAAATCATACACACAATCTCATCACTTACAAGTTGAGTAAAATCAAATGCCGTCACAAGGTCAACGAGGGACACAATTTCACGCTCGGGGAGGCCATTAATTAACGAGAGGAATAACTTTTTAACGTTGAAAATCGACCCTCAATCCGTTGAAAAATGACCCCGGAATCATTTTTCAACGGGGGTCACTTTTTAATGTACGTTACACCGGCAAACCATGAGCGGGTATACCTCTGATGGTGTAAAGGTTAAAGATGTCTTTGGGCGACGAGATCGTTGTCGCGGATAGACTCAGTACGTAAAAGACCCCTAGTTTCATTGAAATTGGATAACAAATGAAGTCAGGATCCTGCTCAAAAGAGAGTCCTAAACATGTGCTAATGTCACCCCCATGCATCAAAATATCTCAAAACCCGTTACATGTATATATATGAAAGTACATGCATAGTTCTTATACCATATTACATTTGAAAACGTTTGTGCAAGGGATACATTTCTTATGATTTTTTATTATATTTTCTAAAATAATTGCTATTTTTAACCCCAAAATCACTGATGCATGCCGGTGTTATATAGTAGTTTTCCCCATAGTAGTTTTCCCCCCGGAAAATGGCTATATAGTAGTTTTTCCCCTGTACGTAACGGTTTGGAAATTATACACATTCGTTCTTGTACAATCAGGTAAAATTTGAAATACAAAATGTACTATAGTAATAGTCTGTGGATCAAACCGATGGTGTTATGGTTAAGGGTTTTTTTTTGTAAATGTATACAAGTCTTTCTTTTCATATATTTACCATAGTATGGTATTTCCTGCTATTATTTCATTGTAAAATTGTCTTTTATTTGCGTATAGATGTCATTCATGACGTCACACTATGACTCGAGATTTGATCCCAAGCATATTTTCGTAATTCATCGTAAGTAAATTAGGAATTTATTAAAGAAAATATTCCAATGATAATATAAGAATTGAACGTGCAAGAATTCCTTGCACGTTCAATTCTTAAATAAATTAAGACTGATGCATTATATATATATCACAATATCACTCTTCATTTACAGAGTACATGGTGAACATGACAATAATAGAAGGGAATCCCACCCAGGTGTCCACAATTTGCAATCTAAGACGAGGCTTGCCTAGTCGCAGATGTTGTAAATCATGAATACAAGAATGAAATTTCCTTGTCCCTTAAGCAAAGTATAGAAGGTGATAAAACAAAGAATCTTTATGCGAAATTTCAAAGCTCTACACACTTTTGTGTAAAAGATAAAGTCAAAGTTATAGTTTTTGAAAAGAAGGTCACACTCCAATGTCAAGGTCATTAGATCAAAAGTCATGGTCCCAAATGAAAGATCTTATCACAAGGAATCTATATGTGAAGTTCCAAACCTTTTGATACAAAAGATACAGCCAAAGTTTATGTTTTGAAAACTAGATCGAGCTCCAAGATCAAGGTCACTAGTTAAAAAATCCCTAATGTCCCAAATGAATGGTCTCATCACAAGAAATCTATATGTGGAGTTTCAAAGCCTTGTACTTTTTAGTACAAACGATGTATTCAATGTTTTTGCCACAGGGTAAGAGTCACAGACAGGTCAAAAACTAGATGCCCGAATTTCATTCCGGAGGTATCAAAACGAATTTTTTTTTTCTTTTTCCGCTTGAATAAATAGATATTTCTTGGATTAAATAGCCTAAAGATACATTATCTCGAAAGAAATTCTAGTAGATATGTCTCTATTTTAAATATCTATATCTGTATTTAGAAAAGCGATTTAAACTGAAGACATTTCTATTTAAGAAAATAAGATATCTGTAAATTCAATTGATATATCTCCCTATCAAAAGTTGAGATATCTCTACAATAAATAGAAATCCAATTGTTGTTAACAAGGTAAAGAGCTTGATTTATTTACATGTATGAAAATCCGGAATTTCACATTGTGGGGAAAATTCACTATATAGTAGTTTTTCCCCGGGGGAAAAATGGCTATAAGAGGAGAGATGGCTATATAGCTAAATTTGTCAACGGCGTTGGTATCCAACAAGGAGTTTCATCTTAAGAACAGCAGTGGCGGATCCAGGATTTCCGAAAAAAAAAAAAGGATGGGGGGGGGGGGGCGCACATGTGTATTAGCCAAACTACTCAGCCAATTTTGGTGCAAAACTGGATTTTTACTTGTAAATATGTGGCTGAAATCGAAGGGCCGCCTCCCCCCACCCACCCACGCTCTTAATCTTCCACTGAACAGTACCTGTACATCTATGCGCCGTCACATATATATGACTGAAATATCATCGACTGTAACGTTAAGCAACAAAACAATCAAAACATCAAGTGTTGATTTCGCTGTAAAACTGAATTTGTGATAATAATATTGCTTCATAATTCACGAAGGGTTGCAAAAAATTTGGATTCAACTGCGTGACAAATACTCCCACATAAATTATAATCCCACAAAGGTTTGATACAGTCAAATGTTAAAACTTGTCATCAAAGTGTCATTGTGAAATGGTTTAATACCCAATCGATGATTGCTGAATGTGATGCAGAAGAAATGCTTATATTTTCATAACTTTACGGATCATTTTATACTACATTTCAGTGTCTGAAAGCCAGGAAACAGCTTCTGGTATCCTTTAATTTCCAAAACTTTCCAAAGGAGGACATGTCCCGCAGGATCCCCAAGCATACGGCTCTTGCATATTTAAAAGCATACACATTTTATTTAGTCTAGTTACGCAACTAAATATCAAGCAAGAGCGCCCTGTGTTAAAATACTTTGTTTACCAATGACTCCTAATTATGACTTACTATTTCCTAATAAGATGGCAGCTAAGTCCTAATTAGGACTTACTATCTCCTAATTAGGACTTACTATCTCCTAATTAAATGATAGCTTAATCCTAATTAGGACTTACTATCTACAAATCAGGTGCTAGTATCTCCTCCTTTGGAGATAAAAAAATTCAGACAGTGGCACGAGGACGCTTCCGTACATTGGTGCCTCTTTGCTGGATGTAGGCTCAGTCTGGCCTCTTGTTTATTCTTTAAACGTCAGATAACATCACCATTTAAGTTTTGACCGTCGGACTATCGAACCGTCGGACTTTTGGACTGTCGGACTAACGGACCGTCGGAATGTAGGTGTAACAGACAGTAGGACTATCGGACCGTCGGACTATTGTACCGTCGGACTATCGGACCGTCGGAGTATACGGGTGTAACCGAAAAAAGAACCCTCTTAAGGATTTTTCTAAACTTTGATATTGATCCCACATAAACGAGGAACTAAGTAAAACATTTCGGGCTGCCAAAGAAAAAAAAAAACACCAAACAAAAAAACAAATTTATAAAACAAAAGAAAAAAAAAAAGCAAAAAAAAAAAAAAAATAATAATAATAATAATAATGATAATAAAATAAAACAAAAAATAAAAAAGCAATTACAAAAACAAAAACTGAAGACAGCTGAGAAACAGATTATTACTACGATATAATTTATTTTATAGAATATATGCAGGTCATTCATATGCACAACCAAAAAAAAAAAAAAAAAAAAAAACTCAATAAACATACACATTTGAAGTGAAAGTCGCCAGTACAATGTGTGCATATTACAGGTTTTAATACAATAATTGACGACTAGAGCGGAGGCATAATATTTATTCTACACTTTGGTTTATGCTATGTGATATGCATCATGACACTTGGCGTATGCAGCAAAGTTATATGTTCTACTCTGTATAATGGCTGATAATATGAGAAAATAATGGGTTTTATATTTTAATACGAGTTCAAAATGAGAAATTTATGTTTTACAAATTTTCGTGAAAATTTTAATTGGCATACATGTAGACTTCTGAATCTTGTGTCACGTGTTCTACTAGTAAATCTTTAACTCCTACGTACCTTTTAGTAGCTATATTGGTTTTAAGTTTCCCAAATCATGTTACATGCGAAACTTTGTTAATTTTTTTTTTCGTATAAGGACCATATTATAACTTATTTGTTCTACTTATTTTATATTAAAAACTTTATGTTGAACAATTTAAATGAAAAAGTTTGCAAATTACATAATGTTTGAAAGATTTAAAGCCATAAGTGTCTTTACATTTAGAGGTTGACAATCGCTGACAATGAACTTTTTTCATTTTAATGAGAGACGCGTGCAAAAAAACTATTGTGTAAGGTATACTTTATGGTACATAGTGTTATATAACAGGAATACCAGACACCTTTAGGAAACAAAGTACTTACAGTCAGAATCCAATTCTTTGTATTTAGCTGTCCGTTTGCTAGATGGGTAAGTATGCCGATTTTTCTCAGTCGACCTTTTTTTACGTGAATCTACAAATACACAAAAATGTCAAAGATGTTTCCTACATAATGCTTTGTGAATTGTTTCAAACAAAATACGAAAGTAACCGGTGTCACATGACCATGGCACTAACAACAATGTAACACAGTGGACATTCACGGACACCTGAAATTCAGAGGTGAGACCAGGCGAGACCATGAATGTGAACAAACACTGTGTAGGAAGTGTCACAGCCACATAATATCAGGAAAAGGTTACAATAACACTTAAGTCAAACCCATCGGGGGAGGGGACTTTGTACGAGCTCCACACTACAAAAGGAAGTACAAATGATACCTAAATATTTATAAATTTTTAAATGTGTGTCCTTTGATTGTGCTGCTTTTGCGGTGAGTGGGAAGGTGGGCGCCCGTAACCTTGTTATCCACCCCCATTGAGTGGCGTTTGTTACTTCAGATGACCATCCTAAGTCGGTATCGATTATTTTTGTAATGTCGTTCCATGTATATTCTACTATTATCATTATTTGTGTGCAGGTCTTTGGTGATTTGTGTCATACACCTTTGTCAGAGGTCTTCTGTTTTCTCTTTTACATAATGCTTTGTCAATTGTTTCAAAGTACAAATAATACCTACAAATATATTAATACAAGTACAAAGTTTGTATTGCAGCTCAAATAACAATTTTTTTTGCTTTCTCTCTCTCTCTTATTCCATTATGGCAGAATCTCACTTGTGGGGATTATGGGTGCTGCACCCATATTAAGTGTCTTTACAATATTAATATACAACGAAGAAGAACCAATCAGTTATCCAGTGTCGATGTCTACAAAGAGAGAGAGGCCAAGCTATGAAATTGTCCCATACAAACCATTGGGAACACCGAAATATACAGCATCCTAGGGTAAGATCAGGTCCCCGGGCAGAGTGAGCGTCTCCTATTTGCATACAACACCCATCGCAACAGTTATATGGAAACATGTCAAATTCGGCGAAGGTTTTAATGCACACACGAATAAATGGTACATAAATGGTAAATATGCTAAAGGTATACTTCTCTCTGAACTGCAGAAGTCCTTATCTCTCCTTTTCTACAGTAATCCTTTTCTAATAATGCTTTATAAACAGATTTGATGGCTCATGTGCGTCGTATCAATAATAATAATAATAATAATAATAATAATAAGAAGAAGAAGAAGAAGAAGAAGAATAGTAGTAGTAGTAGTAGTAGTAGTAGTAGTAGTAGCACCAGTAGCAGCAGTAGTAGTAGTAGTAGTAGTACGCAACTCAAAACCAAGTATGATTTCTTCACACAATCGTTCTAAAACGTATCTGCATATACTAAAATTGTGCATATTTAAACTAATTATTTTACAATGTACAATTACATACCCTTCCATTCAACTGGTTCCTCTTTGTCTGCTTTCTCTGAAAAACGTTTAACTTAATTCGAGATACGAAAACATGCATAAATGTATTTTGCATCCAGCTATCCAGATTTATCTATGTTACAGTTGGGTGCAGTCCTTACGTAACTTTATATTGAGGTAGTAGAAGCGATCTAAGGGACGTAATTCTGAAAGGTGTTTAAAACGTTTACATGTATCGGCGCTTTTCAGGCATGTTTCAGATCTAGAACTATGTCTTTCACATAACAACCGTTAAATACTTTATCTAAATCATATACAAGTAAGCACGTTTTCAAGCATTTTTAGATAAAGATCTAGGATATTTGTAAAGATAACAGACGATCGTTTCTCCCATATTCGCAGAGTTATCCTCATTATTTGTCTTAATAGTCAGCCTTTCTTCCATAAAGGAATGAAAGATAAGCGACATACACTTTACTGGAATTGACGCTGACCCAGTTACTGGCATCTAACTGACATCATTGTGTATTCAATGTGACGTAAGACATTCGTGGCGTTGTAGATTTTATAGTGGTTGATTATGTACCGTGAAGTACAACTTCAGTATTTTCAAATATAGTTTTATTTATATGTTTTCAGTAATTTTATGTGCTTCAAATGATACTCATTAAAGTTGTTTGTTCTCGGTGGCTTAGTGAATAAATCTAGTGGTGGGTTGGCTCTTCTGTGAAATGGGCCAAACGTGTTGTTCCGCTTGGAAAACCATCTATATGCACATGTTAACGTTTGCCGGCAAACAAACCTTGTTGGTTATAGTGCATATGTAATTACGCAGACTCATAGTTCACAGTCAAGCTCACAAGATAATGTCACCTTTATTACGTCGGAACGAGTTTCAGAAGGGGGGGGGGGGGAGTGGGGGAGGGGATGTAGTTTCCCATGACTAATGTTTTGCAGTTATCGGTTCGGAAATTGGGTTGCAGTCATAAAATTGACTTTTGTTCTGGAAAAACTTTCCAAACCTTGCAACTCCCCTTTAATCCCCAATGCATACCAAACGTGTGTCTTTTGTAATTCATAAATATTGGGCAAGGTAAATGTTATTTTTGACATTAAGGTCAAGGTTACAAGGTCATTCACTTTGGTGTCATTTGAATGGAGTTCATTAGTAGGGCACACACCCCGGATTGAAGTCTCTGTTTCGTATATTTGGTAAACAGTAGGCAAAGTTAATTTGAGTCAATTCTAGCATATGGTTCACGGTCGAAGTGACAAGGTCATTGAGTTCAAAGTCATTTGTTGAACGGGCTTTATAGGTGAAGTACACACGCCATATATGACGTGTTTTACTTTTAAATGTTATGGATAAAGTCGATGTTGCAGACTGATACACAAATAGGGCAAAAGTAATATACATGGACCCCCAGCACTACGTAATTCGATCCGGGGACATACAAACGAAATACCATAAATAAATTATTGTATTGTATAGACATTCAATATTTCAAACATTTTCTGAAAAGAAAAATGTTTTAAATTGTTGTATATGAAGTAATTATTGTACATATCACAAATGGAAATTTGAGCATAGTGAAAATATGAGGGGGAGAGGGGTAATTCAACTCTGAATAACTTGGCAACCTTAGGTTGAATTTTCTTTAAACTGATATAGAAGAAAGTTGTTATATTGAAAAAAACACTCACAGTTTTTATTTATTTATTGCTTTTTTTAATCAAACGATAGATTTTATTTACATATGGATAGAAATAATCATATGAGGGACTCAGAGAATAGTAGTTTTTACTACATCAATCAGGGAATAAATTCATTTTACAAGGATTAAGCTAGGAATAAATATGATGAGGCATTTTAATTATTGCATATATCCTTCAAAAGCATTGAGAGTTTTTTATACGGATCTAACCCTTTCTTATCAGTTTCGATGAACATTTGAAATATCTTGAAATCAATACTTAGTATGCTAGAATGGGTTGAAAATGCTTCATTTTGCACTGCTGTCAAAACATTACCTATGGATCAATTCATTCCAATCTGTGTCATAATATGTATCTATATAAAGGCTAACCACTGTGCGATATTCAGTGAAATTGATCGATTATAGGAAAATTTTTGATTCCTCGGGGCTTCTACCTTAATGTAGCATAAGCTTGAAATTTCCGTTTCCGGACGCTCAAATTGACTGAGCACACGCATTTGCGTTAATTCAGATATAACATGAAAATATCCAAAAGCTTAAATTGAGCTTAAAACTCATCTTGGCTTTTTATTATTGATTCCATGTATTTCCACGTAAACGTAATTTCAAGACCGTGTCATCACGCATGGCTATTGCGTGAATGCGCTTGACAGCTATAATAAAAGTAATATTTAGAAAAACATATATAGGAATGAAGGAAGATCGCGTGTTATAGAATGAATTTCAAGAATATCAGATGCAATTTAAGGACATTTCATATACATGTATAAAATTTGTTCTAATTTTACTAATAATAATAATGATGATGATGATGATAATGATGTTAATAATACTTATGATAATAATAAGAATTGAAGATCTTCCCACATTAACGAAAATACGCACACGCGTCAGATCGAGTTGTCCTGTGACGCCTGCTAAAGCAGTCCTCGTGAACCACTTTTCACGTTTACGTGTATAGTAGGACTGCACCCCACTGTATATGTAAGTGATAAGCCATCTTTTAAGGACAGTTTACCTATAGGATAGTATAGAAACTCTTCAATTTTTAAAGATATATGTTTGGTTGGTTGATTGGTGTTTTACGTCGCTTTCAAAAATATTTCAGTTATATCGCGACATGGAAGCAGGAGGTTACCAACCTTTTAGCATAGTGGCGCAACCCGAGAATCGAACCCGGATCGGTGGCTCCGCAAGCAAAACCACTTAACCACTACTCCTGCCCTTAAAGATATATGAGATTAGTAATATCATGCTATCTTGTTTGTACACAATTACCTTTTAAGAAGTCTACAGGGTTTTTAAATTCCTCCTTGTTGAAAACAAGATATAAAAGATAAAGAAAACCATACTTTCTACATTTGTATTTTGCGAATTTTTCTTGATTTTCCACAGTAAATTCCTCATCAGATACGTTATCTCTTATACATTGCTTCTTAATAATATCCAACTTTTGAGCTATTGTCAGTTCATAGTCTCCTGATAGGTTGATTGTGCATTCCTTAAATTCCCTCATGTAGTCTCTATGACTGTGTATGAATATCTCTGTGGCCGTTATAACTACTAGACTTCTCTTGTCTAATTTACTCATCTCTGATTTCAACTTTGCAACACCACCATGACGTGTCAACCAAGAGTCCATAATGATAACAAAGTATGCTGTGTCCTCTGCTAGATTAAAATTGGGATAATCTAGTCTTACATCCATGGGTGTTAGCTCCTGAAATTCTCTTTTTAAGTTTTCTATAAGAGTCCTTCGGCCAGTCCCGGGTTTTCCCGTTATTACAACTTGCCTGTGATTCTTCAAATGCTTCGTTGCTTTAATAATGGCATTTTCATTTATAACGGGATCTGGATGAAATTCATTTGTAGATAAGCAAATATATCTACTTCAAACATTTTTATCTTAACAGTAATTTCAACAAAATTCTGGAAGATTTTAAGATTCGTTATTATGACTTGTGAATTTCATTTTGTACAATGCACCCGTAATGATTACAACAGTCATAATTCTTTTTCTAATCTAAGGACTAGATTTAAATTTATCAATGTAAAGGAAAATCATAATGAAGTCATTCCGTTGAAAACCACCAAATCAAGACCCTATGCAAATCACCTGGCATAGGAAATGTTCTATAAAGGATTCGAGATTAGATCATTTTCTAATCTCTCCACACAATACCAGAATACACAATCATAATTGGTTCAAGTTTTTAATATTTTTCAGTATTTATCTATTGTTAGAGTTCCAATCATTCGGTCATGAGCATCACTGAAGAGACTGAAGTTGTCAAAATGCGCATCTGGTTCACAAATTGTAACATATATATATACAACACATATATATATATGACTTGATATTTATTAAAAGGGATAAAAACTATTGGAAGTTTAGTAACTTTGTAGTGTTATTGTACAAAAAGCTATATTTAAAATTAAATCACTACGTACAACCTTCGCTTAAAATAGTAATAGTGTGTGCACTGTCACCTTGACCTTGGAAGATTTGACCTTGGGTCCAAGTCAAGACACATCACTGGGTCATGTACAACAATTGTGTGAAATATCCCGATCCAACTTGGTAGTAAAATGATATGATCTTTGGTCGAGCTGATGACACACCCTTGGTCATGGACAATAATTCTGTGAAATGTTATTCGGGTCCAACAAAGCAGTAAGGAGTCAAAGTCGAAACAAGGCCTTTGACCATGCGTGCAGTTTGACCTTAATCTTGGATATATAATCTTGAGTCAAGGTCATGATACACTCTCATGGACAACAATTGCGATATATTATCCAAATGTAATATAGCAGTAAGAAGTCATGGCCCGGTCAAGGATTTTTGCTGTGTGTGCACTGTGACTTTGACGATATGACCTTGGGTCAAATCATGATACAAATTTGGGTCATGGACAACACTTGCGGTATGAAATATTATCCAGATCCGACAATGGGGTAAAAAGTTATGGCCCGGGCAAGAGATGAACAGACAGGATGATTCCTATATACCCCATAACCCAGAACTTTCTTTGCGGAGTGAGAGGGGTAATGAAATGAAACCGTTTTTCAAGTAGAAGTCTAATCTAATCCTTTTTCAAAAACCTTTCTTAGTTTTTCAGAGGGAAGCGCACTGGTTATAATAATAATAATAATAAAAAGAGCACTCTTTCACAAATTTTCGGCTACTCAGCTGTTATCTAGTTACAATACGATTGGCAATTAACAACTATGTGAAATATATGCTCATGCTGTAAATGCCAAACCAACAATTACATAAAGTCATAGATTATAAAATACAAGTCAGCGCGCGAAAATATATAAATCCCTATTGTACAATTTACAAAAATTCTGAACTATATAAGTGTTCATCCATCAAATATTGTATAACAATATTCAACACCATATAAAGGTTCATGCAAATACTGATAACCTTATTTAGACTAAAACGAATAAACACACACGAAAGCGTAGTAAAAAGAAGCCACATACAAAAATCAAAACATAGCTAGGCAGATCTTAACCAATAAACATACTTAAGACTTCAAATATTACGCCACGATATTATAGATATAGAATATACGATATGTAAATAAAGAAGTGATAAAAGTGAACCTTGAATAAGATTAAGAAAGAAGGTTTAAAGAGTTTGTTTTAGTGTTACAACCGTCCGGCATTCTTGTTTTAGAATAAACATATCGTTCTCCGTCTTCTAACGGACTTCAGTTTATACTGGATAGGACGAAGGTTGATATGACGCAACTATTGGTAGATTAAAGAGAGAAGGAACGGCGTATGAGACT
This sequence comes from Pteria penguin, assembly GCA_035048485.1. Classification (NCBI taxonomy): domain Eukaryota; kingdom Metazoa; phylum Mollusca; class Bivalvia; order Pterioida; family Pteriidae; genus Pteria; species Pteria penguin. The sequence goes on from CM068582.1 coordinate 15,458,985, forward strand.
TCGCAGATATATTTAGGGAGCAACCATTTGATTTTATTTGGGAGGGGGGGGGGGGCGGCCAGGAAGACTTTCACCGGCCTGAATATTTTTTTGACAAATTTCAGAGCCGGATTATTATTTTTATTTATTTATTGCCAAATATTCTTTTTCATTTTGCCGGCCCTTCGGGCCAGATTATTTTTTCCCCCCAAAATTTGAGCCGGACTTTATTTTTTGCAGTCTTCCTGCCCCCCCCCCCCCCCCTCCTAAAAATCAAATGGTTGCTCCCTTACAAGGAAGGTGATGAGGAAAGTAGGGTTAAATATGAAAATCAAGATAGGTCCAAAGGACTTTACACTTACACTTAAACCCCGAAGACATCATTGGTTTGATACATACAATGAGCTGGTGAAAAATGACATAATTAGTTGTCTACAAAATACTACGCGTGAAGAAAGCGATGGATTTAATCCCCGAGTTAATAATCGTGACATAGTGATACGACCAGCAGGTAAAGGCTCTGGCATAGTGGGTATCACAGTGCCACATACTGCAGAAAGAGATGGAGGACAGCAAATCGTACGTGTAGACCGAGACAGTTATCAAAGAGGATATGTACAATGAAAAAAAAAAAGAAAGAAAATCAGTGAACAGAATGAATAATGAGGGAACCATTAGTAAGAATTTTTTGTTTAATTCCATGGTACCCAACCGCATGTGAACTTAAAGGTAAACCCCCAAGACAGAACGTTTCGCGGAATCGACAGAACATGAACTAAAAAGGTATGTTAAATTCACCTTTCAAATATGATATAGACATCCGATTTTATTTCTAATTGCAAATTTATAGATCGAGGGGTGCGATTTTATTCGGTGATAAGCATTATAAACAAGTAGAAGCAATAGCGATAGCAATAATTCAGATTAGGTCGAAATTTTGCGTGCACATACATGCGGAAGTGGGACGAAGAACTTCATAAGTATGAAAAGAAACCGGTTTTTACAAAAGCTTTATTGACGATGGATTTGGGATTTGAAATGCCTGTTTAGGACCACTGTTGGACTTCGCAGAGCAGAGTGTGCAAATAAAATACATAATGATATGGATATTGAATTACCATGGAGCAGAGACACCATAGAATTTTTGGACACTTTGATTAAAATAGAGAACGGCCGTACTTTCACGGATCTTTATTTGAAACTGACAAACATCTATACTTGAAACAAAATTCATGCCACCCTCCGCATTAGTGTATTGACTCGGATTAAGCATTAAAAGAATATGTGAGGGGAATCAGGATAATGCGAAACATCGTGAAGAATTACAAATGCACTTACGAGAAAGGGTATTAAATGGAAAACATATAGAAAAACAACTCAGTAGATAGATAATATAGGAATGAACTTTTGAATAAGAAAGAAGTCGTGAGAAATAATAAAAGAGTGGCAATTGTTTTTACATATTTTAAACTTATACCGGATATAAGTGATGTATTGGAGAAAACATCAAACAACTCTTCTAAACTCGAAACATTTGCGTAAAATTTTCCCGGAACCCCCGCGTATGGTTTTCAAACGGGATAAGTACCTATGTGATACATTTGTTCATAGGAAAACAGAAAGACAGAAATGTGCTAAAGAACAGAAGTATTTGTAAAATTATGAAAACGGGCATGTGACTCAAAGAATTACAAAATGTTTTTAAGTTGTTAAAGGAGCAAACTGTAATGACAGGAACGAACTTAAAATCTACGTGCTCATTTGTAAAAACATATGCAATAAAACCGTATATGTAGAAGAAACCGAAAGATGCTTAAAGGAACGAGTAGAGGAACATAAGCGCGACATAAATTACCAGCGAGATAAACCTGTTACGAAACCTTTTTATAACCATGTGACGAGTGATCTTAGTGGATCTTTGTTATTTAGGTCCGGTGGTGCAAATAAACAAATCCGAATGATAAAGGGGAAGAATGTACAAATACTTTGGGAACAAGAATCCCTGACGGCTGTGATATTAAAACAAACTCTTATTTTTATCTTTGAAGATGATGATGATGATGATGATGATTATTATCATTTAATCCCCGGTGGCCTAGTGGTATCGCGCTCGTCTTCTGATCGGGAGGCCGGGGTTCGAGTCCCGCTCTGGTCATGGCGGTGTCCTGTCTTTCGGATGAGACAGTGAAACCCGAGGCCCTGTGTTGTGGTATGCATGACACGTTAAAGATCCCTCACTGCTTCGGGAGTGTCCGTTGCAAAGGTCAAAATTTGTATGCCCCGCATCAGACAGATGCCGTCTTATGTACGTGAAATATTCTTGTGTGACGTTTAAGAAAAATCAGTCAATAGTATTACAATTATTATTATTATTATTCGTGTATTCTATACCTGTAATATCACGGCATAATATTTGAAGCCTTAAGTATGCTTATTGCTTTAGAGGTGCTTACCTATGTTACAACACGCTTTGTTAAAACGAAAAAAGCATTTTATTGCAAAACGGGTTTTAACAAAGCTATGTTTTGATTTTTGGTATGTGGTTTCTTTTACTGCGCTTTCGCGCGTTCTTTGCTTTTAGTTTAAATAAGGTTATCAGTACTTGCATGAACATCTTACAATGTGTTCCTTCTTAAAAATAGAATATAGGTATAGCATATTTGATGGATGGACCCTCATAGTTAAGGTTTCTTTGTAAATTGTACTATAAGGCTTTATATATATTCGCAAGCTAATTTGTAGTTTTTGATCCATGATAATGGATTGTTGGTTTGACGTTACGGTTATGCCGCAGCGTTTATAACTTGAGCATAGATTTACACTGCTGTTAATGGTCAATCGTTTTGTAACTTGCTGAGTAGGAGAAAATTCGCGACAGAGTGTTCTTACTATTATTAAAATACGGTTTCTTTTACTAGGCTATCAAAATAACATTTTATCATATAAACGTTGAGGTATTCGAAGCGTTGATTAAATATACTGTATATTTCTAGGACCTCGTACTTCTCTTTCTACGCCAGATCTCGAATTATATTTTTTCCCAAGAGTTTTCGAAATATATATCAATTTTCACAAAAACGGTAATTATTGTTATAAATATTAAAACATATATAGGTTATAATCAAATTATTTTATATATTAGAAGATAAATACGTTATATATCTGAAATTAATTTCATAGTAAGAAATCTCACTGCTGGTGTTTATTGTACATTTTAAAAAATATGTAGTTGCAAATACATACCGCTCTGCCAGAGTGGGTATTCGTCATATGATGCTTCTGAAATTTATGCAAGTCATTTTCTGTAAAATCTCCATTAAATGAGGGATATGAATTAAGTTTAGTGCTATGTACATTCGTTTGGCAGAAATAAGCAGATAGTTTTATAATGCTACAAAACATTAATTCTTTTAAAAGTGAAACAAAGACACTTTGTAGCAGCTTATTAAATCAACATCACATTTGCACCGTTGAATTATTTTCATGAAAAGTTTGCCTCAGTAAGTGGGAAATATTAATATCCAATTGGAATACATGTGTCTTAATACTATTTCACATTTTATATAATTATATATCATAATGTTTATGACAATAAATGATGATATTGTTCATATCATGTTGCTATATACGTATTGATAAATTTATTTCTAAACATTAACAAGCAGATAAGTTGACAATACAATTTCCAAGGACCAAATTTATATTCTACAACTACAAAAAAGTTATATGTATGATATATATAGAAAGTAAAGAACCTATCTCTGATGTACATGTTTTGTGAATCAGTAATTATAAAGACATATCACATATTGTTTCAGGAACAACAAAAATTATCTATGTTATATTAGCTATCTGTAATTACCTTTTAAAAACTGCGCAGGGTTAACAAATGCTTTCCTTTGGAAAAGAAGATTTATAAGATGAAAAAAGCCATAAGACTGGGATTCATAATCTGCTGCTTCCTCTTGATGTTTAATAGTAAAGACATTATCAGATATTTCCTCTTCACGACATCGCTGACTTATAATTTCTAACTTTTCATTTTTTGTCAGTTCAAACTCTCCTGATAAATTGATTGTGTAGTCCATAAATTCTTTCATATCTTTTTCGTTCTCCTGCATGAAATGTTGAGTGGCCCTTAAAATTACTACACTTTTCTTGTGTAATTTGCTCATTTCTAATCTCAAGCTTTTAATCCCACCATGCTCTGTCAGCCAATGGTGTGGGATGATAAACAGGCGCGCAGTATCTTTTCCCAAACTAAAATGCGGGTAATCTGCTTTAACATCAACAGGTCTCAGTGCAAGGAATTCCTTTTTCACCTCTTGTATGACAGTCGTTTTTCCGCATCCCGGTTTTCCTGTTATAACAACTTTCTTGTGTTGTTTTAAATGCTTCTTTGCTGCATTAATGGCCCTTTTATGTTTAAACTGAACTAAAAATAAGTGATCTACATTGAAGAACTGATATACAGTAATGTGAAAGGAATTATTTCGAGTCATACATATATTAATACAACACTCATCTACACATGTTTGAACCTTTTCAGATGACTAGATTCAATATGATTAAAGGCCAGTACGTTATGTCAGAATTAATTCTGCAGTTTAGAATGAACCTTTCACTTAGTAGCATCTCATTGTACAATGCGGGCAAGATAATTTCAAACAATTAAGTAAATCAAATTATTATATTACCCCAAATTTTTAGATTTATTCATTTGCTATTATTGTTACATAATACACTTTAGAGACATCTTCACTTGTGCAAAGAATAAGATAAAAGAATTCAGTGAAATAAAGAAAACCCCTACCAACCGGCCAAACATTCGTCCTTCGTTACAATATGCTTTCACTGTGAAGTTTTACAAGGATGCAAAATTTAAAAAAAATCTGGTACTACATATAGACGAAATTTACTGTGGTATTTGCCAAAATATGTCATGGAGGACATTTATATACTTTGACGATGAAAGCTGAAGAAGACCAGAAAAGCATGTGTTTTATTCAGCTTGAACATCCGCCATGAAAATAACCTAGGTGTACAAACAAGGGAATTCTTTATACGTATCCATGGGACAAAGTTGAAAGTTACATACCCTTGGGTGGCAATAATTCTTTACGATCTTCTGCTGTTTCTGAAATAGATTAACCTTAATACATATCATAATGCTAAAATACTCATAGCAATAAAACTGCGTTACGTTGCTTTATAACATTTTTTATCCATTTCACATAAAATTTGAGTTTTCAATATTAGATGATATATTTAATGGAATATCACTGAAGGCAGATTGCAGATGAAGAATTAAAAAAAAAAAAAAATTAATAATCATCATAAAATGCTTTAATTAATCAGGATGACACAAATTAGTCGAGACTAGTTTTCATTGTGGTCCGCCATTATATACATCTATATGAAATATACTCATGTTAATTTCCAAAGATTTCATCAATGGAAAAAAAATATAAATATAATCAGTCATATAATGAGTTTTATAATAAATATAAAGCATAGCCACATACATACAAGCACGCGCGCGCTCACGCACACACACACACACACACACACACACACACACACACACACACACACACACACACACACACACACACACACACACACATACATACATACATACATTCTTAGAGATAATATTACTTTATATCCTAAACGATCGTCTAAAATATTCAATGCGAAGTCGTGGGATAAAAAGTAATGTATGAACATTTGAAAGTTAAAATCAGTTTTCTAAAAATATAATTTTAGTATAATGACATCCATTTCAATTGTGCTAAAATAATGATTGTTGTTAATAAATAATCCTTTATTCCTAAAACAGTACGATGGGGAAATATAATACAATTGTAAATTTCAGTGGCAGATCCAGGATATCCTAAAAAAAAAGGGGGGGGGGCATGTGTATTACCCAAACGACTTGGCAATTTTTGCTAAATTTAGATTTTTACTAGTAACGAGAAGGGGGGGGGGATCCGCTACTTCATTTTCAACAATGCATCATTTGACATAAAAGGTCGCAATTGTCTTAAAACACCAACTTATCTGGAAATTTTGGTTGCTGGAAATGCTAAATGTGTTGACCACGTTAAACAATCATCAATATATACCCCTAAAAGTTTTGAAGATTTAACAGTTTCTAAAACTGTACCTCCGATTTGAATAGTAAAATGTTTACATTTTAATCACTTGTTTATTTGTTCCAATAAGCATGGATTGTGGTCTTTTTTTCAAATTCATAGTTAGTTTACTTCTTTCCATCGATTTTAATGCATTATCCAATATCACAAAAAAATTTCTTCATAATAGTATCAATTGATTTATTACATCTTGTGAAGAGTCATCTGCATATATAGTAACATTGGGCAATCATTTACATATAGATAGAAAAAAGTGGTCCCAATATTGACCCTTAGGGCACACCGATTGTAACATGTTTATATTTTGAGAAAAATCCCTCCAATTTACACTCTGCTTTCTATTATTTAGACAGTATATATGTCTCTGACAAAGATAAGATTTAAACCATAAATATGTTATATCACAAATACCAAATGCTAAACGTTTGTGGAGTAAACATTATGATTAACGTTGTCGAAAGCTTTACTAAGTTATATGAATAAAACGCCTGTGAGTTTCCCTTCATCAATATTCTTTAACCACCTATCTGTAAGACCGTTAGACATACTTTTTACTTCTTTTCTAACAAAATAAGTAGACATCTTTGGAATAGTAAAAGATCCCTTACCTTTCAATTGTTTTACCGATGGTAATGATTTGTCAAATGTTTTTCTATATTCATGACCAATACTAAAAACATCCGCTTTTTCATTTTGTTTAGTTACCTTATCACTATTTATTTCTAAATATGGAGCGCTCACAGAATTGGTTTTGCAAGCTAAAACTCTGCTTGACTATATACACCCCCCCTTCCCTCAAAAAACAAAGAAAAAAAAAAACCCAAACAAACAAAAATCAAACATACAAATAAATAATAATAATATAAAAAAAAAAAAAAAAAAAAAAAAAAAAAAAAAAAAAAACAAACCACAAAACCAAACAAAGAATTGAAATCCTCTTAAAAACAACAAAAACAGAAATCGGTATAAAGTCAGCAAACCATGCTAATATTATTTCAAAATTTCATTTCAGTTTTCGTTTGACATAAGTTGTCACAATGCGCATACGGTGCACAAAATTAATTCACGTATATATTTTCTAATATTTTTAATAATCCTCACCTCTACTTTGTGAATTACGCTGCTTCCTGTACAATACAATGACAATGATGGAAAAAGTAACAACATTAAGTATAATGGCACATCCAACAACAGTTAATACTTGGTTTGTCAAAGGAAACCTACAAAATTAAGGCATCAAGATAAATTTGTCTTTATTATAAAGGCCAATCTACTAAATGATCATAGATCATTATTTGTTACAAAATGTCTTGAAGATTCCTCAAATTTCCTTTATATAACGTTTTATAACTTTGACAATTAATTGGTTTGAAAATATGAATATACAATACACGTTTACCGAGTTCTAATTTAATTTCACAAAGTTTGTAATTGTGCAAATTTAGATATCAGTGTGTTGATGATGTTCTTGAAAGTAAACATAAGATGTGCTTAGAATTAATTTTAATTAATTCATTCTCAAAGCCTTACAATATATGAACAATATTGTGTTCTATTCCACATCAAGAATTAAAAAAAAAATTACATGTTAACAACTTAGGTGATTCCAGGTACCCATTCAATAGTAAGACAAGTAAAACAAACGCAGGTTTGTAAGTAAATGTGACTGTATCAACTTCATTTACTAGTGAGAAAAATATAAACCTCTCAGTTGTTGTTTTATTATTTGAAGCTCTGTTAGTTGTAAAACATCCATGATCTGTAAAAGAAAGTAATATATTATGATACACAGATATATGAAGATCAGTTAATTGACTCATCGCTTTCAATGTTTGTCTGAGGTATGACCGAGGTGTAAAGTATTGTGACGTCATTTGATTTGACAATTTTTCGCGCATAAATGGAAGGGTAAATCACCAGTCGTACATTTAATTTATTATTAACGATACATGTTAAGTAATTTATTACGTCTTATCAATTAAAATTCAGCTTCGATGGACTAGATATTTTTGAGTCCCTAATATAAGCAGCATTTGAGTACAAATTTTGTACTCCTTAAAATATAATAATTAATAATAAATAAAAAGAAAGATAAAAAGATAACCATAACACCCCCCTCCCCCGAAAATTATGATAATAAAAAGAAAAGAAAAAGAAAGGCGGTTAACTTCAATAGTCAGCTCTGTTGTAAAACGTTTGTGATCTTCACAGAAAATTCTTCCCCCAGAACGGAAAAAGTATGGCATGATTAAGAAATAGTATCTCAACAGGAACGAAGTAACCCAGTGTAATGACTGGCTTTAGAAGTGAGATACTGTAAACGCAATGTATATGGATTGTTTTAAACTGAGCGTGTACATAGGTTACATGTCCACATGATAAAACTGTGTATGCATTCCAAGCTCAATAAATAGCAAGTTCTCTTGAAGCCAGGTTGAGCCGAGTTTCATTTTAAGCAATATGAAGTTCACTGGTATTATTTTCATCGCATAAAACGATGACTCCAACCCTCGATGGTTAGTCTGTATTACTCGTATTTCATGTTCTTTCCTCTAAGATTTGATTAATTATAACGGTTGGAGACTGTTGCCACTAATAGGGCACTTTATTGGCCTTTAACCATCTGAACACGAATGCTAACTTTTTAAATTTCTTCGTGGTAGTAACTTGTCTTGACGTATGGTATAACGCCGTCTTGGAAACTTATACCCGCCACGTGTGCTCAGCTCAGTACGAAGCCGTTTTCGTGCCATTTTAAAGAAGAAAAATTTTTTTTATCTCGTTCGAACGAGAAACTTTTATATATGAATTAAAGTGTTTTGTTATTTAGATAAGTATGATTAGGAATTATTTCATTTGATACATACGATAATACATTTACATATACATAATTGCATATATTTCAACTACACATTTACAACACAACGTACATATGCATGGTTATTCTAAAACACACAGCTTTTCAATAGAAAGGAAATACTTTAGTTAAAGTATAATTTATTATATTGCGAAGAAGATAAATGCGTGGGGAAAAAAGAAAGGGGGGGGGTCAATTATGCCATCAGAGATATTTTGCCCTCCTCTTGTAATTAAAAGTATTATAATAGTTGTTATGTAATATAATAGTTGTTATGATTTATACATTTCAGAATTGAAATATGAACTGAATGGTACTTACTGATATACAGTAAAACACTTATAATTATGCATTATTATTTCATTAATGATTAATGTTAACTGGTGAGGTCACTGAGCCAACTTAGTTTGATTCCAGTTTCTTAAAACATAAATATAAAAAAAGGAGGAGATGAGGCTCCAAATCAAATGTTACAAACATACTTTAGATCTGCCATTTGATAGACTGAAATAATACGTATAATGTATTTCAACTATATTCAGGTCAACTACGGCCAAATCCTCCTGCCTATATAGTTATTTAAATGATCAAACATCCGCTATTAAAGAAATTGTTAGAAAATATCAAAAGATTTATTGATGGACGATATTCCATTTCTTTCTGTCGGTTAATAACACTTATCACTGTAGACTATGGTATATGATATTAGTTTCTCGTTCGAACAAGAAAAAAAAAATTTTTTTTTTAAATGGCACGAAAACGGCTTCGTAGCTCAGCGATTGATATGCGGTTCTTTCGTTCTGACGTAATTCGAATTGTTTTGTATTGCAAATGTGTTTTTGGGAATATTGTGTTAAACGGGGTTTCTGTGCTTACCTACCACGAATAAAATAAAGGCGTAGCAGTAACGTCATTATAACAGTTCGAATCCGGCTTTGTGTTCTCACCATGGACCTTACATTCTGAAATGTAATGTAATAAGGGAAAATCAAAAATAAACGACATTACGTTTGTAGTATTTATGAGATTTGTATTGCAGATCTGGACATCCTTTTTTCTCCTTTGCGTCACATTTAAACGGTTGAATATTGTCCTTTACTAAGTATATGGTAGGGCACATTCCTGTAAAATTAAAATGTGCATAAATACTTAACGTGCAAAGAACCATTGATTACATATAAGCTGTTACTTGTTCCAATACAAAAACGACTCGTTAGAAAGAGGATGTCAACTTGACACTATTTCTGAGTGGATTAAATCGATAAGAGATGTTTCAAAACGTCGAATTCCTCGATGTTTTGTCCAAATTAGACAAGAGTCGATGATTCCTAACCCTGATGTTGAGAATTGTGATATCGTTCTTGTCGACAGAGCACGTAGACATATTTTGTTATTTTCCATTTGTTTTTCATTTTCACTGATTTTGTATGTTCTCTGGTTTCATGATTTTTGGACTTGTGGTTTGGTTTTATCCATCATCTTTACAATCAAACAACTCCACATTTGTCAACATCTCATACTACTAAAAATGTCATATATTGTATATTGACTGGATTATGAAATGCATAAAACTCCAAATTAACATTGATTTGTTGCAGGGCCGTCCGTCAACCAAGTCTTTATTCATTTTACTCACAATTTTACTCACACATTAAACAATTTATTTATATAAAACATTGTTACAATAAACACCAGTCATTGTCAAAGAATGAGCTTTATCATCATCACGCACCTCATCTATCAGCTACGATAAGAAACTAAGTATGATACGTATTCCTTACCTTGTTCCATCCATATCCAGGGACCACAAAACTCAATATATTTTACCTTGCCGTGAAAGTCAGGTACACAGTGATAAAATATACCAGCACTAGTATTGCATGATAATCCATTTATCGGTAGACTGAAATTTATTTCAATTCTGTTGCTAAGTTCTGTGGAATAAACCTCTTCACATGTTTTGTCAAATAACTCTCGCTGCTGTGTAATCCTTTGTTGTGCCAACATTGGAACACTTAAAATAACAAACAAGAGAAGCAAAGCATTTTCCCCTTTCATTGCTTCTATCAGTCAGGACGTCTTTTTTCAGAATGATATATTGATGCATTCATCTATAATACTGCCAAAATATGTCATTTCATTTTCTTTGGATTCTTTAATCTGAAATACAAATAAATTACTTCAGCTGGTATTTTGAAAAAAAAAAACAGAAAAGAAAAATACTTTTGAAAGAACTACATGACATCAAACAAAAATTTTAGCAATAAAACTGATTTTCCATTTAAATAACAGAAATAATTATGACTTAGACGGTATCGAAAATTAAACGAGATTGATGATTAGCAAAAGCTGGTTTTCCATTCAGATGGATACATACTAAAAAGAAAGACATCTTGCACGTTTAACTGGTTTTCAGAATAATGAAATATTCTCTCAAAACTCTAAAAGCAGGTATGAAACACATGTTTTAATTATCACATTTGTATATATTTTAAATACCATCTATGACAAGGGAGAGATTCGGAAGCGTGCTAGGACCACAGTTTGAATTTTTTATGCCACCGGATCGAAATATTGGGAGCATTTTGTTTTTGTCCTGTCTGTATGTCTGTTTGTCTGTTTATTTGACTGTATATCTGTTTGTTTCTTTGTCTGTTTGTCTGTCTGTCTGACAACTTTAACCTTTGTCACAACTCTTGAACCATGAGCAATAGAGACGTCATATTTCAAATGCGTACTCAACTGATGAAGCCCTTTCAACTGACACAAAGGTGGATGACATTTTGACCTTCACAATGACTTTCACGCTAAAATAACTTTTTGGTCTTTGTTTCCGCTAGGGGCATAAATGTTTCACAAAAACAGTGTGTTATCTCTTAATTAGGTGATACTCTTACCTACATTGTAATTAGGAGATACTATCACCAAATCAGGACTTAAATGTCACCTAATTAGGAGTTACTAAATCCTAATTAGGATTTAAATTTCACCTAAGAGGGAGATACTACTACCTAATTATGACTTATCTATCACTTAATTAGTAGATACTATCACTTAGTTAGAACTTAACTATCTTACCATCCCTGATTATGATAAATCTGTTTGATATCTAAACATTGTGTCACATGGTAAAAAGTTGTAGCCAAGGTTAAAGTTTTTTTGTGACTGACAGACAGATGGACATACAAACTAATGCTATCAAATGTCCCATTACTTCGTGAAAGCGGATAATTTATATATTAGCGCTTTCTCTCTCTCTCTCTCTCTCTCTCTCTCTCTCTCTCTCTCTCTTAGTATCTCCTAATAAGTTGATATTATTTCCTTATAAGATGATATTGTGTCCTACGTAGGTGATAATTAAATCCTTATTAGTTGATGATATCTCCTAATTAGGTGATAGTATAACCCTATTCGGAGATAAAAAGATAAAAAGTTTCAGACCGTGGTCCTAGGACGTTTTCATAGTAAGATGAACTGTAATATTTTAATAAAGAGGAAGTAATGGTTTATGGTAGAAATGCGCGTTTGGTGCATTGGATAAATTCAGGTGATTTTGTTCTATAATCAATTTATATTATTAATATCTTGAATTGGCATATTTCTGACGACAAATGAAAATAACATGTATACAAAGGTCAGGAAAATCCCTAGTAGTACTTAGCGGGAATCAAGGTAACTTGTGTTTAAACATCATTTATTAAAATATATATACATAACGTAGTCATCAATTAAGAACTATCAGAATTTGGCAACAAGATGATGATCTCATATTAAGCCATCTCCTGCACAACTTTTTTTGGTACAAAACAAGAGAGTAGACAGTATACATTTAGCTGGCGTGAGTTTAAACATTTGTAATGTAAGGTGAAAAAGTTGGATGGGTAAAAATTATGTTTACATACATATGCATATACGTACATACACACAGATTTACATACACTTAGTGTTCACTCGTAAATACTCATACAAGTTAGGTATGAATAATTAATTAAATACATAAATAATTTTATGGGGATGATAAATCAAGAAAAGTCTGAATAAATAAATAAATAAATTAATAGGGATGTTGTATCAAACAAAGTTTGGGTTTACGTCTATAGTTGAGAGATTGAAAATGAAAGGGTGTTCTAGATGGGAATAGGATTTTCTACTATGTATCAGATGCAATAATAAATGAATTTCACATGAAAGTGATTGTATTCAAAATCTGTTGCTACTTTAATGAAATTATGTATTTGAAGAAATATCTCCTCTTTTTTGTTAAAATCATATAGCAGACAACCTTTTAGCATCATCTAAAGATGTTTATCTGGTGATGTATCAACTGGATTGTTTCCGCTCAGATCATGCAATAGTTCACCTATTCAAAGAAAAAACGGTGTGCAGTTTCTGGCTTGCCATATATACATTTATGTGATTCTGATTTTTTAAAAAAGATTTGAATTCACAGAGCTGCATCCCAATCATAGTCGAGTATAGAGTATTGGACAGCAGCTGTCCCCAAAGTTAAAATATGGAGGAAATTTAATTTTATCTTTGTCCAGGTTCCTTTTAAAATCCGGAAGTTAGATGTTAGAAAAATATTTTCAGGTAAAGAATTCCAGTCTATTGAAATTCTGGGAAAAAAGAATTTTGGTATATATTTGTACAAACATTTGGTATTTGTATGTCTGAGTCTGACCTGATGAACTGTTGGAGGCACTAAGTTTTTCAAGTAAGATAGTACCTCTTTATTTACCATTTTGAAAAAGCAATCATGCTATGTTTATATCTTCTTTGTTCTAAGATGTCCCACCCCGTTTATTCTATGAGTTTACTTTTTGAACATGATCTGGTGACCTCAGTAACAATTCCTGCTACTTCATATTGTATACTTTCAATTTCATCTTTTTCAGTTTTCGATCAATTATCCCATCCTATGTCTCCATATTCTAAAGAAAGCTTTATGAAATATAGATAAATAGTTTCCACAGTTTTTCTAAAAAATCAAAGTAACTTCATATATTTTTAGAATTCACACTTACATGTATAGTATTTTTTTCATCCCTTAAGTACGGCACCTTATACAATTATGAATACATTGTACTTGATACATCCTATACTAGTTCAATGAAATAACAGAAGAACAGCAGTACAGAATTATCCAATAAAGTACCAGAATAACAAACAAGTTCTCTCTCTCTCTCTCTCTCTCTCTCTCTCTCTCTCTCTCTCTCTCTCTCTCTCTCTCTGTGTGTGTGTGTGTGTGTGTGTGTATGTGTGTGTGTGTCTGTGTGTGTCGTTGACAAGTTGTCACGTCTTTCTCATTAGTCAATACAACTTCTCAACTGTAAACTGAAATATCAACATAATCTACAAATGTGAGGATTGTGCCACTATAATAACATTTAATATACCGAACAGGAAATTAATCGATACGATATCTCATTGATATTAACAACAACGCTCCATAACGGTTATTTAATGATCCCTCAAATATAAAAATAGGAATAGGTACCGTGGAAGAGAGAAAAGTCTTTTATCATAAAAGGGGACGACCGTTTTATTATGAGGCTGGTAAATAGATATGGTCCCAATTGAAACAAAGTTTCAGTAGGAAACAGATCGTTCTCGTGGGTTTTTAGTTTATGGGTTTGGATGCAAGTAAAAGCAGTAAACCTTCAACAAACATATATCATGGGCCTAATTATTTTCAAGGGCATTTGTCAAAGGTAAAGTTGTCATGCCTTTTGTTGTCCTAGTTCTCTTTATCTTCTACGATTCACAAATGAGATTAATGTCTTTTATAACATCTGTAATATTATAAACATAATGGTAGAGCTTTTCAGGATATAGATATATAGAGTATCATTATGATATTTAAGCTACTTACTTTGAATTCAGTTCAGTCCATATTTCTTATCATTTTATAGGAATTTTGATTAAAATTTTCAGAATTATCACACCCCATCCTTCAGAATGAGATGAACGTCTCTTAGACTCATCGTCAACAAAAGGTCACTTCGAAAACGTCCTTTATCAGTATATAATAAGTCCGTTTCGGTAGAACGTATTTTGCAACAATAGCACAGGCATCAAACAAAATAATCATTCCATGGCTTTAAAACTGAATATAGATTTAGTCACACTGAACGAACAGAGACAATGGACAAGATTGCATAGTACATGTACATACCTTCCTGGTCTCAAAATGGAGCTCTCTTATTTAATAACTAGTGCTGTGCTGGTGTAATATTCTGATCACCCCTCATTATTGTTATTAAACGAAAGTAGAAACCAAAATCATGGTATTTCAAAAACAAATTCAGTTTATTGTGCATATAAAGCTTTATTTGCTGTAGTAAAAGATATGGTTTAAGTATCCAACTCTTTGTCATTCTATCGTGCATTCGTCTATTTAAATTCGGGCCGTTTTGAAGTTTATTGTTTAATATATGTGTATGGAAATGTGAAAGACAAAATATTGTCGATGCACGGGCCTTCATCAAGGGAGAAATAATTTAAAGGTCTCATTGAATAGGTTGGATGCTTGGCGTAACGCTAATTTTGGAATGAATAGAGATCAATTCGATAGAAGTGTACGTGCAAACCACTGGACTGATTCATCCAGAAGAATGACATTGGACATTAAATATCTAGTCAATTGCCATCAAAATCCTTCTATTTGTTTTAGAGAAGAAGCCTTATCAAGCTTTGTACATGTATAACTACAGATTTTCACACTCCTCCACCTTTTATCTATAAAATTTTATAAAAGAATGTAACCCCCCCCCCCCAATAATTATTTCTGCATTAAAATTCCTGACAATTACAATCATACCATTACAATCAGAAAAATGGAAGATACTGCCATTAACTGCGGTCTTAATATTTAGGGAGGAAATTAACATATTCCCGCAAAAATGACGTAAAGCACTATGGTACGTTATTTTGACGTCATGAAGTTGCTAACTCCAATCGATGTTACCACTGATAGTACACAAGCGCCGCCTAACGGACGGTACCCCCATTATGCAAAGTCCAGGCATCAAAAGCAACCAGCTATGACTAAATAGAAGAATTAAGTAAAACTAGGTTAAAGCTTTTGTATTTGAACCAAATTCAATTACACTTCTTAAGACATATTTATTTATATCTGTGAAGCATTCAGTGATCTTCATTTACTAAAACTTCGACTTTCCGCAGATTCGGCCTTGAGCATCATCGAGGAGACATAAATCGTGAAAATGGGCGTATGGTCCACGAAATTGCTACACGTTTACACACATACACACACACACATAGATATGGAGTCTCATCACAGAGTCGATGCCGGTACTGGTGGACAATAAGCTCCCGTAGTTGTTCACAAGTCCGGTTTTCAGTGCTTTTGTACTGACCCGAAATATATATTTTATATTTACTGCAAAATCACTTTGTGAATAATTTCTAAAAACAAGTTCTGTTCTTGTCCATTTACTTTACTTTTAGGTCAGTTTAGTAATTAGTTGCTCTTCAAGTATTCATAAAGCCGGTGTGGCCTAGTGGATAAGGTGCTCGGCTCGTGATCGAGAGGTCGCGGGTTCGACTCCCGCCTGGGGCACACCGGTGTTCTGTCTTTGGGATGAGACAGTAAAAACCGAGGTCCCGTGTCACGGTAGGCGTGGCACGTAAAAGATCCCTCACTGCTTCGGGTGGGTCCGTTGCAAAGGTCTAAATTTGTATGCAATGCATTAGGCAGATGCCGTCACCATATACGTGAAATAATCGTGGAGTGACGTAAAACAATAATCAAACAAAAATCAAGTATTCATACTTTCGAATTCCAGTTTGGGTCATGGTCATCACTGAAGAGATATAAGTTGTCGCAATGCGCATTTCGTACTAGAAATTGACACTCGTATATACATGCTCCAATATTTATGCGTTGATCTTTTAAGCCGTTCTGAAGAATTTGTCAACGGATTTAATTATTTTGGATCTATGTCTCCCCGTCCTGGATTGGCACCTTGTCGTGAAAAGAACAAGACGGGACTTTAAACATTTTATCACTATCATTAAATTTTTCCACCAGCTTTCAAAAAGAGTTGTAACAAATATTATCAGCACATTCATACTAATTTACTCAGTTTATTTCGTTGAATTTCATTGGCCGAGACGGAAACAGACATAACCATGTGATACCGTACTCAACTTGCAAGGGCCGCATCACATTTTATTTATTACTCAATCTGTCAACAATACTGCATGTAACAACTTCGCTCAGTGCTCTCAACGTCTATATCATATCTCGTATCAAGAACAATTTGCAGTTTCTAATTCTTCTATTCGTGCATGTACTCACTTATTACGAACAACAAAACAGACAATCGTACCACCATGCACTATCTTGATTATGCTCAAGTATGTTATTTCACTTTGCAGCGACAAAAGGGTCTGTTCATCTGGTTTAAGATGTACTGTTAGTTCACTAATAGATTTATCATAAAATTTTGAGAATATTAAAATGACGAAAATTCTTGACATTATAATAACTACAAATTCGTTTTGCGATACCTGTACTTCTGTCTTTAAATCTATTTTGCTTATCGGAAGAATATGTAAACATGGTGTTATCCTTGCTATTGGCAATGAAGCATTTAGTAGAAGTTTCAAAAAGAAGCGCAAGCGTCGCAAGGAAAACCGATTTCCAACGGTATAACCACAATATACTTATATCTATCCACTATTGTAATCTTTGAGAAATTCATAAAATCTTTGAGACGATCTTTATCTTCCATATCTTTCCATTTGCTTTCCATTTATTTCAAATGAATTTACATAATATACATTAACTAATGCAGTATCATAGGTTACTTATCATGAAAATGTCAAAGAAATGTGCATATACCTCGTCAAGAGTATTTTTCAAAACTCTTATTTTGAAGAACTAAAATAGACGTCAATTCTTAAGACATCATGCTGAATACAATCAGGTGCAGTCATATTAGTACAATCTAGTGCAGTGGATAAATGTGTTGTCAAGAAGACCAGTCATAAGTTTATTCTTTAAGTGCATTCAAAATCAAATTTAATCTAATTTCATATTATATAATTGAATTAATTATTATGTGTTTTAAAAATTTTTAAGTAAGTAAATATAAAAGGTATCTAGAA
This sequence comes from Pteria penguin, assembly GCA_035048485.1. Classification (NCBI taxonomy): domain Eukaryota; kingdom Metazoa; phylum Mollusca; class Bivalvia; order Pterioida; family Pteriidae; genus Pteria; species Pteria penguin. Next base: position 15,477,114 of record CM068582.1, read on the forward strand.
ACAATAAATTGCATCTATTATCAATTCTTATTTCCCATTTTGAAAATTAAATACTTTCATTGTAGTTTAAACATGTCTTCGTATCTTTTTTTAAACGAAGCAAAGTAAAATAGTCCAGAATGTTTACTAGACCTAAGTGCAATTGTAAAACCGTGAAATCAAGTTGTATGGTCACCAAAGTGTAATTCTTGAGCAATTGGTTTCTCGATCTATGAATCCAGTCTGAGAAGAATTTGTCAAGTAAGGGTATGCTATTTTTGGCTTATGTTGTCCTGCTCTTGATTGCGCTCTTAATAGGCGTATTGGACCAAAAACAAAACTCCTGAAGTAGACCTTTTTATCAAAATCTGTTCAGCAGTTCTAAAGACGTGAAAAATATTTAAAGTTTATTGACGAAGACGTATGTACAAACACAAACACGACAGGTTGATGGACACCATTACAAAATCTCACTTGCGATTTCGGCTCCGGAGAGCTAAAACCGGAGAATAAACACATTTTGTAAAAGCCTATGCAGGTTAAATTTAGTTAGAAATAGTTTTAAAACCAACTACTGGTGCCTTCACAGTAAAATAAGATTGACTTTTGGAAAGATACATTCAGTTTTGGTAGTGTATTCATTGTCAAAACGATAAATATGATAATTCAACTTGACAGTTGGGTTCAATATCAAATGTTAAGATAATGATTAAATTCGCAAATTTCAGTTAATAACGGATATCTATATTTCAACAGAAATTTTGGGTTTTTGGGGTACATTTGTTTCTTTTCCCTTTTTGTTTTGTTTTTGTTTGTTTGTTTGTTTGCTTTTGTTTTTTGTTTTTGATTGGGGTTTTTCTGGTTTTTTGTGTTTGGTTTTGTTAGTTTATTTATTTTGTTGTTTCGTATCGTTTCTACAGAAATACGTCGCTTTAAATTTAAATAAGTTTGCTTTGTTTTCTATTGTTTTCTAATCGAGACGTCAGTTCGCAGAACTAGATAAAATAAATAGAATGATACAACAAACCAACATTTTTTTTTTCATTTTATTTTGGGTTATATTTTCTATGACTGCTCGCTTGCATAAAAATACTTATTTGTTCAGTGAAAACTTGACAGCCCTAATCGATCGGTATGAGTATAAATAGATAAAATACGTTTTCAACCAGTAATTATGATGCTTTGACTGATTTTTATCTGAAAAAAAACCACTATCGGTTGAAAAGAAAACAAGCTAGAGCAGTCCTAATGGAACAAATACCCCCAGCGACAACAATGTTGAAACATGCAATAATTCATCCCAAAATACATCACTGGTATAAGTGAAATAGATGTCATACATGTACATTTTGAGGTATAATCAATGACCTTGACCTTGTAGATATGACCTTGGTTCAAGGTCATTAACATACTGGGTCATGGGCAGCAATTGTGTAAAATATAGTCTTCCAGCAACGTAACAGAAAGCAGTTATTGCCCAGACAAGAATTCTATCTATGTTTGCACTGTGACTTTGACGACATAACCTTGGTTCAAGGTAATAACACACCCTTAGGTCATGGACAATAACAGTGTAAAATATTATCTCCTTGCAAATGAAAAGCAAGGACTCGGACAAGAATTCTGACTATGTAAGCACTGTAACCGTGACCTTGTAAATATGACTATGGTTCAAGGTTATGACACAGACCCTTAGGTCATGAACTACAATTGTGTAAAATTTGATCTTCCTCGAAAGAAAAGGGAAGAATTTGTGGCCCGGACAAATTTCATGGACGGACAGACACACAGACTGACAACACAACACTGGATCATGGAAACAATGGTGTGAAATATTATCAAGATACTACATAGCAGTAGAGAGCAATGACCCGTGGAAGGAGTTTGAATATGCGTGCACTATGACCTTGAACTTGGAGATATGATCTTGATCCTTTGCCCTATGACCTTAGGTTAAAGTCATGACACACCCTTGGGTCCTAAGTAACAATTCTGTGATATATCATTGAAATCAATGCACAGGGGAAGAAGTTATGACCGGACAAGATTTTACTCACTTTGCATGTTGTGACCTTGAACTTTGACCTATGACCTTGGGTCAAGGTCATGAAACACCCTATGGCAAGTACAATGATTTCGGCTATGTGTGCACTGACCTTCACCTTGAAGATATGACTTTCGGTGGACAACACACCCTTGGACATGAACAACAATTATGTGAAATGTTATCCAGATCAAACATAGCAGTAAAGAGTTATAGCCCTTGGGCCATGGAAAACAATTATCTAAATCCATCTAGGCAGTACGAAGTTATTGCCCGGACAAGAATTTTGGCTATGAGTGCACTGTGGCCTTGATCTTGAAAATATGACCTTGGGTTGAGGTCATGACACACCCTTGTGTCATGTGCAACAATTGCGTGAAATGTTATCCAGACTCAACATAGAAGTCAGGAGTTATGGCCTGGACAAGGATTTCGATCAAGTGTGTACTGTGACCTTGACCGTGGAGATATGATCTTGTGTCAAGGTCATGACGCACCCTTGGGTTATGGACAGCAATTGTGTGAAATATTACCCTGAATAATAACCCAACTTGGCATTAAGAAGTTATGACCCGGACAAGGATTTTGGCTACGTATGCACTGTGACCTTGATCTTGAAGATATGACCATGGGTTAAGGTCATGACACACCCTTGGGTCATGATCAACAATTGTGTGAAATATCATCCAGATCGGACAAGGGGGCAAGACGTAATGGCCAGGATAATTGTGAACAAACTGACAGACGGACAAACAGATGGGTGATTCCTATATACTCCCTAAAGTTCGTTTGTGTGTGTGTGTGTGTGTGTGGGGGGGGGGGTTATAATAAAATGGGACTTCTTTGTCTTTGACCTTAAAGCGTTGCCAGAACAGTATGGTAACTAACAATACTTTAATATCAGAGTTTATAATACCATCGCAAATAAATAAATTTATTCTTAGAAATACATAATCAAGACTATATTGATTGACTGATTGTTTTTGTTTAAAGTCACAGGGACATACAAATTTTGACCTTTACAACGGACCCATCTGAAGCAGTGAGAGATCTTTAACGTGCCATGCATACCACGACACGGGTCCTCGAGTTTTACTGTCTCATTCGAAAGACAAGACACCGGCATGACCAGAGCTGATCAGTTTAAGATATAGATTTTATAAGGTATGTTTTCCAAGAAAATTATCCAGGATTCAAATTGTAATACAGTAAGAGGCAGTCTGCAAATGATAGTCTACTGTTGGATTAAAATTTGTGGATATAAATATTATATGACTTTATGAAATTATTTAAGATAACCAGAAATAAGTATATTGAGTATGTATATCATATGCATATTACAGCATTTTGTAGTCAGAATTTCTTATCGATAACATTTTGTGGTGTTTGGAGAAAAGTTTTTTCAACAAATTGTCGGCATTCCAATGGGCACTAACTGTGCCCCGCTTCTGGCTAACATATTCCTTTACTCAGTAAAATAATAAATTCAGTCTTTGTTTCGCAAAGAAAGAAACAATTGGCTTTTCGCTTCAAATTCATTTACAGATATATAGATGACTTGCTATCAATTAATAATCCTTCATTCGCGTATGACCTTAGCATCATCTATCCAAGTGAACTGGAGATCAAGGAAACCACAGAAAGTAGAACTTCTACTTCGTATTTAGATATTATGTTGTCTTTCGGCATTGATGGTCAATTGAACACTTCACTCTATGACAAACTTGACAATTTCAATTTCGTTATCACAAACTGTCCTTTCATAAGCAGCAACATTCTATCATCGCCCGCATACCCCGTATTCATATCTCAGTTTATAAGTTATTCTAGAGCGTGTTCAAATTACAATGACTTTGTTCTGTGGGCTAGGCGACTTTCAAAAACTACCAGGATTAAATATGTGCTAAACGCACAACGTCATTGAGGAAGTGGTAGTTACGAGACTCGTTTTCCACATATGATATTCTGGACTGAAACCGATTCCTATCATTTTAACCAGATTTGACGCCTTCACTACGTTACCTAATTTGACTTCTCAATATATAGATATATATGTAATTTACACGATTTGGTCCATTCTACTGGGTACCTGACATACCCCATCAAGGGGGTTCACATGTGCTCTTCAAGAAGACATTTTTCATTGTTTTCTATTTGGTTTTCATTTTCACTGATTTTGTATGTTCTTTGGTTTCATGATTTTAGGACTTATTTTTTGAATTTATCTATCATCTTTATACATGAACAGACACTTGTAACTTGATTTGCAGTTCGTCGGTAATCCCGGTCCTAAAAAATCGATTTTCAAATTTCATTTTTTTTTTTTATTGCACGCGCGGTCCTGATTTCAGATTCGGATTTTTTTTCTTTTTTTGCAATTTCTGATTTCCCGGAACTGATTTGAAGATTATACTGAAATCTATATCATTAAAACGTTTTGTAGAACGAAATGTATTCAAGAGTACAAGTAACATTGATAGGCGTCGGAATCATTCGTACTGATACGATTTCGTACTGGGATCTTTCGTACCGCTCGTACGAAATATTGAGTTCTTTCGTACTGATTAGTGAGACCATTCATACTGGTATATATCATTGTGTAATTATGTATATCGTTCGTACTGGTATATATCATTATGTGTAATTATGTATATTAAGTGTTTTGATAACTGTTTGTTTTGTTATTCTTTGCTTTTGACAAGCACTGTATAATTAGTTCATAGTAAGACTTGGACCCTTTCTCCTGGGGGGAAATCAGCGAATTATAAAAGTCGAGAAATACTGTTTATGATCTAATTTATTGATTATTAATTGGATAAACACCAGCATTAACCTGTGGAATTTTGATTGCTAATCACATCGTAAGCTTTTTTTAAAAAATATTTTATTGAATATTATAATGATCCTGTTCTTCATTAATCTCTCTCTCTCTCTCTCTTTCGGTCTCGTTATTTCTATACTGACCAATATGTTTGAAATAAATATTTGTCAATTTTTATAATAAGTGTCCATACATATCTGTGACTTGAGTGCATTTATATGTATTTTTATGCAACATTCATGCATCAATATAGAAACTTTGGACAACAACCAGGACGAGTAATATATACCCGGTACGAAAATCAGCACAATACTTCATTCCCAACATTTGTGATTATAATTGAGAAAACATACAATAAACTCAGCTATAACACCAACAAAATACCAAACCAGTACGAATTCTCATAATATCACTTTGAAGTACGAAAATTAGCACAGTACAATTATATGTTATATGTATATTTTTTACGAATCAACACGCATTTCAAATTTTAACAACATCCCTGATGGTTATGGTAAATGTATATACTAACCTAGTATATATAAATATATATATGTATATTACTATAATTTTTACCATAAATACTTTAATATATTTATATATACTCAAGATACTCATCGATATATCAACGGGTATACAACTGTACAACATGTGTACTACGTTTGTGGTTACAGTACGTTCGTCGAATAACAAGACGATCTGTCCCGACGGCGAGTAAAAATAGTAAGAAAAAAGAGGAGTTACCGGCTCAGTTATGTGGCAGAAGTCACCATGGAGCTATAAAATACATGAATATAAATAATATAATAGAACATTTAACACATTACAAAAATATTTGATTGTAGTGCAATTACGATACCGACTTAGGACGGTCATTTAATTTGACAAAAGCCAAACAAATGGTGTGGCTAACCGGTTTACGGGCCCACTTTCCCACTCACCGTAACAGCAGAACAATCAAAAGACGCACATTTAAAAATTTATAAATAATCCTCCATGTAAAGAACAAGGGTCAACAGGTATCGCATATTGAGAGGTCATAAAAATATAAACACGTAAGGTATTGTAAAACACATAATGGTATAAAAATATATGCGACATCAACATGATAAACCTTGCTCTGCCAGTCTGAAAGCGAGCTAAGACCCTAGATCTGTAGGAGTCCCGACTAACAGTCAGAGGGGACGAGGTTCAGGACCATGTCTCCGCTGAAAGAGGTTTGGACAAGGCCCGTCATATAGTCCCCACCGCCCTGTTAGTCAGCGTGCAACGTTCAAGTAAAAGTCTGCATAAGGCTGTAGAGGGGCCAAATACAAGACCTATAGTCTTTTTGATGATCTCAATATCATATTGTCTATTTAGGAGACGTTTGACTATTTTATTACATGATAAAATAACGTTATCGGAGCCTTTTACTTTCCTTAGTTTATATACGAGATCACCGTAAAAATTAGGATGGGAAATTCCATTGGATACATACTGTTGAAAAGAAATATTTCCAAATTTAGATAGAAGTTCTAAATAAGATCTGAAGAATTTTCCGAATGTTTTTCTTAGCTTGTGATATCTGTAACCCTGAGTTAAAAGTTTAGTTGTAATTTGTAAATTTCGTTTATGAAAGTTCAAAACACCGGTGCAGTCTCTGACAAATCGAACTAATTGAGATATATAGATACCATATGATGGGAGTCGAGGGACATCGCCATCCAAGTAAGGGAAATTTACAATAGGAAATCCAAAATCCTCACGTTTATCATAAATATTAGTATATATTAGGTTGTTGATAATTTTGATGTTTAAATCTAAGAAAGGTGTAGATTTATCTCAAGTATTAGCTTTATTCAATGTGAGCTCTGGTGGATATATTTCTGATATAAATTGTTCGAATTCAGGGTTATCGATAACCAAAATGTCATCCAGATATCTGCAAGTATTATTAAATTTGTCAATGAGGTCAAAACGTTTTGATTTTTGAATAGAAACCATAAAATCCCTCTCATAACAATAAAGAAATAAATCTGCTATCAGAGGCGCGCAATTAGTACCCATAGGAATCCCAACTATTTGTTGATATATCTTGCCATCAAATTGCACAAAAATATTATTCATGAGAAAATCTAGTGCTTTACATAATTCCTTGCAAGTCCAGTATTTATATGAAGTATATTGTTTGTTGGAAAAGAATCCAGAGTTATTGGAAGTACATATGTACGTTTTAGATTCTCTGTGAAAACACCATTGTATAAGAGACAGCAACTTGCTTTTAATCAAATCAAGAGGCAGAGATGTATAAAGTGTAGAAAAATCAAATGTAGAAATTTGAGTCGCTTTGAAATTTAGCGAAAGAAGTTTGTCTATAACTTCATGAGAATTTTTAATTGACCAAAAGTAATTGAAATGCGACATCACAATATTTGATAATATGATCTTTTATAGCAGTTAGAGCAGATGTAATATGTTTCGATAGTACCGTAGTAGCAGTGGCTAGAATTAGATATGAAACGTGATTTATATGGACTTTTATGTAGTTTTGGGAGCCAATACATGGTTGGTAGATCAGATTTATCAGTTTTAATTTTGAAGTCGGACATGGTCATGAGATGATCGTGCAAGGTGCTCTCTTTTGAGGTAGGGCTTTCAACATATGTATGAGTGGAGTTTAATTCGTTTTTAAGTACTTCAATATAATATAGTTTTCAAACAACTATTATGTTATTACCTGCTTTATCAGCGGGAACAAAGACATATTTAGCATGTAAGTCAGCTATAATCTTGTCATATAAAATGATTTTATTCATCTTTTGGCAGAAACTCCACATAAGTTCCTGTTCCCTCAGCAGCAATTGTTTCTCATGATTTGTGTATTCATACATATCATATGCCCATCATAATATTGGGGGCAACCTCTCATTTGAGAGATAATCACTTAAATGAGTAACTATCGCTGTTTTCAGTAATCAATTTCAAGGAATGAACAGAAGTAAAAAAAGTACTAAAAATGAAATTTTGGAATTATGATTTGAAATTCAAAAGGGCACATGTTTACAACATACTGAATATAGTTTACAAAACAAGTTGACATTTTTAACTAATGTTTTGGAGTTTATAGCTGCACAAATGTTGCAAAATGGTAAATTGAAAAGTTCAGCTTCTTTTGTATTCTATGTACAGTATATTATGAAGACGTGCCCTTTAAGTTTAAGTCAACATTTTGAAACTTTAATTTTTTAGTACTTAAGAGGTTGCCTCCAACATGATCATGTGAGATGGAAAGCTTTAAAAATGTAAAAAAAGAATCTATGTTTGTTGATGAAGCTTGTTTATAATTATCATGGAGATATTTGCTTGAATATTTTGCCATGCACATTAATAGCTATCTATTTTTCACTTTGATATTTACAATTTGCATCCTACATACTAAAAATATTGGTTTAGTTCCATCTCATGTTTACGTGTTTTAACAATACATGTTGTCTGTTTGTAGGTATGATCATCTGTCTGTTAGGCTTACCTGGCTAGGATTTTTTTTACATATCTAATACCTCATTATTATATCATATATGAGCAAAACTTGAATGTCAATCACATAAAGAATCAATGAAAGTGATGCTTAAGGTAAAGTATTCAGGATCATATATGTACATGTATAACCCAAGATTAGAGTTTGAGGGCATATTGTTTTTGGTCAGTCTGTTGTCAACTTTAACATTAAACAGGCATTTGTGTTTTGCCAGCACATTCTGTTTTCTATCATTCCAATGCAAAGTTATTTCATCATCTTTCATATTCTGAATTGAAAATATCCTTCTTTTTTGTAATAGTAGATGTTGATATGAGAATGATATACCACAAACCACTGAAAACAAATTCTAGAAATCCCTCTTTTAAAACATCATATATTTTATAGGAAGAACAATTAATGATTGTACAATTTACTTTACTTGCTTTTAATATCCTCATCTCAGCAACTTGAGTAATTAGTTGATATGCTCTTGAGTCTATGTTTAATATCTATTCAAAATTAATATAAGAATAGGTTTATTTTAGCTCGCTTGAGCTAAATACTTTTTAACATTCTGTTATTTCTTGAGATGTTTTTAATAATTCATGCAGTTGTTGTTTCCTTGAAATATAAGAATAAAGCTTAAATTTGATATCTGATGTCATTATTTACAAAATATTCATGAAAAATCCCTGAAAAAAAAATTCTCAATCGTTCGGTCCTCTGTCAATGGGTATCGGTCCATGATTTACATAATTCAAAATTTTCTATTTAAAAAAAAATCGTTCGCCCGGTCCTATTTTTTTCATGAACTGGAAATCAAATTGGTGTGGCCTAATATATATATATAGTAGGAACTAGATATTAACTGTGCGACGTTATCTATCATAACGGAACTAATTTGTATGTTTACCATTTCGATATAAATTTATAAATATATTACACTGCGCATGACAAAAACTCATTTCTGGATATATAAATACAGATATATATATATATATATATATATATATATATATATATATATATATATATATATATATATATATATATATATATATATATATATATATATATATATATATATATATATATATATATATATATATATATATATATATATATATATATAACAACATGCCTCAACCAATTATCTTTAGGTATCTTTTCCTTTTCTTTTTCGAGTAAACCAGGCCTACACGCAAGACGCAGCGGTGGGACTTTCCATGCGCTAAAAATAGAAACTAGCGAGTCTGGGACGTTTCACCCCGAAAGACCTTTCGCCCCGAGACCTTATGCCCCAGTTTTGCAATTTAATGAATACCAAATAAATATAGATAACTACATAATTTATTTAACTAATTCAGCAAATTCATTTAAAAATACATGCCTTTTCTACATTTTAAAAAAGTTTCAACAACTTAAGTAAGTTAAATCTCAATAAACCCTAGATAAAATCCTATAAAACATGATGTATTAGTTAAAACAACAGTCAACAAATGTTTGTCACTGTGTTTGTCACTGTAATAAACTAATTAGAAAAATATACATAAATATGTTATAAACATCAGATGTTTTTTTACTGTGATTTAAAACCAAGTAAACAGTTAAAAGTACTCATCATATCGACGAAGTAAAAACCTCAATCTAATGAAATGATAAAATAATCGTAAACAATCTAGTGCTACCGTAAAATCGTAAACCTTAAAAAGATAAATATAGAAGATATGACAGTCTGTAGGTAGACATAAAACGGAAAAAGTCAGCAATATTAGGATGAATTATTCAATAACCTAGACCTAATAGAGAGGATAATAGCTTACATTTCTACACAACACGATTAAAAAGTAATAATTGATAATTCGTTATGAATATATGAATTATATATACTCACATTAAGCTTGATGAAATACCGATAAATGGGAAAAAATATGATAAGATATATTTGGTATGATTCAATAAAATATAAGTTTCAAATCAACATTTTTACTTTGGACATTATATAATACATTTAAGGTATCCGAACCCCAATTAACGGTATTTCAATGTTAATTGTTTGATAATGCTTTGATGATTAATGAAATCAGCATATTGGGTAGTGGTGTTTTAGACTAAAATTCACCGTGAATTTTTTTATATATCGTTGCTATGGTGACATCTTCAATTTCCCTCCAAAATTGAAATTTGGACAGCTTGGCATAAATTGATCGATCTGTAACCTTCTAATCAATATTGTGTTCAAATGTAAATAATTTTTGAAAAAAGATATATTGGTATGTTACCTTGATGTGAACAAATGTTATGTGATATGTCTCTTAACTGACCAACAGGTGACCATATATCATGTAATTGGTTATTTTCATGCCATGCTGTTTTAGAGTGCAATCCATATTTTTCTTTATAGATATTGTAAATTATATCCCAGAGTAAAAATTGGACCTCTAAAATATTTAAGAAGATTTTCAAAAATATTTGTCAAAGAATTATTAACTTCTGACCGCTCAAAATTTCACAGCATGATTTCAAGTATATCCATACACCATTTTTCAACCAAATTATGAGCTTTTTCTTGTATGTATGCAGTGGTATAAGATATAACAGCATGTACTTGGAAAGTGGAAAAATGTCAATGAGGTGTTTGCAAATTAGGCTATGAAAATAATCAAAAGGCAAACACAGTTTTCAAAAAGGGACTGCCTGTGACCTTGACCTTTGTGATCCAATGACCTTTAAATAAAAAGACAATTTACCAATCCCAGCTGTACACACTATACAGCTTAATTAATATTCCTACCTTACAAGGATGAAAATAAAGCAATTCGGGCAATGTTTTTCAAAAAATTGCTTGTGACCTTGACCTTAGATCATGTGACCTTGAAATCAAAAGGAACCATTATAGACTTATATGATACCAAGCTTGCAGTTTTACACTTCAAAATTACATGATTTCAAATTTGACACAGTATTTCCACAAAAGGAATTACTTGTGACTTTGATCCTGAATAATATGACCTTGACATCAGATGCTATGACCTTCAAATTAGCTATAACTACTTAAGAACTAGCTATGCGGTTCCACATTGCAAAATTGTTAGGCTATAGATAGAACAGTGCTTTTGAAAAAAGGACCATTGCTTATGACATTGGCATATGATGCATAACCTTGACATCAACATGGATCATCCTTTATTCAGAAACTGAAAGTATTCATGCATGTTATTCAAACTTCCTTTGGCATGGTTTTCTACCAAGAGTGTAGACAAGTTTTTCACCAAGGAATTGTCTGTGAGATAACCTTTACACTTTAAAATCAATGGGACTGTTCTTGACCGTTATGGCACTAAGTTCAGTTATTTGACATTTCTGCCGTGAAAGATACAATGGACCAAAGTTGCAACTGATACAACAAGATAAGTTGTCGAATAGAACCTGCCACTCAACCAGCCTTCTTCCAGAATACCACTCTGATCCTTCCAAGACACTGGTGTTTATCCTTGAACTGGCCTGCAGTTTTTCGATCCCTGGACAACAAACGCCGCATCCAGTTTTACTATTACAAAAGTGACCTCCTAAATAATTGTGTTCGAAAAGTGTTGGAAATTACCGTGTTCAGATGTAAACGATGATGAGTCGATGGGTTTTCTTTTAAATCTACCATGTGAATCACGGCGCGGCAGACGATCGACTCCGCGGCCGCCATATTGGATCACTAATGTAAACACGAAAGATACGCAATGTTTTTTTTTTTCTTCTTTTCCAATTAGACGTTTAAAAATCCAGTCTACCGCTTTCAAATGCTATTGAATGGCGAACAAAACTTTTTTAAATTTACGTATTCAGTGAAATTGGTATTTTAGCCTATTTCATTTTGCAAAACCATCGGCCGACCTCGGTACTAATCGGCACATTACGGAGTTATTTATAGAATCGGCAATTGGGGTTCGGATTCCATAAGGTACCTCCTTACAAGGTTTAACAGCAGGCTTACATACCATTTTTATTATATAATCCAACAATTTATCATATGGTGGATAAGAAAAGTCAAAAACAAAAGTGGGTTGCCGGACATTTTTCTTTGTCATCGGATCTTGAAATATGTATCATAAAAATAGATTTTTACATAAATTTCAGCAATTTAAGTAATTAAGTATTATGGTCATTTCTCCTTGTCGGTATATTATTCAATAGAATGAGCAACTTTAATGGTAAATGTAACCAGCATTCAGCTTTGAAATCATTAAATGAGCAACAAATTCCACGTAAAAGGAAAACAACATCATAAATGTGGGTCTCCGGGATCATTTTCCGTCCAGAATAAAACCTATTTCGGTATTATTTGGCCGATAAAGATTCCAAAAGCGGGTTAAGCGGTACTTTTTCTTCTTTTAATCCATTGCTCACAACATAACAAATTTGTTGATGTAAAAAAAAGTACCTTAGCGGGACTTTTTGAAAAATATTAGAGAGTAAAGTATCCCTACTTCTTATTTTTATGAGAATTTATTCAAAATATGTTATTGTTCAGGATAAATTATAATTGATTATTTTAAATCCAATATAGTAAATAAAAAGATAAAACTGATCATAAAAAGCTACTAAACAAGGTTATCTATTACTGAAATATTGACATAAATTAATGTAATGATCTGTATTTATTGTATTTACATAAGTATTAAATCATCGTATCATTTTTTTTTATAATCCCACCCTTTATTATTTCTATCTGGAACTGGCAAACTAGATACAGTTGTAAAAATAAACCGACAACGGTATGATTTGGCTGTGACGGCACAGCTGTAGGGAGTTACGTTAAAGTAAATTCGAAGGGAAACGTCTCGGGGCGTATGGTCTTTCAGAGCGAAACGTCCCAGGACAAAACATGCATTCGGGGCGTTTCGCCCCGAGACCTTTCGCATTCGGGACGAAACGTGCCGTTACCATTGTAGCGGTACATGGAATCACCAGAATTAACGCTAATCACAGGAATTACCATATAAATGACCGGAATTACCATCAAAGGGACCGGAAATACCGTTTTGTGAGTAGATGATGACCCAATGTACCTAGAAAATATAATTTTATAATACATAAGATTTCTATGTGTCGAGAAATGACAAAATACTGTCCTTTCCGTACATGTTTGATAAAAAAAAAAAAAAAAAGAATGGGATCGGAATTTAAGAATATGAAGATCCGTTACTACAGTTTCAAGTTTACAACGAAATGATTCTAAAACATGACGAACTGTCAGGTCCAGAATCCAAACAACAAGTAAGGGACAAAAAGAAAAATGACAAAATAAAAGATAACACAAATAATGGAAGTATAGCCCAAATTCACAATGTAGTAACAAGAAGCGAAACGTTTGTAAAATCGGTTATCAGAAATCCTTATCTTGTACACAGAGGAGCAAATAAAAGAATTAAAAAATGTTTGTTGCACTGTTCAAAGCATCTTGAGTGTAGACAAAACTTTATATTTGAGCGACATGCACTTGCTATAAACAGGTGTCGGTTGTAGATGAAATTTCAAATGGAAATCCAACATTTCTAGGTCCAAATTTTGTACACGATAATAGTGACTTTGCTACATATTTCCGTTGTTTTTAACCATCTCAGCACAATTTTGGCAAGTAATGACACCTCAAAATTAGTAATTGGCAGTGACGAAGAGGCCGCCCTTGTAAATGCAATTACGCACTTGTTGTCGTGCTTGATATTGTCATGTTGTTATTATATAGAATGAAGAACAATAGTAACTATCAGTCTATGTTGTCATATATTTATTATGTAAGTGTCATATACTATATGTAGTTCGTTTCGGCATCAAGTTGTTTCGGCACCTATAGGTCGTTTCGGCACCTTAGGGTAGGGTGGGGCAAAACGCCTATGCTAAGGAAAAAAGCTTACAGATTCATAGCCATCTGTAACTGAGCTTTACTCTTTGGTATATGTACGAAGGACATATAAAGGTACGTGTATATACTGGATATTTTTTGTTATTTGGAATCATTTCGATAAATATGAGAAAAAAATTTTTCTTAATAGGGCGTTTTATCCCACACCTGGGGCTAAACGCCCAGTAGTATTAGGCATAACGCCAAGGTGTGGGCGTTTTACCCCTAGTTCTAAAATCAATATTTTGATCTTACTTGATGTTCCATGTTAACGATATGCAATGACTTCCATACTGAAAATTGATTCCAGGTATATATATAGGATGTTAGGAATCTGCATGTTGATGTGTCTCCCAATTAAACTCCCAGACTTGATTATCATACACCGTATCATTTGTATTAATGGAAGTAAATAAAAAGAATGAATGATAATCTATTTCATTAAAAAATCAAATAAATTCATTCAAAACTAATTTCATGTAGTTAAAAGTAGATATTGTAAATTCAGATTAATGCGTAAAAGCCTATTGATGAGAATGCTGTTTTCCTTATCATCATCAGGAGCATCCAACTCACAGGTATGGCAAACAAAATCCTGAGCCCGGCGGTGCAGTTTTTATGTGCCCATTTTTTGCAGTCTATACATTGGATCCACACCTCGCTTAATTTGAATTCGAGTAGGGCTGTGCGAAAGTTAGACAAGACTACTCTTTGGGATGGGGTTGGAGGGGAGCGATTGAATAAGGCCAAAACTAATTATGTAATTTCTAAATGTCGTAACTTCTTTGGTGGGATTCTCTGTATAGTCCATAGTCCCGTCGGTAGTTCTGCCCATGCTTTCATTTGTGTTTTTCCGTGTTCAGCGATCTTGTCGGTGTTCTGCGTTGTGGTCTTGTCGGTAATCTCGTTCGTTGTCTTGTCTGTAATATCGTTCATTGTCTTGTCTGTGATATCCTTCGTTGTCTTGTCTGTGCTCTCGTTCGTGGTCTCGTCGGTAATCTCGTTCGTTGTCTTGTCTGTGATATCGTTCGTTGTCTTGTCTGTGATATCCTTTATTGTCTTGTCTGTGATATCGTTCGTTGTCTTGCCTGTAATATCGTTCATTGTCTTGTCTGTGATATCGTTCGTGGTCTTGTCTGTGCTCTCGTTCGTGGTCTCGTCGGTAATCTCGTTCGTTGTCTTGTCTGTGATATCCTTCATTGTCTTGTCTGTGATATCGTTCGTGGTCTTGTCTGTGCTCTCGTTCGTGGTCTTGTCTGTAATATCGTTCATTGTCTTGTCTGTGATATCGTTCGTTGTTTTGTCTGTGATCTTGTGTGTGGTCTTGTCTGTGCTCTCGTTCGTGGTCTCGTCCGTGTTCATATTCTTTGTCTTGACAATGATATTGTCGGTGCTCTCCGTTTTGGTATTATCTGTGATCTTGTCGGTGCTCTCCGTTGTGGTCTTTTCAGTGCTCTCCTTCGTGGTATTGTCTCTAATCTCGTCCGTTTTCCTGTCGGTGCTCTCGGTCGTTGTCATGTCTGTGATACCGTTCGTGGTCTTGTAAGTGATTTCGGTCGTGGTATTTTCCCTGATCTCGTTCGTGGTCTTGTCGGTTTTCTCGTTCCTGCTCTTGTCGGTGTTCTCGTTCGTGATCTTGTTCATTGTCTTGTCCGTCCGCTCGTTGATTGTCATGTCTGTAGACTTTTTATAACTCTTGTAAACAGCTAACGGTTCGGCCTCTTCCGTTACCGGCGACCCGAGAAAAACAACATCTGAATTTTTTTTCTGGATTATATAGCCATAAACCACAATTTTCCAACTCCCTAACTGCGTTTTATGTAGTAACAAGTTTAGGTATGCTTTCCAAAAGATCTGTGCCATTTCATAAAATGTTATCCTTTTTCCTGGATAATTTGTCATATATAATTGTCAGCAGATGAGGTGTAAGCTGTTTTTAGTGGGCTGAAAAGGTAGGATGGAGAGGTTGCATTTTATGTATGTGTGTGTGGTGGCAGACGTACGCCATTCTGACGGCATAATTTCTCCGGCGCGGTCAGTGTCTTGTGACTATGATGACCATCAACAATAGGAACATTCTTATGAGGCGTTTGTAAATTTAACAAAACGTTCCAACAACGTCAGAAATAAATAACCACCAGTCCAGCCACTGGGGCTAGCAAAACCAGTTTACTGTGTAGCGCACCAGCCATTAGTATATCTACCATTCTTTTGCTAGGGAAGTTCATGGACGTAGACTCCAGCGGCCCTTATACTGCATATTACAGAAACGGTCGATCCACGCTCAGCACTAGTGATATTACCTCAGATATTGGGTAATAATGTGGAGTTGTAAAGGGACAACACACAACTAACATCGGCTACATTGTTTGTGCTTAAATTTCCATTGATTAATGTTTTTCAAGTATTTGTGACAAAACGTCTAAGATAGGCGTTTTACCCCTACATGCCAATGGGCGTTTCACCTCCAGAGGACCATACAGGTTTACAACAAAAAATACCCATAATGCAACAAAAGTTGGTCAATAAACATAACTCGAGCAAAATCCACATGAATGCAATGGTTCAATTACCCATCATTGAAATTTTAATATCGATCCTGGAGTTGGTAAAAATCAAAATCTTATCTTGATAAAAATTATAATTTTCAACCAATAAAATTATTTTTATCATAAAAATACTTACAATTGCAAGAAGTTCACAAAAACCCGCCACAAACTTTTTCGGTCATGTGCTTTAAACTGAAACATTCACGAGTGATCACTTGGGATCAGAAACTGAAATATACCCCATGGGCGTTTGACCCCGAGTGGGCGTTTTCCCCACCCTACCCTATGTGTACGTTTCGGGAACTCGGTACTTGGTGAATTCGACACCGTATGGTGATTTCGGCTCATTGATATGGTGATATTTTTACCGATGTTTACGTTTTCATGATTTTGTTAATTTATGGGGAATATTTATTGTTAGTATAGAATTTAAATGACATGTACATGTCCGATTATCGGATAATAATAGTCTGCTCCCCCCCCCCCCCTTCTCTAGGTTGGGGGGGGGGGGCGAACGTCCTCTCCGCCCACCTCCAAATCCGCCACTGATTAATTAAATGATATTTTCTCTCATGCAGCTGCATGTAAATGAATTTTACGTCCAGTCATGAAGATGTTGTCTCGCTATGTTGGTGTTCCAGGACAGTTGAATTTCTTTTCGTTATACATCGCCAAAGCAGGGTGGCACAGAGGTGATCATGACATACTCTATTCTTTTTTATCTCGAGGGAACGACTTTTTATCTCGAAGGAACGACTTTTTATCTCGAGGGAACGACTTTTTTATCTCGAGAGAACGACTTTTTATCTCTCTTTATATGTATTTGACAAAATGTTTGTTTGTATACAGAGTATATATTCGACAATTAAGAAACTCCAACAATTTTGCATTTTTATCACTACCGTTTTCATGTCTGATGACAATCTTCAGGGGCCAGTTGTTCGAAACTTTAACCACTGGTTAAGCTAGCCAGTGGTTAAAGTTTATCTGACTTTATCCTAGACATAACACGTTTTGGCACACTCGTTCATTTTGACGTCATAAATAAATGGCCCGTCAAACATGAATTTAATTATGATGTCACAATATAACTGCGTAATGGACGTGGTTAAAGGTGGATCTGGCGATCCCTCAATTAACTCAGTATTCACAATATTTCAGTCTCCTGACCTTCTTCAAGTAGGTCAGGAGACTGAAATATTGTGAATACTGAGTTAATTGTTCTTTGTTTTATGTCACTTCCGTTCGGAGGACTATTAAGATTTTTGAGATTGTTTATTTTACTTTATGACCTGAAGATTGTCATCAGACATGAAAGCGCTAGTGATAAAATGCAAAGTCCTTATATATATATATATATATATTTTATGGTACGAAACACAGAACTCATAGTAAAGAGCAAAATACAACTTGACATGAAATATATTGCTCAATAGATACATAAATTAGATATTGATGAAAACTTTAAACTGGATAAGTCCTTTATAATGATATATATCTTAAAATATCAATAAGAAAAATAACTAAAAGATGTATACCGCATCAGAGAAAACTGAAGACATCTGACAAAGCTGTATGACAAAAATCACCAAGGACCAATAACTAAAAGATGTATAAAGGTTATTAGATATTTTAAATTGTACCAAGTGCATCATATATAAAGCAAATAGGGGTTTGTTTTCAAAAAGAATATGATTTTTTATTATGGTTAAATTTCTTTTATTCGTAACGTGTTGTTTTAAAATGATAGGGTACACATCTTCAAATATGATGTTAACTCGAAATGTACTTATATATGCTACCCTTTATAAAAGTATACACTGACTATTTTCATTTAACGTATAGAAAAAGCAAAAAATAATTGAATCACTTGCTATCTTAGTAATACATAAATTTTATCTCTTGTCTGAGAATTGTTTTTTTTTTCTATCGGACAAAATAATATTTAAAAAACGTACGACTTTTAAGGAATTTAACATTTTAATTAAAATATAATAATTACTTATTCTCATTTAGAAGTTCTTTTTTATTATTAGATATCATTATCATTAGAAATGTATACAAGTTTAACAGCCCACAAGTTGTTTGCGTCCACGATTCACATGTGTCGTAGGAAACGCCATATTGAAGGGACCGTGCAGGCAGGTTGCACACAACCCAGTCAAAAGGCATGTTAAAATCGTAAATTAAATAATAACAACTTAGATTTATAAAGAGTTGTGATGATGAGAGGTTTTATTGGTCAAGGACTTCTTGCACTATCGTATTACGGAATTATATTTTTTCCACACTTGCAGGCTTTCAATTATGTTTTGTGTTCATTACACTTCTCATAGTTATAATTTTGCAGTAGATTAAAGTTTTAACTTGTGGGATTATCCTTATATTAGTAATATACAGTGGTTAAAACAGGAGGTCCAAAAATCCTAACTGATCAATATTTACAATGCTGAAGAATTCTCCAAAATGTTGAAATTATTAAGATTTACTATTAATAGAACTAATGAATTATAGATGCTTTTCAAACACAAAAATATTTAGATATGCTCCCTAGATAGACTAGATAGACTAAATCCATTGTAAATATGGAATTCGTAGTTTTAAATTGAAACTGCCGAAAGAATAATGTTAAAATAGAAGATTAGAAATATAAATGAAATTGGAGACGGCTTTTACTACCAACAATGTAACAACAATGAAATTGTACGAAAAAGAAATCTCTATATTCCTAAAATATATCATTTTATATTAGTACATATAAATTGAAAGAACTGTTCTAATCAACTAATATTCATTTACTTTAGAAACTTTGTGAAGTTATTGAAATTGTAATAAATAGAGAGTTTGCTCTCTTGAATAAATTCTCAAAAACATGCACAATTAAGTAAATTCTTCAATATATCGTCATTTATTTACTGTTTTATAGTATCATACCTGTCTCCATGCATGTACTATATTGCATTATATTCCATAATTTATGCTTTCTCTGCAATTATTTACATTTATGGGAATATATATTTTCATTGGCATTGTCACTGCCACCAAACTAATGACTTTTACATTCATGTATTTTAATGTCAATAATTTCGAATCTCTTTGATGATTAGTTAATTAATTTATTTTTGCAATCTTGTATCCAAGAGCCTGATTGCAAAAAAAAAAAAAAATAATAATGATAATAAAATAAATAAATGTTTAATGTCAAGCCGATTAACAAATAAATTCATAAAAAAATAAAGATAATATATATAACACTGTTGTGTCAAACAATTCAATATATCTTTTAATTCTAATTATTCTGAGGAATACATATATTAAGTTAACAAAAGATTTTCTATTTTAATTATAAATTCATAATCAAATTATATATTCATTTGTTCCATTTAAATATTATCAACACATTCAATATTGAATAAAATACTTTAGCATTTATTCTGATACCACTATTGTCATTCTTAAACTTTAAATGCCTTGTAAAATACAGAAAACGAAAATTAAAATCCAATAGAAAAATATATAGTTTTGGTTTGCAAAGCTTACTATATCAGTTGTCTTTTAGAGAAGGTTGGTATTAACAAATCTACTGATAATCCTACTTATACTCGCTCTACACTCCCCAACAGATGAAATTATTGATAATCATAAGTCTGTCTTAAGTGCCTTTAAGTTATTTACAAAAGATAGTGAGTTCGAGTTACTATACTTATATTGAATTCCATATCTACAGAAAGATTCATATAAGCATAGGTTCATTGCAAATCAAGTAAATGCTCCACAAAACCTCTATCAGCCCTTCTTACAAAACCTTAAGACGCACTCTGATGTAATTTACTCTAGAAGTGGTATTAATCACTTTTGGATATTAAAAAAACTCCAAGGAATTATGGGAAAGCTTAAAAAGCTTAAAGACAGACTCTTCAAAATTATCAATAAATGTATGTTTTTTTCACCACAAAGGATTCATGCAGATATGGATATATGATGTTAGAATATCGAGACACATATTTTGGAAAAATCACTTTGAATCTAAATTCAAGGACTCTGAAGATTACATAAAAGGGAAAGGGAAAGACATCTGACTTAGCTTTAGGGCAAGATTCGCCCAGGAGTTGTACAATAACATTTTGTAATATCTAATACAATATATGCAATGGCATTACAGAAACATTGATTGTACGACAGATGTGATACCTGCTTTGAACGGTCAATTGAGTAACAAACGGATCAGCGAGTTGAGAGGTAATAAAAATGTAAACACATATAGTAATGATATCTAAAATATATATAGGAATCGGGACTAAAAGTCAAGAGGAGACGAGGTTCGGGACCATGTCTTCTCTGAAAAGATTTAGACAAGGTCCGTCGTGGAGTATCAACCGCCATATTTAGACATTGTGCAACGCTCAAAGGAAAGTCTGCATAAGGCTATATAGGGAAGAAATATTTGCTTTAGTTAGTTGAAGTTGAGATGGATAATGTTAGATATATGATTTTCAAATACATGGTTATCTATTATCAAACTGTCATCTGAATGCCTAGAGTTGCCATTAAACGTATAATTATATAAGATCGAAGTGTCTGGAGTCTTTGAATGTACTGCATAAAATCCCAATAATCTCAATAAAAATAACAATACAAAAATAAATCTGCCACATGAGGAGTGCAATTAGTGTCCATGGGAATTCCAGTCATTACAGAACTCCAATATTTATAACAGTTTTATTGTTTGCTTAAGAAAAATTACAGTAATGTGGTGTACATAGATACGCTCTTGAAACATCAGCGTATCAGAGACTTGCTTTAAGATTTCGTAAATACAGTTTATCTATAATTTCGCCAGAGTTTTAATGAACCAAAAGTAATCTCTATTATTACCTTGAAACACGACAATGCAGTACTTTATACTATGCTCTTTGATAGCAGAATTAATGTGTTTAGAAAGCAAAGTAGTGGAACAATGGCTAGAATTAGATATAAAGCGTTATTTATTTGGATTTTTGTGTAATTTGGGGAGTCAATTCATGGTAGGAGGAATATTTTATCAATGCTGATTTTACCTATATATACCTATTGGTGATAACATTCGCCCCTTCCTTAAAATGAAATTTGCAAATAAGGGGATTGATGCTCTTAATTTTAGTAACATTTTGAACCATAGTTTAGTCAAGGATAAAATCCCTCCATATTTCAAACATCAGGAGTCGCCTTGTCTTTCCTGCAGCTATACATCTTCTGTGTCCTCTAAAATATTTAATTATAAAAGTGTTTTACAGTGTCTTGATTCACATAACAATACAAAAGACCTTCCACCCTATACATGCTCCACATCAGAGTATCTTTACCATCCATGCGGCCATGTTGTAATTCGTGACCTCAATATAGTCCATAAAAGGAAATTACAAGACCTCCTGAAGAAAGGTCTTAGATATAGAGAGTCCCGTTCGTTCACATGGCGTGAAAATTTCAAAATTATTATGGATGCATGCGAGGAATATGCTAGGAGATGGTCAAAAGGGAAGAAGTGGAGCCTGACACTCTCTCCGAGTGGATGAAATAAAGAATAGGGCGTCTCAGGCATTCGGTAAGAACCAGACACGAGTTTATTTTTAATGACCCTGATGTAGCCAGAGAACTCTCTGAACTCCACGAACAATTTATTACTGTCCCAGCTGACAAAGCAGCAAACAATTGTACCTTCGTTTGCAAAAGATTTTACATTAATTGTCTGTTAGAGGAACTTGGATTACACTCTGCACCTGGAAATCTAACATACACACAAACAAATTTATCTATTTCTGAAATACTTCAAAACCACAAATCTGTACTCGAGTCTTTTGGAATTACCACGACAAACTCTGACCTTTAATTACCTTATATTATTGGATTCCAAAAATGCACAAACCCCTTACAAATATCGTTTCATTGCTGGTTCTTCCAAGTGTACCACCAAACCTCTCTCCATATTGCTAACGAAGATATTGACACACATCAAGCATGGTCTTCAAATTTACTGTAATAACGCATACTCCAGAAGCGGAATAAATCAGATGTGGATCCTCAAGAATTCTAAAGAACTTTTAGAGAATCTTAAATCTCCGAAATTTAATAATATTTTCAGCATCAAATCTTTTTACTTCTCCACGCTCTACACTACAATTCCACATTAAAAGCTCAAAATTAGACTTGCTACAATTATTCGAAATTCTTATTACCATAAAATGGAAATCGTAGATATGGATATCTTGTCATTGGGCGAGAAGATACATATTTTGTAAAAGAACACTCTGATGCAAAACATAAATATACCGAAAATCAAATCATCAAAATGCTGGAATTTTTAATAGACAATATTTTAGTTGTGTTTGGAGGGAACATTTTTCAGCAAATCATTGGCATTCCCATGGGAACTAACTGCACCCCTCTTCTTGCTGACATTTTCTTATATTCGTATGAGGCAGAGATTATTCAAAACATGCTCTCCACAGGCAAAAAAAAAAAAAAAAGCCTTGCATCTCAGTTTAATTTTACGTATAGATATATAGACGACGTATTGTCACTCAATAATCCTTACTTCAAGAATTACATACATAAAATCTATCCACATGAACTTGAGATAAAAGAGACAACCGAGAGCAATAATTCCGCTTCGTATCTATATATATTTTAAGCTTTCGACAATAATGGTCATTTGAACACTTCTCTATGTGACAAGCGTTACGATTTTAACTTTCAAATAACTAACTTTCCGTTTCTTTGCAGCAACATCCCGTCCTCACATGCCAATGGAGTTTTTATATCTCATCGTATAAGGTACGCAAGAGCCTGTTCTCATATGACGGTTTTATTCCACTGGCCAAACGACTGGCCACTAAGTTGCTTCTGCAGGGATATGTTAAAGAACGTCTGAAATCGTCACTGAGGAAGTTCTACGGTCGCTATGGGAATTTTGTACGAAAATATGATGTGCCTCTTTCTAGAATGATTGATAATATTCTGGAATGCGACTAAATGACCTGTTCAGTGAACACCAAATATGACTTTGTTTACCAGTTTGTACTTTCGTATGTACAATTAGGAAACCAAAACTCTTGACACTGACATGTTTCTTAAGAACTCTGCTGTGACGGGCGATGCACGCAAACAGGAGACGCTTACGCTCCCCGGGCACCTGGTCTCACCTCGGAATTTTTCAGTATATCGGGGTTCACAAGTTTCTTTTTGAAACTTGCACGATTTTGTGTCTGTCCTTGGACTTTGAGAATGATTAACGGTTTAGTTCTTCTTCGATATTGATTTAAAACTGCAAATAGCTATGAGGTGGTCATGCAAGATGTTGATGCAAGTACATCAAAACAATAATTTTTTCAAACGATGATTGCAATGTGTATTGTTATGTGCTTTGTCAGAAGGCACAAAAACATGAATATTGTGAAATCAGCCAATGATTTTTTATAGTCTTTATATATACAAAACATTTTGGATATTTTGATCGACAATATATATGTTGTGTGACCAGGTCTTCCAGCAAAGCATCTATCCCTATAGGCACTAACTGTGTTCTTTTGTTGGCGAATTTGTTATCTTATTTGTATGACGCTAACTTAATACAGAATCTTGTGTTAGAATATGAAGCAATAGGCATTGTCCCTAAATTTCACATTTAGATATTTTAATAATGTACTGTCTACAAACAAGAAGCTTAATACATATGTACATAAAATATATCCTAATGAACTGAAAATTTAAGACACCACAGCATCCAATTTATGTGCTTCATATTTAGATCTTCTATGTCGTACTGACTGAGATGGTAGACTTAATTCTTCAGTCTATGACAAACTTTCCTTATACTAGTAGAAACATTACTATATCACCTGTATATGGTGTTTATGTGTCTCACATTTTCTGGTATCGTTCCTTTATTTACAGGGGTAAGTTACTGGGAGAAAAATTACTGCCAAAAGAATATGAAATTCCACACCTTAAATTTACATTCCACAAATTTTACGGTAGCTATTTTTTTGTTCAAATATATATACTCGTTGTCTTAACATGTTGACTGCCTCATTTCAAAGCAGGAAGACCAAAACTGTATCATCTGTACTGAGCATGACATATACTGCTTATGACTATGGCTGTACCGTTACTACATGTACTTCTGTGACTGCAAATAATACTAATTCGCATACACTTATGGTATCACGGCGGGTGTGACCGGTCGACAGGGGATGCTTACTCCTGCATGGCACTTGATCCAACCTCTGTTTTAATAGGAATCTGTGATTGTCTACAGCTGTACAGAATAATGAAATAGACAGTGTCAGATGGAATATCAAGAACACACACACACACACACACACACACACGCACACACACTCTCTCTCTCTCTCTCTCTCTCTCTCTCTCTCTCTCTCTCTCTCTCTCTCTCTCTCTCTCTCTCTCTCTGAATGGTAAAAATAAATTACAAGCCTTAATACTACATGTATCTACAGGCCCGTCGGAGCGAAATTCGTTTATGGGGTTGAATTTAAAAAAGATCCAAAAATGTCGAGCAGAAAAAAAAATTAATAAAAATAAAATATAATGACATAAAAAGACAAATTATTCAATCAATAAAAACTAATTTATTTTGCATATCCTTGTGTTTGTAGCTTCATAAGTAGCTTTACCCTTTAGGCGAAATATTGTTTATGGAACATATACTAGTATATCATACAGACTTTAGTCAGTGATGATAATAGGGTATAGTCGTCAACGAATGGTAGTTAACGGGACATGTGATTGACTGATTTACTGTTGGGATAGAGGGACTACTATTTCAGTGTTTCAGGGGGTCTGATTGAAATGAATTTTTTAATCAATCTTTAAATAAAGATTGAGTTTAGTTCTGTTCAATCATGAATTTTAAACTCATTTGGCTATTATCTCACGAGTTTATGACTCAAAAAAGTGTTGTTGTTTACATGTCAAATTTGGCAAGTTTTCGAATATGACCCCGATCCAGAAAGATTTTCTCGGAATGGTGGATTACATATATCAAATTCTTAAAATTCTGATAAAGGATGGGCTGAGAAACATTTTCATATACCGTCAAGTCCGGTTATCTTGCGCGTCCGGTGATTTTGTGCAGAGCGTGCGTTCGCTTTACCCATATTATTCTATCGTCTGTTTATCCTTTCTAAAGGCCACAGTTATCAAAGTATCTTTTGTACGATATATAATCTAGTCTGATAAGTATCAACAAAGCAAATAAAATGTCCACATGAGTTTTTTTTTTTACATCATAGCACTGAACAAACATTCCCATGATGCCTACGCAGCAACGGGTCAAGTGACGTCGCTTATCTCATGAAAATTATGTAGCCCCACACACTTTGGCTAAGTTTTCGATTTATCGATAGAAAAGGGCAGCTTTCAAGTTTCACTGTTTGGTCTTGTTTAAAAGATCCTCAAAAATCACAAAGCCTTGCAAGTGATAATTTATTACTTTACTGACGGAAACGCTATAACATCATATGCAAATCAAGGGAGAAAAATTTTATGGAATGCATAATATGAAATTATTTCACATTTCGGGAGATCAATGGACTTGATAAATATTGAAACAGTTGGTGTTGTATTTACTGCTTCTTGTTAATCAGGAAGTCGTAGATTGGGGCCAGTGGATGATATGCGACCAATTGATAAATCTGTTGAGAACTATGTGATGATGACTTTTTCACTTATCCAGTTTGTGATAACGATCTATAAATGATAATTTAAAATGCAGTAGTTACACTTTGAGTTACGTAAACACGGAGCGAGACCAAGTTTATGTGACAACCATATTTACTTACATACGAGGGATGTTCCGAAATTATTGTTACTTTGGCGATTTCTTTTTGATAGAAGTAATTGTGATCATTTTACTTTGCCCTGTCCTTCGAAGCACTCCCTCTCTGCATTTATGCATCGTTTCAATCGATCAATCCATTTTTGGAAACAGTTTTCGTACACTTGAATTGGTATACTCATAAGATACTGGTGAATGGCAGAGCCAAGGGCATTTCTTGATTTATATTTTTTCCAGATAGGTGAAATTTTAGTTTGGGGAACAAAAAAAAAAAAGTCACAGGGGGCCAAGTCTGGTGAAAATGCAGGGTGGGGGAGGACAGTGACCTTTTCTGCCTTCAAAAACTCCGTTACAATACGCGCCTTGTGTGCTGGCGCATTGTCATGCAAGAGCCTGAGGTACTTCAAACCTGTATGTGGGCGGCGATGTTTGTAGACTTTCTTCAGTTTTCGAAGTACAACGTCTCTATAATACTTTGCTGTGACAGTTTTGCCTTTCGGAACAGGGATTTGCATGATTGGAGCCTTGTTATCAAAGAATATGACATACAAAACCTTCCTCACAGTGCGTATTCTTTTAGCAATGCTAGGGCGCCTGGCGTTTTTGTTTGCCCAGATTCGATTAGAGTATTTTCTTTTGGGCTCGAAAAAATACACCCATGTTTCATCACCTGTGACCAAATTATCAAAAGCCTTTTTGCTGTATTTTGGGTATTTCTTCAATAAGGATTTGGCCTTGTCAACCCGGGACCTCTTTTGGTCGTCAGTTAGTAAATGGGGTATCCACCTGGCATTGATCTTGCCCAGCTTAAGATGTTTCTTTAAAATACAGTGAATACGTGCTAAAGATAAGCCTGTCATTTTAGCTAACTGCATGACGGTGTACCTTGCATCTTTTTCAAGGATTTGCCGAATTCGTTCAATGTTATGCTTTGTTGTTGTTGTTACAGGGCGACCTGTGTGAGCAGCATCTTTCAGCTGCTGGTGTCCCGACTTAAATCGAGCAACCCACCTACAAATAGTCATATATGACATTTGACCCTTCCCATAAATATCACACACCTCACGATGAATATCTACCGCCTTTAAGCCAAGTAGAGACCTACCTTTGATATAGGCCCTAATTTCAATTACGTTTTCAGCTCTCTTGCCAACCATATTTATATAGAGTGTAACGAGTACGCTACAAAACAATGTACACAGCACCAAGGTCAGTGTAATTGTGAGCAAGAAATTTACCTATACCACGCTTCAGATATCATGCTATGGCCATGAGGTAGTTTTAAGCTCATTTAGCACTATTTCCACGAGATATTGCGCAAGTAACAATAATTTCGGAACACCCCTCTTATAACTTCTGTGTAACGTATAAACTGATTACACCATATAACTGAAATAGTGCAGCTCACCTGGTTTTACCGTATTAAATTGTATATTTTCATAATACGACTATTTATTGTCCTCTTTGTGCTCCATAGGCACTTTTCAGGAAGGGACTACGCACTGCGCAAAATCACCGGACACATCTGCCATGGCCAAAACAAGGGGGTACACATGTTTATATTGCAGGTATCATACAAAATAAATGGAATGAAATTTTGATATTTGGTGTGAATGATTTTTAATGACGATAACAATCATCAGAATAATAATATAAAAAGTTGCAATACGATAAAGTATTTAATTTAATCGGCTGGCACTTACGTGCGCAAAATCACCGTATATGTCGTATATGTTGTATGAAACTAAGGGATAGAAAGCTCTGTAAACCTTGCTAGAAGTTTGGTACTTTAACATAGGAAAAAGAATTACCGTGCATTGCTCAAGTGTGTTGCTACTCGGGTAATGAATACGGTAATACTAAAATTGAAGCCCCCATCCGCCTCCAACGGACCTGATTTACTATATCAACATAAGAATACGCCAGTTTAATTTTATAAAAACGTAAAATAGGAAATAATCGATATAAAACATACATACATATTGGTACTAGCATTTGACATTAAATACATAATCTGGTGGATTGTGAAGAAATCCAACTTCATCAGCAAATGGACATCGTCCTGATCGGGTGTGTCGCCGCTTTCCCCAGCATCCTCTGGAGGGGCGCCGGCTGAGCTGATCAGACTTAAGTTCGATGGCGTCTTCTCGCCAATGAAGATGTATGATGTTCCTGTGTGAATGACGGATATTGTCCTTAATATTTCTCCCAATATATACATTGTGCTGACTTAATATCCATTCTGAAAGTTTCTCGGTCTCCTTCCCTGTTTCTGTCTCAATCTTCTTTCTCTCTGCTCCTGTTATAACAAGCATGTGCAATGTCCTTCATAACATCTGTCCAACAAATCCCCTGCACCATATTTATATTAGCAAACACCACACTCCCCAGTTGTTATTTCTACAATCGTCTACCAGCGTCTGATACTTCACCATCTTCCTCTCATGTGCTGCTTCCAGCATTTCCTCTAACAGAACTGACATTTCCAAGAAATTGACCATAGTACTATGTCGGGTCTCTTGACTTCACTGATATCTCCTGTGGAAGGAAATGATGCTCGACCTACTATGTCTGCTTGCATCTGCTAGTCTGCTGCTGAAGACAGTATCTGCATGCCCTGTTGTTGCCTCGCCTTCTGTATAAAATATAGAGCATATATACCTTTTCATTTTGTGCACCATATGCGCATTTCGACAAGTTATGTCTCTTCAGTGATGCTCGTAGCCGAATGATTGGAATTCTCAAATTATATAAAAATATGAAGAGCAATTTTGAAGTTAATCAATTCTACTGCTTTCCACATTTCTCGCTTCCTCTACCTCGCTATCGCGTTTCCATTTGCAAGCACAGACAGTACTGTATCATGACTCAAACTTTACCTTCCTTCTCCTAGGGCTGCTTTATAGGCTGATGGAATGTGTTGCAATGTAAAGATGATGGATAAATCCAAACCACAAGTCCAAAAATCATGAAACCATAGGACATACAAAATCAGTGAAAATGAAAAACAAATGGAAAATAACAAAATATATCTACTTGAACCCCTGTGATGGAGTGAGATCAGGTGCCCTGGGAGAGTGAGCATCTCCTGCTTGCTAGCAACACCCGTCACATATAAGTCAAATCGTGTGAATTCCATATGTATTTATATATGGAGAAGTCGAAGTAGGTAACCTTCTAGTATAGAAGGTGTCAAATCTGTGTAAAGTGATAGGAATCGGTCTCAGTCCAGAATATCATTTAAAAGTCTGGATAACGAGATATCATATGGAGTAATAAGAGTCTCGTAACGACCGTAGAACTTCCTCAGTGACGATGCTAGTCTAGCACATATATAACCCTGGTTGAGCAGCTTAACTGAAAGTCGCCTAGCCCTCAGAACAAAGTCACTGTAATTTGAACATGCTCTGGAATAACGTATTAACTGAGATATGAATACGCCGTATGCGGGCGATGATGGAATGTTGCTACTTATGAAAGGAAAGTTTGTGATAGCGAAATTGAAATCGTCACGTTGGTCATAGAGTGAGGTGTTCAATTGACCATTAATGTCGAAAGACAACATAATATCTAAATACGAAGTAGAATAACTAGTTTCTGTGGTTTCTTTGACCTCCAGTTCACTTGGATAGATGATGCTAAGGTAATCCGCGAATGAAGGATTATAAATTGAAAGCAAGTCATCTATATATCTGTAAGTAAAATTGAAGCCAAGAGCCAATTGTTTTTTTCCTTGCGAAAGCAAAGACTGAATGAACTCAGCTTCGTATGAATAAAGGAATATGTCAGCCAGAAGCGGAGCACAGTTAGTGCCCATTGGAATGCCGACAATTTGTTGAAAAACCTTACCTCCAAATACCACAAAAATGTTGTGGATAAGAAAGTTCAACATCTGGATGACAACTGTTTCAGTGTATGTATTTTTGGAATCAGAATTTTCCCTAACAAAGTAAGTTTTATCGTGGCCTATTACTATATATTTGAATTTGCGGCTTCCTTTTTCACTAGTAAATGCATTTTGAATAATTTCCACTAATCTGTCTTTTAATTTCTGATGAGGGATCGTTGTGTACAGAGTCGAAAAGTCAAAAGACTTGATGGAGTGAATTTCAGTAAAACTTTTTGATTTTAGATGTTCTAACAACTCTTTTGAATTTTTAAGGATCCACATGTGATTAATTCCACTTCTGGAATATACTGTTTCGCAATATCTATGAAGGCCAGATTTAATTTCTGATAATATTTGTGTGAGTAGCATCGATACAGATTTTGTGGAACACTTCGAGGAACCAGCGATAAAGCGTTGTTTGTACGGAGTTTTGTGCATTTTTGGAATACAGTACATATATGGAAGTTCTAAATTCAATTTATTTGAGTCAATACCAAACGCATTGAGGACAGATTTATGATTCTCGAGTACTTCCGAAACCGAAAAGTTCGTAAGAGTATAAGTAGGATTTCCTGGAGCTGAATTTAATCCTAATTCTTTCACTAGGCTGTCAAAGTAATATTTCTTACAAGTAAATGTATAATTATTAGATGCTTTATCTGCTGGTGTAATGATATAATGTTCTTGGAGGAAGGTAAGTTCTCTGACAACATCAGGATCTTTAAAAATAGATTATTCGAATCTGGTGTTTACAGAACCTTGTAATTTTTTAATTTTTGATCTCAGCAGTACTGCAATAGATTTTATCCATTCCGAAAGAGTGTCGACTTGTACTTCCTCTCTTTTTGCCCATCGTGTGGCATATTCCTCGCAGCAGTTCATAATATTCTCAAAATTTTGGCTCCATGTGGATGATCTGGGTTCTCTGTATTTTGGACCTTTAAGTAAAAGTTCTCTTAATTTAGTGTTTTTAACTATATCGAGATCACCAGTAATGACATGGCCACAAGGAGAATATACGAAATTAGATGAGGAACATGCACACGGTTGAGAATGGCATGCAGATTTGATTCGCCCCTTGCACAATGTTCAAATTGGCCCTTCAAACATTCCCCATATGCAAAGACTGGTTGCACTAGCAAGATTATTGTACACTGACTTCAACAGAAAGCTCAGGTTCTGGTCCTGTATTGACATTAACTCTCTCCACAGTAATTGTCTATGTTGAACTCCTTTCTGGTTGATCCATGCATCTTGCTTCTTCATTTTCTCTGCTTTGGCCTGTCTACATTCCTCCTTTATCGATTTTACTTTTCCTCGTATCATTTCCTTTCGTTCTCTGCTGATTGTGGTCTTTCACATTGCTCTTGTCACTACACCTCATGATATTACGGTCTCTACTTTATCTTTATGTTGTAGTCTTGACTCACGGCCTTTTTTCCTGATCTTACTGTCACTTTCGCTTCTCTCACTTTTGCCTCTTGGCTTGTTTGTAGTGTAATGTCCTGCCTCACTTTAGCAACCTTTACGACGCAAATACCTGCTAATGATCCTCTCAAAATCCTCTACTGTTGACATTGATACCTCGTAAACCATAAATGGCCATAGGATGCGAGGAAGGATACCGTACTTTAAAAAATCCATGTACTGAATTTGCCTAGGTTACCCACATTTGTCAACGTCCTCAGCAACTCTTCTAATCGTTTCTTTACCCATATGATGTTCATAGTTTCTTTCAAAAAATCATCGTACCATTAACCCAAAAACTGTTTTGGCTTCTCAGTAATTATTGGTATTTCTTCTTTTCCCGGTGAATCTTTCATCCCTCATTTCCCCTTTCTTCAATACCAAACTCCTGGACTTTGTTGGTTTAAACTTAATTCTTGCCATTCTCATCATCTGCCCTACTTCGTCTAGTGTTCATTGTCTACCCTCCACTAACTTTGTTTTTATTGTCATGTCGTCTATAAATGTACGTATAAGTGGTTGTCTTACTTCGAATGAAATGAAAGGGCGACGACTCATTTTCTCAACCGATTTCACAAGCAAGTTCGCTGTCGCTGAGAAAAGGCTGACTGAAATGGTGCATGTTGGTATTCCTACTTTTAATTGTTGCTATCTTGTTACAAAATCGCCTACACTCAGTCTCCTCTCTAACCGATTGAAGTAATTCTGCAGCAGGGTTCTGAACTTTCCTACTTCATGATATCTTTCAAGTATACCATTAATTTTGTGGGGAATCTTAGCTTTTGTATCTTCCATTCACCTCTATCGTCGATATTTGGCAATTCACACTACTATGCTCGCTATCTGCATCCGAGACATGAAGGTTGTTGTCATTGTGGTACATGTAGTTCTCCTTTACCATCTCCTCCTCCATCTCGCCAAGTGGTGTACCTGTGCATTGTGTCGGACTCATTACTGGAGGATAACCCATCTTCGTCTGGTTAATGTTAGGGCCTCTTGGGTTTCTGCATGTCTTGCCGCAGCCGCATTTACTTTGTCCATTGTTCATTATCAGTCCTGTTCGTTTCTGGTATGGTTTCCATAATCTGTATATCGAAAGTGTTGATAGTTTCCTGGTGTGTAATCTCACTAAACATTAGAAGGCAAAGAAATTGAAAATGACTTCAGATATTAGGTTGCTCACTTTTTCGTTCTTTATTTGTTTTGATGTTTGTAATTTTGCTGGACCTTCTAAGTTAGATAGATATCCTTTTTCCCCTAAATGGAGAAACTTATTTTAAATTCCTTTACAAAACAAGAGAGTCAAAGCATTCTGCATCAAACTGTAGTCAAATGTACACGTTTACATATATTCTTAAATATCATGCATGACGAGGAAAACATGATTAAAGGAAGTATTACGTAATTTTCGAAATACTCATATGGTGCAATGGATACAGGTGATTATGTTTTATATGAATTATATATTTCTGATGACAAAAGGATATAAAATATATTAAAAGTTACTGAAATTACCTATAAGTACTTAACTTGAATATAGCTTTGAATATTTTTAGAATTTATACTTACATGATGTTACATATTAACTGTATGATTGTTTTGTCTTTATTTATGTCCTTATTATAAACATGTATACACTGTGTCTTGCAAAAGCTGACAGCTGATGCTTCAGATTAAAATATCTCTCTCTCTCTCTCTCTCTCTCTCTCTCTCTCTCTCTCTCTCTCTCTCGTTGACATACATCCATTTGTTGAACTTCTAAATAGTCAACATGGTTAGATAAAATGTCGACACACCATTTAATATATCAATATTATCTACATATGGAAGAAATGTGCTTTAACAATATTGAAAATGCAAAATAGGAAACTAATCGAAGCAATGTCACTTTGGTACAACAACGCATCATGATGAATATTTAATGACTCTTTAAAAGTAGAGTTGGGAATACGAGCTTATGAGAGAAAATTTTTTTACCGAAACGACCGTTTTATCATAACACTGGCAAAAAAAATTGTTGAACCCCCCACCCCTCCATCCATAGCTTCAGTGTGTCTTGGCGGGGGAAGGCTGGGTAGATGAGTGTGCGTGTGTTTAAAAGTGTGTAAAAGTATTTACATTGTAATCTTCATAATATTTTTGCAATAAGGAGGGGATTAAGTCTATTTATTTTCAAGGTCTTTAGTCAGTGGTCAAGGTCACAATGAAATATGCAGTTTTTATCGGATGACACTCGTTTTCTCCAGTTTCCCTAATTGATAAATGAGTTAAATGTCTCATACAAATGCAATACCTATGATATTGTGAACAATAATGACAGAACTTTTCAAAACATACATATGTGTTGCATATGCCTTGAGAGTCTGGCTGGTATCTAAATAACTTACTTTCAGTTCAATAATTAAGTCCAGATTTCTTTTCACCTTATAGTTTTAGATTATTGATTTCTAAAAACGAACACACCTCCTATTGAAGTGGACGTCCCCTTTATTTTGTGGTGCAGTCAACATAACGTCATGATATTGCAATGTTACATAGGCGGATCTTTAAATTGCCCCCCCCCTCCCTCCGCCACATATTTACAAGTGAAACCTCAGATTTGACACACAAAATGGCGAAGTATTTTGGCCAATACTTGATTTTCACAATGTGCCCTCACCTTTTCAGATAGATTGACTGATTTGTTTTGTTTAACGTCAAACCACGAATATATCACTATATGGTGACGGCATATGCCTGATGCGGGGCATACAAGTTTGGACCTTTGCAACGGACCCACACGAAGCAGTGAGAGATCTTTAACGTGTCATGCATACCACGACACGGGGCCTCGGTTTTACTGTCTCATCCGAAAGACAGGACACCGGCATGACCATAGCGGGACTCGAACCCTGGAGTCCGTTCCATCAACATGTGTAAATTTTCGACTAACTAAATCCTACGCCAATGGCGTAAGTTTACTTACGTACATTCTTAGTTCAACGAAATGTGTTTTTCATCAACCGGTGTAAGTGTGTACGTTTGTAAGGATCCGACTAGCGAGTTTACTAACTTTACGCAGTGCAAATGCATGTATGAAATATACTGAAATATTACGTTTCATAAGTCCAAGTTTACTTCTTACAGATGTTTAACTTAAAATACACTTATTTTGCAACACACTCCAACATTTGTATCTAGATCTAGATGATCTAGATCTCAGTACAAACGATGCGCTTGTAAACATGAACTGCAGTAATGACGTCATTGAATCGTATGCATTACTTGAAATACGTCATAAAATGAAAGAGATTAACTGATAAACTTGTACATACGTACGGAAGCCAATTAGGGCCACATAGTTTTTTTTTTATTTTATCTTGAAAAATTCAAGATAGATCTACTATCTTGAAAATTCAATTAACTATCTTGAAAATATAACATACTATTTTGAAAATTCTACTCAGTATTTCGTTCTTTCTTTTAAAGTTCAAAGTAAATTCGTACTTTAAAACCTTTCTCTGTTTATACGACGTTCGTCCATATCAACATTTACGCACTAAACTACCCAGAAAACCGTTTTGTTAATCAGTATGTGGACAAGATTGTCAACGTTTTTAAGATTTGTTCTTAATTTAATAAACAACATTGTATCGCTCTGCTATCAATTTACCTAAGCTACGTTGCATATATATATTTTTTTATTTTGGTTTGGTAAATTCATTATTACTATTTTCCTTTGTATTACACATACATATGTATATAATAAATATAGAACATATATACGTTTTAAATTAGTGCACCATATGCGCATTTCGACAACTTTTGTCTCTTCAGTGATGCTCATGGCCAAATGATTGGAATTCTCATAATATATAAATATTTGAAGAGCAATATTGAAACCAAATGGACCAAAACGTGAATCAAAAAATCTATTTAAGGGCAGAGCTATAAATGATTTAATGTGCATGTGCATGTATAAACCTATCTATGTAAATGATTGAATGTGTGTATGTATATATGATCGAATATGTATGTGCAAGTGTATATATAGTGTATATAATTCACGTAATTCATTTCATTGTATATTGGTATGTAACTTTATTAAAATAAATACTGTTTAAACCAAGAGTTGTCTGCAGACATTATAGGTCTCCCGCGGGATTGTCACCAAGAGAAATGTTTTCTCAATGGAAGATACCGCTATTAAGTGCGGTCCTAATATTTAGGGAGCAAATAAAACATATTCCCACAAAAATGACATAAAGAACAATGGTACGTCATTGTGATGTCATAAGGTTGCTAACTCTAATCGATGTTACTAACTGACAGTACACAAGCGCCGTCTAACGGACGGCACCTCCCATTCAAGCTCACGGTCCTGGAGTCAAAAATTTTAGTACAGACAGAAAAGTCTAGATGAAAAATGAAAGCTTTACCCCCAGTAGTTGATCGGGCAAGGCCAAAGTTTTTGAAAAGTGGGTCACACTTCACAGGTAAAGGTTCCAAGGTAAATAATATTGGTAAGGACATAATGATTTACTCATAATAAACACACGTCTGAAATATATGAAAGACCTACAGCTAGTAGATGACGAGTTATTGGCATGGTAACAGTTTTTGGAAAGAAGATCAAACGTCAAGGTGAAGGTCGCGGGTAGAAAGTGATGGTACCAATGGCAAATTCTCGTCTCAAGATATGTACATGTGAAATATGAAAGCCCCATGTTTGATACTTTTGAAGGTATGGCCAAGGTTAAAGTTTTTGTCTACGACGGCAACGTGGACGCCGACATGGATGCAAACGTGGATACTATAGGTATAACATTAGGTCTCCGGACATTTTTTTCCGATGTTATATAGTAGTTTTTCCCCTAGCCATCCTCCACCCCCGGAAAATGGCTATGTAGCAGTTTTCCACCAGAAAATGGCTATACAGTAGTCTTTCCGTCGGGAGAAATATGGCTATATAGCCATTAGTCCCCGGGGAAAAACTACTATATAGTGAATTTTCCCTCCAATGTTTAATTCCAGATTTTCTTTTCATACATTAGTAAATCTAGCTTGTTACT
The DNA here is from genome assembly GCA_035048485.1 of Pteria penguin. Classification (NCBI taxonomy): domain Eukaryota; kingdom Metazoa; phylum Mollusca; class Bivalvia; order Pterioida; family Pteriidae; genus Pteria; species Pteria penguin. The sequence goes on from CM068582.1 coordinate 15,514,144, forward strand.
TTGTTAAAAATAGAGAAATTTCTATTTAAAATAGAGATATCTCAACTTTTGACAGGTAGATATATTTCTCATTTGAAAATTTTGATTAATAAATTCCTAATTTACTTATGATGTATTTCGAAAAATTGCCATGGTAAATATATAAAAAAGAAAGACTTGTAAACATTTACAACAAAACACTTAACAGTATTTAGAAACCCGTTAACCATAACACCATCGATTTGATCCACAGGCTATTACGGTAATACATTTGTATTTCAAATGTTATCTTATTGATACAATAAGAACGAACGTGAATAAGTTCCAAACCGTTACGTAAGAGGGGAAAGCTACTATCTGGAAATACTACTATATATACTATATAGCAGTTTTTCCGCCATGGGGGGAAACTACTATATTATTATTCCAGGGGAAAATTACTAGGGGGAAAACTACTTTATAACACCGGCAGGCTAAAAGCGGCATCCTGAATTTTCAAGATAGTTAAGTTGAATTTTCAAGATAGTTAAGTTGAATTTTCAAGATAAAATAAGAATTAAGTGGCCCTAATTGGCTTCCGTACATACGATGTATGTGTCCACATAGATCTATAAAGTCAGGCGGATCACGAATTGCGACGAAACAGAAAAAGAGAGTCCTTCCTCCCCTTTCTGTCAATCTAGTATAACGATGTATTTATATATATCCAAGACGACTAACACCCTCCTCAAATCCCCTCTAAAATTAAATTATTATTAGCAAATTTATGTAAGGCAAACTATGTTTCTGGTTAAATGTGGGTAGTATGTTTTACTATTTACTACCTGGAAACATTAAAGAAGGCTAGAAGTCATTGCATTGATTTACACCAACACTTCGTAGAGGTAGATGGTTGGCGTAGAGTTTCGACTACATCTACGCTAATCGTAGAGTTATGTCGTTTGATAGAAAAGAAAGAAAAAGAGGAGTTACGGAAAATGAAACGCAAAATAGTTGGAAATTTAGTCTAGTCGGTAATTTACGCCAAACTAAGCTTAGGCCAGGAGTTACGCCGTTTGATGAAACGGGCTCCGAAAAAAGAGGAGTTACGCAAAATGAAACGCAAAATAGTTGGAAATTTAGTCTAGTCGGTAATTTACGCCAAACTAAGCTTACGCCAGGAGTTACGCCGTTTGATGAAACGGGCTCCTGGCCTCCCAATCAGGAGGCCAGCGCGATACGACTAGGCCACGCCGGCTTTCCCCTTTTTCGGAAATGATGGATCCGCAACTGAATGGACAAAAGTGTGGATCTTATAACCATTAATATACTGGACATAGTAAAAGGCATACTTTTCAAATAATACACTTGACTACACGTACATGTATTAAATACCCTTTGATATATATATATGAGAAACCCCTCCCCCAACAACACATTGGATTGGCTTTAAAATATATTCTATTCCAACCGTACGTTTGTATATACCTTTACACAGAAACTTAACTCCCCACCCTCTCCATGCAGTTTACAAAATCGAACGAAGGAGTTTTTGAAGCATGTCTACAACACCAAAGTTGCCACACTGTTCATCTACAGTAGTAATATTGTCATGAAAATGGATTTGAAGTCGGACTGACATAGAGAGATTGTCCAGTGTTTAGAATATATGCATAAATGTTTGTTAGATTCATGTTCGTCATATACAACATTCTCTCTCAATAAGATTCTTACATATCACACTCTAAGTCTCTCCCCGTCCGGAACTGGAACATACGACATGCGAGAGCTGATTGATATGTTGTGAGCCTTATATTGAAGGATGTTTACAGGGATTTTCTTTTTCCATCCACTGGTGTCTTTTGGTCAATTTATAAAAAAGAGGTAGCACTCTAAACAAGGCAAGTGAATTGCAATATGGACAAAATCGGTGATAGAACAGTGATCCAATATTTGCATAAGAAAGGTTTAGCGCCTAAGGATACCGATACTGATATGGAAGCAGCGATAGTGAAAGATGTCCTTTCATATGCTGCAATAAAAAGATAGGTTTAGGAATTTAATCGCGACGGGAAGAGCCTAAAGTATGACCCCCATCCTGGAAAGCAGGAGTACGTTCCATTCTGTCAGAGGATCTTGTAATGAGTAAACATTCAGCCCGTACCAAGACTTCTGACAGTTGATCAGAAGCACTTTGTCACGAGCTGATCTGAACCTTTTAGAGGTAGATATACCTTTCCGCGGAGATGAATTGCTATGGATGAAATATGGGTCCATCATTTCATCCCGAAGGTCAAACAACAGTCTAAACAATGGAAGCACCCTGGTTCACCCCGCCAAAGAAGGCAAAGACTGTTCATCAACTGAAAATGGTATGGCCTCGGTTTCTGGGATCTTGATGGTATTCTAATAGTAGATTATCCCCAAAAGGGACAGACAACCAATGGCACATACTATGCATCACTTTTGAGGCAGTTACGGGAAAATATTAAACAAAAACGCCGCGGATAACTCAGTAAAGGTGTATTCTTCTACCAGGACAATGTCTCTGATCATAAGTCTGTCAATACCATAGCTGCAATTACCGATTGTAGTTTTGTTTTCAATTGATTGAGTATGTGGTTTTATTCGCTTGATCTAGGTCCATCAGACTTTCATCTATTTCCAAAACTGAAAACAGCCATTTCCGGTACCCACGTTCAGTCAGATGATGAAGTGGAGGACTTTCTGAACGGTCAAGAAATGGACTTCTTTAAAAAGTGGCATTGAGGCCCTTAAACATACTATAGGGGATTATGTTGACAAATAATATAAAATGTCCACCAAATTTCAAAGTTTTACATATGAAGCTCACCACATATCAATCAGTCCTCATACGACATCAAATCAAATGGTCTTCATATATCAGGCGCTCTATAATAAATATAGAACCTTTTAATTTTGTGCACAATATACGCATTTCGACAAGTTATGTCTCCTCAGTGATGCTCGTGGCCGAATGATTGGAATTCTTAAAAGATATAAATATTTGAAGAGTACTGTTGAAGCCAAAATGACAGAAAAGTGAACCAAAGAATCTATCTAAGGACAGAGCTATGCATGAGGGAGATACTCCTTAGTTTTAGAGTAATTTACTTAATTTGATGACTGAAATTTTGAAGTATATATTTCATGTCAGTACAAAAACACTGAACACTAGACTTATGATGCCCTCGGAAACTATCAGTCCACCAGCAGTGACACCGGCCCAGTGGTTATAATAAATATAGAACATATATACCTTTTAATTTTGTGCACCATATGCATAACTAGTTTATATGTCCTGTACGAACGAAATACTTAATCTTTTAACTACTATTCTGAAATATTCTAAAATTCATAAATTAAGCGTTATTCAAGACGTACAGACTTTTTGTATAGATCTATGTATTTCAAACGACCCTAAGTACGGCATGAATTTAAATTGTATCAGGAAAACATTTGTAGTTCTTATATCTTGGTCTGTGATCGGTCTCTATAAAGTGATAAGTCTTGCGTTGTGTTTTCAGTGTTTATTTGTAGTGCGACAACTATGTTACAATCAAGTATACGACACAATACAGATTACATTGTATATATAAAACAGTCCTGATTGTAAAACTATTTGAAACTATACTCAGTATAAAATCAGGTCCAAATGTTAAACTCTATTCTCACTATAATTATATTCTAAACTTAAACTAAACTAAAAGGAAGACCAAGAGACTAAGATTATAAGAGTGAATTAAGATACTAAGACTATAAGAGACTTAGAGTGAAAGAATGAATATATTCTGATAACGAAGCAGTATTAATACTACTTCCAATGCAATACACCCAGCCCGTATGTGTACAATATCTATCTAATATGTCAACGTTATTATTAATTCTCGTGATGCCACTGCAAATGCTCTTTCAAATGCAAGTTTAATCATAAAGACATATCACGATACTGAACTAGAACGAAGTGTCCGAGAATTATGACAATTAAATCATATCGAGTATTAACAAATGTAATATGACAATTATATGAAAACAAAGTAAAATCATCTTGAGGACTACATTTAACGTCTGAGAGGTCACAGGGTCACACATTGCACATATCAATATCTCCACCAATCATAGCTCTAACTTTAGATGTGAAGTTTAGCTCTCATAGGTACATTTAATAATTAGTTGGCATCTTAAATATTTTGGATTAGCACAGATTCAGCATTGAGGATCAAAGACAAGATATAAATTGTGGAAATGTACAGATGGTACAATTAAAGATATTCAAATCTGTTCTTAGAGTTTTAATGCTGGATCGTTAAAAAATATATTATTTATTTTATCACACTTATGCACTAATTTTCACAAGAAGTAACTTAAACATTAACTCAAATTACCTTACACAAGGTGTTGAGGATCAATTCAAAAATAGAAATATATAATAAAAAGAATTCAGACTGGAAACGGGCACAAAGGATGCCCACACCCAACAAAATGGGGAATTGTTTAACAATGATATAATGGAAATACAATTAAAATACTTCCACTGGCATTGCTCATGAATTGGAAAAAAGATAGTAAATGCTGTTGATAGAACTACATAATATAAAACAAAAGTTTTGATATTTCATTCCATTAACAACAATGCTTATGGCTATATGGTAACAATACATAGACTTAGTAGATATTGAAAGAGATTGAAAATTTGCGACACCTGGTCATCCCAGACACATGGACACATACCAAAGGGGAGGACATTTTGTAAGTTCTATTGGATTACAATATATATATATATATATATATATATATATATATATATATATATATATATATATATATATATATATATATATATATATATATATATATATATATATATATATATATACCGAGTCGACTGCTTTATCATGACACCGGCAAATAATTGTCCCCCCCCCCCTTTCCACGAAAAATATTTTCAGTGTGTGTTGGAAAGGGGACGGATTAGATGAATGTGCGTGTGCTTGAAAGTGTGTAAAAGCATTGAACTTTCACAATATGTTTGCCATAAGGAGGGGATTAAGCCTATTTATTTTCAAGGTCTTTAGTCAGTGGTCAAGGTCACAATCAAATATTCAGTTTTGACCGGATGACACTACTTTTTTGCCCTGCTTTTCTTCATTTTCTAAAATTGATAAATGAGTTAAATGTCTCCTACAAATGCAATGTCTATAATGTTGTGAACAATAACGACAGAACTTTTCAAGACATACGTATGTGTTGCATATGCCCGGAGAGTCAGGCTGGTATCTAAATAACTTGCTTTCAGTTCAATAATTAATCCAGATTTCTTTTCACCTTATAGTTTTAGATACTTGATTTCTAAAAACGTACTCCCTCTCCTTTTGAAGTAGACGTCCTCTATATGTTGTAATGCATTCAACAGAACTTAACGATTTTGCAATAATACAAAGGATCTGTAAATTTTTGAAAGGGGGATTGCTGCCTCTCATGACTCATTTTTATAGTATTCGGTCCGGAAAAGGGGGTTTGCAGTCATAAATATTGTGTAAATGACCTTTTTTGGTGAAATTTTACGACCAAAAGGGGGTTGAAACTCTGGCCCCCTTCTAAATCCACCAATGTAATACAGACATCAAACAAAAGTATCATTTCAGGGCAGTAAATTTTAATAGAGATTTAATCTCACGGAACGAAAACAGGTGTAGGACAAGATGACATTGTGTACATACCTTCTAATTCTCAAAATTTGGACCTCCCATAATGAATACGTACAGTCCTTACGTCTGCTATATTCTTTTTCACTTTCCGTTAAATATTTTAAAACGAAAGTAGACAGCATTACACATAGAAAATAAATAATGATATATAACCCCTCTTATTGAACATATATATCTAACTTTACTGTAGTAAAAGATATGATATGGGTATTCAGTATACCTTAATTTTCTTCTTTTCTCTCGTTGACCTACATTTGCCTTTTATTCCTTTTATTGACTCAGTTTGCTCCAGTTGCGTAATATAAACCTATGGAAATGTGACAGAAAATACACTGTCGACGCGCGCACCTGCATTGACGCATGGTGGTATTCTCATAGTAAATTATCTCCAAAAGGGATACACAATCAATGACATATATCATGTAGCACTTCTTAGGCAGTTACAGGAAATATTAAACTCAAGCGCCATGGAAAACTTAGTAAAGGTGTGTTCTTCCACCAGGACAATGCGACAGTTCACAAGTATGTCGTTGCCATGGCTGCCATTAACGATTGTGGCTTTAAATTGATTGAGCCTCTGCCTTATTCGCCTGATCTCGTTCCATCAGACTTTCATCTATTTCCAAAACTGAAAACATCCATTTCCGGTACACACATTCAGTCAGACGATGACGTCTTACATGCAGTGGTAGACTTGCTGAAGGATCAAGAAATGGGCTTCGTTGAAAGTGGCATTGAGGCCCTTAAACATGGCTTCAAAAGGGTATAGATACTGAATGGGATTATGTTGAACAATAATGCAATATGTCCACCGAATATCAAACTTTTATATAAGAGGCTTACAACATATCAATCATACCTCATACGAGATCAAATCAACTGGTCTGCATACATCAGGCGCTCTATAACTAATAGCTTAATGACCTGTGGAAACGAGGTACTTAAACTTTTTACTACTACGTAATATTCTAAAATCATAAATTAAGCGTTATTGAAGACGCATCATGACATTGGACGAAACATTTCTGCTAGATCTAGGTTCATCCAAGAAGTCAAATCGACTTTATTTTCTTATGATGCTGTTATACTTGTCTTTTAATAAAAGAGTTCACCACAGATTTACAAAATATTCAAACAGTTCATAAGTATCAACTTCAACTTCCATTTCGGGAAAATTAGTCCCTTCGAGTCAACAAAACCATAGGCACTAAACGTTCACCTTTGGTCAAGGTTTCAGCAGATGTGTTGTAATATACATCTGAAGTACTATGAGCATAGGGTATCAAGACACAGAGTTACCGTCACAAACGCTTATCAAAGTACACCATCCTGTGACATTTACCTCTGAACTATGGACCCAAAATAATATGTATAGGGAATCTGCTTGGATCATGGGCAACATATACCCTTAGTGTAATAATACCAATATAAAAATTTATTGAGTTACAACCAAGAAACTTTCTGCTTACGGACGAACAGACACAAGAAATCAAGTAAACCCCTTAGAACTGTATTTTAGGGATTTAAATGATAATACCGTATAAGGTACTGCAAAGAGATTTTGCTTAATGAATCCCAATTTAGAGTATGTATTTTAAAAGCGGACTCTCATGAAATGAAGTGGCATCGCTTAAGATGAAGATATTCCACCAAGGATCAAATGGTCCTGGACTAGAATCCCACGGCACCGCCATTAAATTCCGACATCCGTCATGTTTCTGTAGATAACACTCTTCATTGCTTTAAATGAGTCTGTACAGACTTTGTGCATATATAATATCATATGATTAAATTGCATCTGGAAAAGATTACATACATCAGTATTTCCACCAACCATAGCTCTGTCTTTAGATTTAAAGTTTCGCTCTCGTAGGTACATTTGCGATTTAGTTTGTATTTCAAATATTTTGGATTACCACAGTTTCAACCCTGAGGATCAAAGGCAAGACATAAGTTGTTGAAATGTACAGATGGTACAATAAAAGATATTTAATGGATAAATCTTTTCTTAGAGTTTTAATAGTCGATCTTTTATAAAACTAAAAAACAATAGTAGTTTTTCTTAAAATATTTATCTTATCACACTTATGCACTAATTTTCACAACAAGTATCTTAAACATTAGCTCTTATTACCTTACACAAGACAAAGAGGATCAATACATAATAAAAAGAATTCAGAATGGTATTGGGTATAAAGGGATATAGGCGATACAACATGCCTCCAGCCCCAAAATGGGGCATTGTTTAACAATAATATATTTCAAATATAATCAAATTACTTCTACTAGTATTGGTCAGAAATTGGAAAAATGTTGAAAGAACTACATAATATAAAAGGAAAGTTTTATATATTTCATTCCACAACAGTGATTATGTATATAGTGACAATACACAGACTTAGTAGGTATTGGAAGAGACTGAGAATGAGCGAAACCTGGTCATTTCAGACATATGAACATATACCAAATGGGAGGGGATTATGTCAGTTCTATTGGATTTCAGAACAACAAAAAGTTGTCACAAAACTTTATGGTAGGTACGGGTATGAATAACACTCAATGATATTTGTTTTAATTAACACGTTTACATATATTTTTGAATATCATGCATGACAAAGAAAACATGACTAAAGGAAGTGTTAGGCAATTTTAGAAATATCCGTATGGTGCAGTGGATAAAGGTGATTATGTTCTTATATGAATTATGTATATATATATATATAACACTAGACGACTCGTCCAGCAAAATGGAATTGTAGAAAAGTTTTTTTTTCCAAAGTGAACACTACTTGCGAATTATCACGCTTTTTAAATACTTCGGTCGAGTAAACAAACACGTGTCATAAAACCTGAGTTATATGAGTTATATAAAACGAAGAGTTATCAAACTTTGATATAATAGAGTTGTCTAGCGTTAATAAATCAATTTAGTTTGTAGTATTTCTTTCGGCTGACTGGCTAAATTCTTTCTGAAACACTCCACTTCGAGGTTGAGTCCGTCTAGTTTACCATTCGCATCCACTTTTTTGCGTTAACAGCTTCAGTAACAATCTGTAGTTCTTCTGTTATTTCGTTAACTACACAGGTTTTGATTTCTCCTTTCATGCCTTCACTCAATTCTTTCACCATTAAAATAGATTGTCGACTAACATTTTTTTTGGCGGGGATAAAATGACAATCTTGTCCATAACTTTTATGCGAATTCCAAAGAAAGTGGTCTCTGCTAAAAAAAAGTCTCCATCAAAAGGTGATCTCTTACACACGACCGGACATTTCTTAATGTTTCAGTGGTTCCTTTAACACGCATAAGGTTGTAAGATTAAAAGATGAAGTTTATTGATCTTAAAAAAGGTAAAGTAAGACGTCTAGTGGTTCCAGCAGAAAGTATCTTTAAATATAAGGCAAAAAAAAAATAAATAAATAAATAAATAAAAAATAACAACAACAAAACAAATCTAAATTGAATCTTTGAAATCATTTATTGTATTATAATATTATGCAGAAGCGTGATCATGATCAACAATTAACTTAAGAATGTACTTACTTAATAAATTGTGCGGGTCTATTTAAAAAAAATACATGCAGGCTAAAATCGGGTATGAAATTGAACAGTGGGTGTGTTAAAATCTGCCATAGCCAAACAAAATGGGGATTTTTTTAACAATAAGGCAATTACTTGTTTTATACATGTATACACCTATTGAGAAATAAGATTCACACAGAGCAGTTAATAAAATGAAGTCTCTTATATCTTGAAATATTGATGTGTTATTCAAAATAAAAGGAATATGACAATATCTCAGTGCAGAAATTGCTTTCATGGAAAATGGATATATCTTTGTCATATTATTACTAGAAATAAAGTTAAGCATAAGATAATTCTAGTAAAGTTTTCACACTCTAATAATTAAAGAGGAAAGTTATATTATCTCATATTTATTAATATTAGTAGTTACAAACAAGCACCACGTCTAAACGTGCTAATTTTACTTTATTATTTGTCAGAGAGTTCATAAAGATCTCTCTTTCGTTTGAGTGTATTTATACATGTATTTATACTTTAAATTTAAACAGTTTCAATTTATATACGCGAAACGACTACAGACAAAGGATTTATGAGTAAATCTGGTATTAATATTTTCCTTATAATTTTACATTTACATATACAATAATGCGAAACGATAAATAGGTAAATAAGTAAGATTGATAAGGTACAATAATGGTGTTTTTATATCTTATAACTGACATGATGAGAGTTATAGACTCTATTATGAAACCAATCAAAACACAAGGTAATGGCATATATGTTGTTAGACGATGATCATTTCTTAAAACACTACTGAATCATTAGGTAATGCAATTATTCACATCGATACTGAAACAAATGCAGCAGAGCGATCTGACAAATAAAATGCAGCTTCATTTAAATTATTAAATAAAGTCTGTTTTTCATATTGTAGGACTGAAATATATCGTTTAATCACGACTATCGATTTACCGATGTTGCAGGAATTACATCCAAATTTAAAAAAAAATTGTCTCACACATTTATTCATTCGGCACTGCCAGTCTCGTCAACGATATCCAAGTGGACGGCTGACAGTAGTGTCATCATGTCACTGTTCTGATTGTGTGTCATTGTGACACACTTTTTCTTTGGTTCATTTTCATGTCAAACGTTGAAATACTTTTTGATATTTAAGTTTTGGACATAAATGGAGAGTGTAAGAAGCCTAGCATGAAATAATACTCCTCTAAAGCACCCTCTCTCATTTCTGGTTTGCAGGGGACCCATGAATATCTACCGCAGACCATCGTTGAATACCAGTCAGAGTGCTTAATTTTCTAATTTTAAAATCAACAGTATAATGCATTGAAAAGCATAGTATTTTTATACTAATCATGAAGGTAAAAAGGAAAATACATAAAACATATGTGATTTTGTAAAATTCGATATATTGATTTTAAACTATGATTATATTCATCTATGTTAATGACTAGTTATTAACGAAATCCACTGTAAACTGAAACAAACATAACGTTCATGTAAAATACGAAAATAACTGGTGTCACATGACTATGGCACTAACAACAATGTACCACAGTGGACATTCACGGACCCATAATATTTAGAGGTGAGACCGGGTGCCCGGGAGGAGCGAACGTGAACCATAAAAATAAAAAACTAAATAAATAATAACTGTGTTTTTGAGAATCTTCGGTGTCCTACGATTTGCATAAATATGAAAATATATATATATTTGATACTCCAAGTTCAAGATCATTATAAAAAAATATTTAATATTAATTGCAATGACTTTTGAAGGGTCATTCGAGTGTCGAATAGCAAAGCCTTCTCTCCACCTTAAAGTTACTCTATAATATCAAACGTTCTTACACGCAGACAAATGGAGCGATGGATAAAATCTTTGAAATCAGAGACATACACTTTTATGAACATTTCTTGTCAACGGTATACAACCCTACATTATATATCTTTATTAAGCAATACTAGCTAACCATTTGTTTCAAAATTGTGCTTTCACACACTAGTCTATATAAGATAAAATATGCGAGTCAATTCTATTGTCTTTTGTACGTTATCATGCCATTTGCCAATGACTTCGTTTTAGGGAGTCTCAAAAGTTACAAATATGAACTTCGTTTTACTGTAATACTGAAGGTTCCTAACTTATGACGAAAAGAATCAAAGTCTAAACAGCAATTTCTTAAAGTAAGCGGCATCTTTCAATCCAAGATATTCTCAGTTCTCATCCACGCTAAATAAAATCTTAACATTAGGTTAAAGAATCCACTTAGTTGTCGGAGCTGGAACGGTTGATAGAGGTGTCACCAGTCATTTCTAAAAAGAAAAAAAAAAAGAATATGGTCATTCATTCAAACAAATAAACAAACAATCAAACACACAAACACAATATTTATGGAAGTTACAGAAGATCTTGACCTGAATTGTCTATTGATACATTTATATAACTAATATTAATTTTATCCATCAAACCTTCAAAGAGAAAGTTAGCACAAACTAAATGATGACGGAATGACAGAATGGAGAAATGACAAAACAGGGTTACACTATATGCTCCACGATAGGGGCATAAATATTCCTGTTTATATGAATGGGTGAACAGGTACGTTTTTAAGTGTGCGTATAACACTATTGTTATGGCTATTAATTGAATGTGAATATTACCTAACATAACAGAATGGTACATTTTCTAACAGAATAATCTCATTCCTCTCATGTATTCCAAAAATATTGCAATCATCAGAGGAAATGCGACAGAAATCTAACTTAAATAATTGATGTAGTGTAAAAAATACTACACAAATAAATAAATGGTTGTGCGTAAGATAAACTAATTCACTTTAGAAATGTGAGCATCAATGTTTGCCTAACACTTCACAAGTCACTGTTAAATTGAATCTTTGCTAATAACGCATCATTAACTTCTAACTTTATCAACTGTCTATGTTGCAACCTGTTTACTTGAGCGTTGCACGCTGATTAACAGGGTGGTGGGGACTCTATATCGGGCCTTGTCCAAACTTTTTCAGAGGAAGTCGTAGGCCACGTTCCATCTGACTATTAGTCGGAACTGTTATATCAAGTCTGTACGATCGTATTCGAACGGGCAAAGCATGGCTAACTTATTTTTGATGTCGAACATATTTTTGATACTACTATAGATTTTACTACAAGTTATCAACAAATTCTTGAAGCACACTTTTTCTACAATCACTCTTGGTAGATTTAAAGTTAAATACTACCGTGTCAACAACATTTGAAAGGCGTGAAAATAGACGGCCATATCGTCTAGCGATAAAGAGTACATATATAAAGGAAAAGGAAAAAGTCATCATGCTTCCTTTTAGGATGCCATCAACATTTCTCTCAACAAAAATCTTCATAATTGATTACGTCATGGTTTTTATGATAGTAATAATAAAAAGCTTTAGGAAACAAGGTACTTACTGTTTGTAGTACATGCTCTGTTATTAGCACCATCTGGTTTAAGGTTAGCACGTCGACGGCCTATCCTTTTTCTCCGTGTAGGAATTTCATTTTCAAGAGCTAAATATGCAAAAAGTGTAAGTTTTAATTCCTTTAAATAATCCTTTCTCACACGTTTTAACATTGAAATAATGTTGTCTTAATTACAATATTTGGTATGTTGTATGTGTAAATGCAAAAAAGTTTTATTGCAGGCTAAAAGACCGAGCATTTCTCTCTCTCTCTCTCTCTCTCTCTCTCTCTCTCTCTAAATGATTGATCAGACTTAAATATTCAGATTTTCATAAATATCCGGAAAGAAAAGAGACGAAGTGATAAAATGATTTAAAGATTTTTATGGTCTCTGATTCTACTGATTATATATGTGCTGTATTTTGGCTTTGTGAATATACATTTAGAGGACGTACTATTAATGTTTACCTTTATGTCCATCCATCAAGTTAGTTAAATATGTTAAATATCCTCTTAATTTAATTTAAACTTTATTTGTTTTACTACGATGAAGAAAGTTAACAATTTATTTCCTCTTGATCAACATTTCTCTCAAGTCGGTGTAGCCAAGTGGATGAAACTGTCAGCTTGTGACCGAAAAGTACCCTTGCAAAGGAAAAAAGTCTATGGGACGCCTCAGGCAGATGCCGTCACCATATACGTAAAATAATCGTGAAGTGACGTAAAACAATAATCAAGCAACATTGGTCTGTTTCGGAGCAAAGACAAAAAGGACCGAATTTGTCGAAAGTACAGTTGTCTAAACCCACTTTAACAGAATCCCCTCATAAGATTACATAAAAATTACACAAATTATTTTTTCTCATATATATGTATAATTACGTGTCTATTTGAAGAAATTCCTCAGAGTAAGGAAATCACCTTGACACACATTTTTAAAAATCTGGATTCCAGGACAACTGGTAGATGTGAGGGGGAAGCGCGTAGGGGTGCAAATCTACTCCTAAAATTGTTAAAGTATAATGAAATGTACTTACTCCTTCAAAATAAAATGTAAACCATTCTTTATTACAGCTAATCAAGTATTTTTAAAATGTTTTGCCATAGAATCTATTTTATAAGTGGTAAATTTTTACAACTAATTGTTCTTTATTCCGCTTCTCTTTTTGTCCCGTTGCGGATTAAGATCTGGCGAAACCCCGTTCATGTCCTGTTAGCTGCATAGGTATTTAGTATCGAAATACCCGACACAGGACAGGGCAAGAAGATTCCTAATCTTGAAAAGTCGACGTTGTCAGTACCCTATGTATACCACGGATTCCAATGTAATATCAGCAGAAAGGAAAATACGTATAGAGGCTGTCAGTTTGTATGACAAGTTGATGAAAGGAGAAATATCCGTGAAAGACATCTGTAACAGTGATATAAGACATCAAATGCTTGATGACAGGAACGCTCAACTAAAATTATACAAGACGGCAGCTTTGTGATACAATACTCGGAAATAGTTCATATTTTGCGGTCTTTCATCAAGAGTGAAAGAACTGGAAACCGAACCTGTCATCTTGAAACTGTCAAGGAAATGCTACCCTGTTTTCCTGCTGCAGGGCACAACATACACACCAAATCGGCACATAGTTATGTAACGGATATGATTAATCTGGAAATGAAACTCTCAGATGCATATTCTAAATTCATAGACAGATATCATTTATTCAGGCGAAGTGATAGATTTTGGACAGGTCTTTCAAATTACCTTGTAATTGAACGGACGCTGATTTGGTAGAGAAATGACCGCTGCATAAAAGGTCACAATGGATATTGTCAATACCGGCAATTGTATCAATAAATGATGATATGCAGAATTTAACAATCATTGGATTTCAATCAAGCGCTTACTACAAGGAAACAACCATATCAAGACGGAGATCAATAATACAGTTCAGGGGTCTGAACCATTTTTGAGATTAATAAGGTTTTACCATCACAGAGGTCAAAGATCAAGATCAAAATCAAGGTCACAGTGACCTTATTTTGGTACACAACACATTGCCTTCCCATGGTGATTCCGTAGAACAGTTATAATAATCCTAGGTACTCTTTAATACTATAAAGGTCAAAGTCAAGATCACAGTGACCTAGTTTTATACATGACACATCCCCTGCCCATGATGCATCCACAGGTAAGGGTTGATAAACCTAGGTGCTATGGTTCAAAAGTTATGCTCCGGACACGAAGTGACCCAGGTTTTACTATCACAGAGGTCCAAAGCCACGGTCAAGGTCACAGTGACCTAATTTTGGTACATGGCACATCCCTTTCCCATGATGCATTCACATACCATGTTTGATCTTCCTTTGTTCTGCGGTACAAAACTTATAAAGCGGACACAAAACTAGACGGACTGACGAACATGGTGATTCCCATATAGCCCCAAACTTCGTTTTGCGGGGGGGGGGGGGGATAACTATTTCACCTAATGCTACAATGGCAGACAATGACAGAATAGATGTTGATCCGCCATTATTATTTCATTTCAACAGTAATAGTAGAAAGGGATAGTAGAAATATCTCACTAGTATTTCAACATGAGCTGTCTACACATCCCTCGAACTTCTTTGACTCATCAGGACTTCCAGACATGCGCATATGGTGCACTAAATTATAAGGAATATATGTTCTATATTTATTATAACCACTAGGCCGGTGTCACTGCTGGTGGACTGATAGTCCCCGAGGGCATCATATGTCTAGTTTTCAGTGCTTTTGTACTGACATGCAATATATACTTCAAATTTTCAGTCATCAAATTAAGCAAATCACTCTAAAACTAAGGAGTATCTCCCTCATGCATAGCTCTATCCTTAGATAGATTCTTTGGTTAAATTTTGGTCCTTTTGGATTCAACACTGCTCTTCACATATTTATATATTTTTAGAATTCCAATCATTTGGCCAGGAGCATTACTGAAGAGACATAAGTTGTCGAAATGCGCATATGGTGCACTAAATTATAAGGTATATATGTTCTATATTTATCCAAATAAGCATTAGTTAGCCGCCATGATATGGAGTCTTAGGCGATTGCGGGCTATGTATTGAGGACATTCAAGAAATGTCCTTGATGGTGGCTCATTCTTCAGCGCATTCTATGGACATAGAGTGTGTCCTTTTGGCGACATTTGTGCTGATTATTTTTTCTGTTAAAAATCAAATATTAAACCCAAAACTTCCATTAAATAAGAAAATGAAAATTTGAAAATCACTTCATTCAGAAGTGCATAGAAATACTACATATCCACAACTTTAGTTCTTAGTATCTGTGTTCATACAAAAAAAAAAATATAAATTGTTTCCTATTTTCAGTGATTTTTGCTTCAAAAACGTTTTTTTTTTAACCCAAAAGATGCATTTCTCCGCAAATTTAAATTTAGATTTTTATATGACTAGATAACAAAATACGAAAATAAATTCTGTCACATTTATTGAAGGTTTTGTCATTTTTCCCCTCCAAAATAACTAGGACTAAACAATATCACAATGTCCCTTTTATGGTGTCACGGTCAAACACTAGACGACGCATCCAGCAGAATGATACCTTCATGAATTTGTTAGAGTCGCGAACACAGACTATTTTCTCGTTTATGCTTCATAAAAACATCGTCTTTAATATCATTAATGTTGAACAGCTTTAGGAGGCATACTAATTACGGAATACATACTTAGCTACATCTTCAGCTCCGTTTTCTCCAGGAGGTCGGCGAAAGCTAAACTTATTTTCCGAAGTAGATCTCTTACGTGAAACCACAGAGGACTATACGTTTGCACTCTGTCTGTCTGCGAAATTTGTCTGAGACACTTCGGAATTCTGGACGTTCTTGAAGCCATTCAAATTATCAACTTTATATTTGATATGTATGTATCAGTGAGTTAGAAATCATGTTCATGAATGGCCTATTTTGGAAGAGGTACGACCCTAGGACTTTGTATATTTATGGAAACAGGCTGGGGCATGTTTGTTTATAATTTATCTTTTAAGTATGTAGAGAAATTATGTACTGACAAGATTTAAATTTTAAGATGTAAAATGAAATGTAAACATTTTGAGTCTAGCGACGTAACTAAAGAGAATCTCCCTCATGAAATACATTTCTCGTCGATTTTGAGATTTATTTTTTGCATGTTACTCCTTATATGACTAGAAAAGAAATTAGTCCAAATAAGTTCTGTTGCAGTTTGTTCAAGGTTTTGTCATTATGCAGCTTATCTAATGAGGAAATTGTCAATGAGCTATCTGAAGTATCTTACAGTTTTATATGTATCACAATGTATTACAATATATATTTACAAATAGTGTTCAAGCACCCAAAACCGTTGGGGCATCCGTTCTCAACGGTATTATGATATTATTGAGCAATTGAAATGTCGTTTTAAAAAAAAACATAAACTTAATAAACAACTTTATTGTTGTAGGATTTTAGAGGTATATACATTTTATGTTTATTAAATCCTGATCATTTCACTTTTATTGCCATGGTGACTTCTGCCACATAACTGAGCCAGTAACTCCTCTTTTTTCTTTCCACCACACATATGCAATTACTTAGATTGTGAGTAGTCAAAGGATTTATTCTGAAATGTATTATTACATACCTTGTGACGTTGATGGCTTGGCTATCTTTGCTTCTTCTGTAATAAATGTAATCAAATTTCAGGCAGGATTCGTAAAAAGTACACACAATAAAATATGAATATCACTGATAGATGCCAGTGTTAAAATAATGTTTAAAATACTGTATTGGTAAAAAAAAGATGGCTAAAAGGTTGTTAAATAGTATGCTTCTATAACTTGTGTAGATATTTGTGTGTTAAACGAATCAAATGTGCATTTTCAGAAAATACGGCAACATAAAAGTTCGAAAGTAAAACAATTCACCAAAGTATTGTTTTATGCTTGCGGCTTCTACATTTATCATCGTGACTTTTTTGCACAAAAATGAGATTATAAGAGAGTATCGTGTCATGTCATCAATACGTGCTCTTAATATTGGTAACTACAGACCTTCCCCTGCAACACATTTGTAAACGGGATTGAGTTAATGTGTGGAAAAATTATCATCGTGGCTTACAGAAATTAGATGATAAAAAGGATATTAAAATACTTGTTACTGTAATGTTTTGCAAACACTATAAACTAGGGTTACAGCAGTAGAATTAGGCTCCATGGACAGACAGCATCCCCTGATCATGATAACAGTTTTTTACCACTGAGAACTCGGAATTATCATAACTGAAATGGTGTATGTTGTTATAGTCATTTACATGACAGGAAATCTAAAGGTATAAATTAATGAACTACCACCACAGATACACAATTACTTAGAGGAGTATCTCCGTCATGCATAGCGCTGTCCTTTAGATTCTTTGGTTCACTTTTCGGTCATTTTGGCTTCAACACTGCTCTTCATATTTTTATATATTTTGAGAATTCCAATCATTCGGCCACGGTCATCACTGAAGAGACATAACTTGTCGAAATGCGCATATAGTGCACAAAATTAAAAGGTATAAATGTTGGATATTTATTGTGAGTAGTCAAAGGATTAATTCTGAGATGTTTCATTAGATACCCTGTGACGTTGATGGCTTAGCTATGTCTGCTTCTTCTGTAATAAATGTAATCAAATTTGAGACAGGATTCGTAAAATGTACACACAATGCATAAATTAAAATCTGAATATCACTGACATCTGGTAGATGTCAGTGTTAAAAATAATGTTTAAAATACTGTATTGGAAATATAAAAATGGCTAGAAGGTTGTAAGTTTTATTAAGTAGTCATTTTGAGGATAACATAATATTGACGAACAACTTAATAGTTGTTAGATTTAAGATGTACATACATCTTATCCTTATTAAATCATATCTCTTTCATTTTTACTGCCACCACACATACACAATTACTAAGATTGTGAGTAATCAAAGGATTTATTCTGATATGTATTATGTACAGATGATGGATAAATCCAAACCATAAGTCCGAAAATCATATTACATACCTTGTGACGTTGATAGCTTGGCTATATCTGCTTCTTCTGTAATAAATGTAATCAAATATGAGACCGGATTCGTAAAATGTACATTAAATTATGAATATCACTGACAGATGTCAGTGTTAAAAAATAATGTTTAAAATACTGTATTGGAAATATAAAGATGGCTAGAAGGTTGTAAATTATATTAAATAGTATGCTCCTACAACTTGTGTATATATTTGTGTTAAACGGATTAAATGTGTACACTCAGAAAATACGGCAATATAAAAGTTCGAAAGTAAAACGATTTACTAAAGTATTATGTTTAATGCTTAAGGTGTGGAAAAATTATCATCGTGGCTTACAGAATTAGATAATATAGAGGACATTAAAATACTTGTTACTGAAATGTTCTGCAAACATTAACAACTAAGGTTACAGCAGTGGAATTAGGCGTTATGGAGTGATAGGCATCCCCTGCTAACTAGTCATTCCATCTGGGACCCCGGCATTATCACACTTGAAACGGTACATGTACTTATAATCATTGTGCATGACTGAAATCTACAGAAATAAATTAGTCAACATATTTAAAAACATTTACTTGTATTTGCATCTCAGAAAACCAACAGCACGAGATACAAAAATTGGACTCGGGTCTTTCAAAGGTCTTGTAAAAATGTCGCCAAAAAATTGATGCAGGACTTTCAAATGTCTTGTAAAAATGTCACAAAAATTTATGCAGGACTTTCAAATGTCTTGTAAAAATGTGTATACCTCTGCCCTGAACGTCCAAATCATGCACCAAAACACACAGTATCAGTAAATTTGTATATTGTAAATTTATCACTTTAATTTTAAAATAGACCCTCCTTTGTGAGAATTTTGTAAACGAAAATTGAGTTAAGGTGTGAAAAGTTACCATCGTAGCTCAGAGAAAGTAGATAATACAGAGGAAAATAAAAAAAAAACATCATGTTACTGGAGTGTTTTGCAAACGCTAACAACAAAGGAACCAGCAGTGGAATCAGTCGCCATGGACAGATAGGCATCCCTTGATAACAGATTTTTACCACTGAGAACTCGGAATTATCAGAATTGAAACGGTGTATGTTGTTATAGACATTTACATGACCGGAAATTTAAAGGTATAAATTAATGAACATATAAAAATATTTACCTTCATTTGCAGCTCAGAATAGCAACAGCACAAGATACGAAAATTTGAAGGATTTAATGTCTTATATCGTCGTACAAATGCCCATACCTCTGTCCTGAACGCCCCCCCCCCCCCGCCACCCAATCATAGGCAAAACTTACAGTATCAATACATTTGTATATTATTGTATATTGTACTCTTATACACTTAAATCAGTAGACTGGATATTAAATCCCAAGTGAATCTAATGTCATTTTGAGGGTAACATAACATTGCTAAACACGTTAATGGTTGTGAGATTTAAGATGTACATATATCTTATGTTTATTAAATCACATTTCTTTCACTTTTACTGACACCACACATACACAATTACTAAGATTGTGAGTTATCCAAGGATTTATTCTGATATGTATTATTACATACCCTGTGACGTTGTTAGCTTTGCTTTGTCTGCTTCTTCTGTAAAAAATGTAATCAAATTTGAGACAGGATTCGTAAAATGTACACACAATGCAGAAATTAAAATATGAATATTACTGATAGATGTCAGTGTTAAAAATAATGTTTAAAATACTGTATTGGAAATATAAAGACGGCTAGAAAGTTGTAAGTTTTATTAAATAGTATGCTTCTACAACTTGTGTAGATATTTATGTTAAACGGATCAAATGTGTACACTCAAAAAATACGGCCGTATAAAAGTTCGAAATGAAAACAATTTACTAAAGTATTATGTTTTATGCTTGCGGCTTAAGGTGTGGAAAAATTATCATCGTAGCTTACAGAAATTAGATAATATAGAGGACATTAAAATACTTGTTACTGAAATGTTCTGCAAACGCTAACAACTAAAGTTACAGCAGTGGAATTAGGCGTTATGGAGTGATAGGCATCCCCTGCTAACTGGCCATTCCCGCTGGGACCCCGACATTATCACACTTTAAACGATACATGTACTTATAATCATTGTAGATCAAACGTCTTGTAAAAATGTATATACCTTTGTTCTGAACCCACAAATCATGCTCCGAAACATACATTATCAATAAATTTGTATGTTGTACATTTATCACTTTAATTTTAAAACAGACCTTCCTTTTGCGAGAATTTTGTAAACGAGGATTGAGTTAAGGTGTTGAAAATTATCATCATAGCTCAGAGAAAGTAGATAATACAGAGGAAAATAAAACATGTTACTGGAGTGTTTTGAAAACGCTAACAACAAAGGAACCAGCAGTGGAATCAGACGCCATGGACAGATAGGCATCCCTTGATAACAGATTTTTTACCACTGAGAACTCGGAATTATCACAACTGAAAGGGTGTATGTTGTTATAGCCATTTACATGACCGGAAATCTAAAAGTATAAATTAATGAACATATAAAAATATTTTCTTTCGTTTGCAGCTCAGAATAGCAACAGCAAAAGATACGACATTTTGAAGGATTTAATGTCTTATATCGTAGTAAAAATGTCCAAACATCTGTCATGAACCCTCCCCCCAAGTCATGGGCCAAAACATACAGTATGAATATATTTGTATATTGTACTCTTATACACTTAAATCAGTAGACTAGATATTAAATACCAAGTGAACCTAATGTCATTTGAGGGGTAACATAACATTGCAGAACAACTTAATGCTTGTTAGATTTAAGATGTACATACATTTTATCCTTATTAAATCCTATTTCTTTCACTTTTACTTCCACCACACATACACAATTACTTAGATTGTGAGTAGTCAAAGGATTTATTCTGAAATGTATTATTACACACCCTGTGACGTTGATGGCTTGGCTATGTCTGCCTCTTCTGTAAGAAATGTAATCAAATTTGATACAAGACTCGTAAAATGTACACACAATGCAGAAATTAAAATATGAATATCACTAATATATGTCAGTGTTAAAAATAATGTTTAAAATACTGTATTGGAAATATAAAGACGGCTAGAAGGTTGTAAATTTTATTAAATAGTAAGCTTGTACAACTTGTGTAAATATTTGTGTAAACGGATCAAATGTGTACACTCAGAAAATACGGCAATATAAAGTAAATTAATTTCCTAAGTTTTATGCTTTATGCTTGCGGCTTAAGGTGTGGAAAAATTATCATCGTGGCTTACAGAAATTAGGTAATATAGAGGACATTAAAATTACTGAAATGTTCTGCAAACACTAACAACTAAGGAAACAACAGTGGAATCAGGCGCCATGCAGTGATATGCATCCCCTGTTAACTGGCTCATTCCTGCTGGGACAACGGCATTATCACACTTTAAACGGTACATGTATTTATAGTCATTGTACATGACTGAAATCTACAGGCGTAAATTAGTCAACATATTTAAAAACATTTAATTGTATTTGCTTCTCAGAAAACGAACAGCACAAGACACAAAAATTGGATTCGGGTCTTTCAAAGGTCTTGTAAAAATGTCACAAAAAATTGATGCAGGACTTTCGAACGTCTTGTAAGAAAAAAGAGGAGTTACTGGCTCAGTTATGTGGCAGAAGTCACCATGGAGCTATACATTACATGAATATAAATAATATACTAGAACATATAACACATTACAAAAATATTTCATTGTAGTGCAATTACTATACCGACTTAGGACGGTCATTTAATTTGACAAAAGCCAAACAAATGGTGTGGTTAACCAGTTTACGGGCCCACCTTCCCACTCACCGTAACAGCAGAACAATCAAAGGACGTACATTTAAAAATTTATAAATAATCCTCCATGTAAAGAACAAGGGTCAGCAGGTATAGCATATTGAGAGGTCATAAAAATATAAACACGTAAGGTATTGTAAAACACATAATGGTATAAAAATTTATGCGACATCAACATGATAAACCGTGCTCTGCCAGTCTGAAAGCGAGCTAAGACCCTAGATCTGTAGGAGTCCCAACTAACAGTCAGAGGGGGCGAGGTTCAGGACCATGTCTCCTCTGAAAGAGGTTTGGACAAGGCCCATCACATAGTCCCCACCGCCCTGTTAGTCAGCGCGCAACGTTCAAGTAAAAGTCTGCATAAAGCTGTAGAGGGGCCAAATACAAGACCTATAGTCTTTTTGATGATCTCAATATCATATTGTCTATTTAGGAGACGTTTGGCTATTTTATTACATGATAAAATAGCGTTATCGGAGCCTTTTACTTTCCTTAGTTTATATACGAGATCACCGTAAAAATTACGATGGGAAATTCCGTTGGATACATACTGTTGAAAAGAAATATTTCCAAATTTAGAAAGAAGTTCTGAATAAGATCTGAAGAATTTGCCGAATGTTTTTCTTAGCTTGTGATATCTGTAACCCTGAGTTAAAAGTTTAGTAGTAATTTGTAAATTTCGTTTATGAAAGTCCAAAACATCGGTGCACCCTCTGACAAATCGAAATAATTGAGATATATAGATACCATATGATGGGAGTCGAGGGACATCGCCATTCAAGTAAGGGAAATTTACAATAGGATATCCAAAATCCTCACGTTTATCATAAATATTAGTATATATTAGGTTGTTTATAATTTTGATGTTTAAATCTAAGAAAAGTGTAGATTTATCTCAAGTATTAGCTTTATTCAATATGAGCTCTGGTGGATATATTTCTGATATACATCGTTCGAATTCAGGGTTGTCGATAACCAAAATGTCATCCAGATATCTGCAAGTATTATTAAATTTGTCAATGAGGTCAAAACGTTTTGATTTTTGAATAGAAACCATCAAACCACTCTTATAACAATAAAGAAATAAATCTGCTATCAGAGGCGCGCAGTTAGTACCCACAGGAATCCCAGCTATTTGTTGATATATCTTGCCATCAAATTGCACAAAAATATTATTCATGAGAAAATCTAGTGCTTTATATAATTCCTTGCAAGTCCAGTATTTATATGAAGTATATTGTGTGTTGGAAAAGAATCCAGAGTTATTGGAAGTACATATGTACGTTTTAGATTCTCTGTGAAAACACCATTGTATAAGAGACAGCAACTTGCTTTTAATCAAATCATAAGGCAGAGATGTATAAAGTGTAGAAAAATCAAATGTAGAAATTTGAGTCGCTTTGAAATTTAGCGAATGAAGTCTGTCTATAACTTCATCAGAATTTTTAATCGACCAAAAGTAATTGATGTTACTATTATGAAATGCGACATCACAATATTTGATAAGATGATCTTTTATAGCAGTTAGAGCAGACGTAATATGTTTCGATAGTACCGTAGTAGAGCAGTGGCTAGAATTAGATTTGAAACGTGATTTATATGGACTTTTATGTAGTTTTGGGAGCCAATACATGGTTGGTAGATCAGATTTATCAGTTTTAATTTTGAAGTCGGACATAGTCATGAGGAGATCGTGCAAGGTGCTCTCTTTTGAGAGTAAAAATCGAAATGATGCACGAAAACATGCAGTATCAATGAATTTGTATATCGTACATTTATCGCTTAAATTATTAGACTAAATGTTAAATCCCAAGTGAATCTTACAAACTCCCATAAATAACTTTGCCTTTAAACGATTCAAAACGGCTAATGAATTGAAATCAATTGCAGTAAAAAGTATGGACATCATAATATTTAATTCGAACTTTATTAAGTATTCATTAATAATTGATTAATTTATTTGTGTAATTAATGCTCTTTAAACGTGTCTTTAGCCAATGTCCTTAGTTAATAAATTATTTATCTGAATGCATGTTTTCAAGAAAACAAAGCTAAAATAGAACGCACCTTCTTATAAAACTATCAAAACCCTATCAATATCAATTTTAAAACTTGTCGATGGATGTTAAATTGTCATGTTACTTAAAGTCTCTTTATGATTCTTTTCCATTCCTGATTACTCTGATTTAGGTACATTATATCTAAATATGATGTTAGTGTGGGTTCAGTTTTACCTTCGAAATTTCATATAATAAATATTATCATAACATCTTATTCGTACATTACCTTCTAATACAGGGTCATTAAATGCCTTCTTGTTGAAAAGAAGAAATATAAGAAAAAGAAAACCATAAGGTCTACATTCATATTCCGCTACTTTCATATTCACTTAATGTCTTGATTTGGGGTTTGCCTTGTGGTTGTGTGTTTGCATTTTGTGTTTTGCACTCTATAAGATTGGGATCTTTTACGTCCACTCCGTACACGGTTATAAGGTAAATATGGTACTACGGTATTTGTATACGACTTGTATAAATACGTGCATAAAACACTCACGTTTAAGAACTTCCAGCCTTATTATTACATGGAACGTCCGGCCAAAGCCCATCTATGGAGTTTTATATATTAAAAAAAATTAAAAAGGAAAGAAAAATTATCGTAATTATTACATAATTAATTCTATATTCATGAGCCTCACGGAGTTCATTTATCAACTATTTCTTATGTTTTATATTTTGTATAAAGATACAGATGTAATTACATACCCTTTTCCAGAATGAGGATCCCTCATGTTCCGCCTCTGAAATTAGTTCAACTTATTTCTTGTCATATATGTTTCAATACAAAAACATACAAAATATGATTTTTAAATTTTCTTTAAAAGATATGTGAAAGAGGGATACAAAAGTAAACTAGTTCTGAAAATTATAAGATTGGAAATATGTGTATGGGTCTACTCCCTTAATAGTTAGGCATACTGGTTTTGTATGGAAGAATGTATTCCTAAAGTCGAATAGCTTCAACATATGGACTCGAAAGATGGCTTAGTGCATGGACCCTTTTGAAATGATCTGTGGATATAATCTCTTATCACACAGAATATTTATCTTTAATTACCAATAGACTTAATTACAAAATGTATGGGACGTGATGCAGCAAAATATAGAGAAGACTTGAAAAGATATCATAAAATCTCATCTATTTTGCATATCATAATTAATTCGTTTCGATAAAAAGGTTCTCTGTAAGGTAATACGCAATCTCTTTCACATTAATTCATTTTAAAGCTAATTTTCTAAATACTAATAATTGCAGTTGATAATCGAATGATATTAGGCCCGGTAAACATATGAGTTTATATTGATGAAATATAACTGTTAAACTATTGGAATCCTGTCTGAATTTTCATAATTTGAAATTAATTTCATGTACATATTCAAAAGAAGGAAGCATATATAGTATTTAGTGTGATTATTGCTTTACATTTCACCAATACCATTGCACTTATATGTTGAAGACTTGTTTATGAAAGTGACCCAGCCAAAGTAATGAGGCATTCCCTTGTCATGCCTATTAACCAATCGAGCTTCTGTGGCTACACACAGTATGGATATGATGAGAGGATAACTTTTAAAAGATGTTTTTGATATATCTAGACTACTGTGGAATGGGTATTATATGACACTTAGAAATGACAAAAGACAATACACATATTATTAATCCCACCGAAGCGTCTTACATATATGTAATTACCTTTGAAGAACTTCACTGGGTTATCAAACGCCTTCCTTTCGAAAAGGAGGTCTATAAGATGAAAAAAGCCATAGAATTGAATTTCATATTCCGCTGCTTTCTTTTGATTTTCAAATGTAAATTCACTATTAGACACTCCATCTGCCCCACATCGTAGTTTGATGACTTTCCATTTTTCCCCGATTGTCAGTTCAAACTCTCCTGATAAATTAATTGTACAGTCCCTGAACTCTTTTAAATAATTTTTGTTCTGCATGAAACTTTCAGTTGCCTTTATGATTACTACACTTTTCTGGTGTAATTTACTCATTTCTAGTTTCAAGCTTTCAATGCCACCATGCTCTGTTAACCAATGGTGTGGGATGATAAACAGGTATGCAGTGTCATCTTCCAAGCCAAAATGCGGATAATCTGGATTTACATACACATATTTCAGGTGTTTAAATTCCTCTATTACATCATTTATAAGAGTCGTTTTTCCAGACCCCGGTTTTCCTGTAATGACAACTTTCTTGTGTTTCATTAAACAGCTCTTCGTGGCACTGATTGCCCTTTGGTGTCTAAACTGACCTAAAACAAAAGAAACTTGATTAAACTAAGACATTGTGATTCTTAAAATGAAGGTTTGGAGATATCTATTTTTTAAAAAACATATGCTATAATACGCATCAACAATCTTGGTTGATGCATGACCTTTATTGAAGATGAGGTCAACCTCCCCCCCCCCCCCCTTTAGAGGCATGTTTGGTGTAGTGGTTAAGCGTTTGGCTTGCGGCGCCGACGATTCGGGTTTATTCCCGGGTTGCGCCACTACGTTTAAGAGGTTGGCTACCTCCTGCTTCTATGTCACGATATGACTGAAAAGTTGTTGAAAGCCACGTAAAACACCAATCAACCCCCACCCCCAATAAAAGAGAGAACCAAACTAACAAACAAAAAGCAAAAATTGAAAAAAAAAACACCTAGAAACAAAAACAAATTTTAAAAAACCCCAAAACTAACAATCCCCCCCCCCCCCAATGAAAAAGAAGAAGAAAAAAAATCCTAAACAACGCCTCATCTTAGAGTAAAACATTTTATAAATTTAGCATTCCTTATCATTATCTTAATTCTATTTCATTCATATCATTATCTTACTTTACATTACTATTAGTGTTTATATTTTTTTTTTAATTAAGCGGCGTGGCCAACTGGTATCCTGCTCGCCTCCTGATCGGGAGGCCGGGTTTCGAGTCCCGCTCTGGTCATGCCGGTGTCTTGTTTTTCGGATGAGACAGTAAAAACCGAGGTGCCGTATCGTGGTATGCATGACACGTTAAAGATCCCTCACTGCTTCCGGTGGGTCCGTTGCAAAGGTCAAAATTTGTATGCCCCGCATCAAGCAGATGCCGTCACCATATACGTGAAATATTCGTGGTGTGATGTTAAACAAAAATCAGTCAATCAATCAATTTATCTTTTGATGACCTCTCAACCTGATATACTCCTTGATCCCTTCTCTCTATATGAGAGATTATTTATAAATTTTAAAACTCAGCATGTGAACACATAATTCCTTCAAAAGTTGAAAATGTAAAAAGTTTTTAGATGTCAGGCGAAAGGTTTTTACAATCGTTTTCTTAACAATTGGTTCAAGAGAATCAAAAACATCGATAGTGGTACAAATACATGGATATTCTTTTATTTAAACAGTTGATCTGAACAGCTAGTGTCAATATATATTTTAGGTACATGTAACGGCGGTTGCAAATTTCCACTTATTCGCCAAAAAGATTGCGTGTGAAAAATGTCAATGTATCGACAGACAGTGTCGTTTCTAATGTCGTCATCATTCTCCTGTGCTCATCAACGTCGTTTGACACTGATTTATAACATTCTGTGTAGGTAGTCAGGACATGGACAGGACCTGTCTATTTAAACGATATGTTTGTGAATTTAGGTGATGAATATTTAGGTAAGAACAGGGTGTCAGAAACAACTTCACAATGGTTGTTTATTAGTTAAACTTTCCGTAGTATTATTTCATTGTGTATTTCCCCAGTTATCTTGCAGTGAACGAAATAATTGTATTACTTCTATACCTTTAAGCATTAGTGTTATTTTATTTCAAACTGTTATCATCTTAATATATCTGCATTTGTGCAGCCTATGAAATCAAAGAAATTTAAAGAATAAGATAACAGACAAGGATGCGTACATTGTGACGTTTTGTTTAAATTTTTCAGAGAACTAGTGTCATGTTAATGTGGTAATTCTAATAATGTATCACAAACGAGATTTTAGATTGAGTTTCGGAGTTCCGTTCAACAAAACCGTATGTTGTGAAGAACGCCCAGAAATACAGTCAAGCCACTTTTAATGTTCACATATAATGAAATGAAGAATCGCATACCGTTTGGCCTTAATGGCTTCTTTTCGCTTGTTTCTTCTGTAATGAAATCAGTTTAAATTATATTATGAAAAATAACAACTTCAATAATACAAGCATTTTAACAACGTTTCCTCAAATTAGGTGGACTTATTCTAGTTGACATAAAATTTGAGGTTTTCAGTGTTACATTAAATTTTTTCAATTAATATTACTGAGCGTAATACCGAAGAAATGAAAACGGAAACACTGAAAATCTATACAGTATTAAATCTTAAAAGCAATTGCCCTTCTCTTCTATATATTATATAATTTACCACAATATTTCATGTTAAGTCTTGGACAATAAATGCTTACCTCCACTATTGAAAGCACGTCGTTTCTTATAGAACACAAAGACAATGATTATTATTATGATGACAATAAGGAGTACAATGAGGGCAATGCCATATCCAGGAAACCTGGAATCTTGGTGCTCTTCGTTTGTGACAGGTAACCTACAAAGATGACAAGGTAAAGTTTAAATGATCAAATGTCAATTATTGTCGAGAAAATATTTGTCCTTTGTACATTCACATTGGTCAGTTTTCCATTTTATTATATATACATGTAGTTTTGTTTCCTATTTATTAATATCATTATTATTTTATTGAAAAGAAAGGAATCTCAATGCATTTGAAAATCAAAAGTAGTTAACTAATTATGTAACCCAAAATCATTCAAAACACTGACAAAAACTTGAATGCAACTAGGTTTATGCTTAGTATTGCAGTTTGATTATAAAACCAAAAATACTTTAGACCAAAGAATACAATTTTATCATCAAATATTTAAATCAATGTCTTGAATTTCTATTTATATGGATTTTCCCTTCATTTACATTACTTTCACTGAATAGGAATGCGCCATTAATAATGGACATCTTTCGGCATGTGACACTTTCTTATTACGTGTCAAATCAGATATTGGAAAAAACCTACATTAATAGTTCAGAAACTTTCGAGAAAAGAATTTCCATCAATATCTGCCATTATTTACATCAGTTATTACAATTGTTAAAATAGATGTACATGTACTCAGCAAATATATCAAGGTGCACTGAAGCTGGATACCGTTTCCTAAATCTGTTTGATTATAATCAAAACTGAGGTCTTGTTACCAATATTGATATAAATCTGAAATTTGGAGGCTGAATCGGTATTCTAACACTTAAATGAATGCTTTCACATCTGCATTTCTGAAATAAAACATGGATCGTCTTTATCTCCACGTTCCATAATTTGCCGTTTTAGTTATGAAGTTATAGACAAATTAATTTTGAAGTTATAGACAAACTTCTTTCGCTAAATTTCAAAGCGACTCAAATTTCTACATTTGATTTTTCTACACTTTATACATCTCTGCCTCATGATTTGATTAAAAGCAAGTTGCTGTCTCTTATATAATGGTGTTTTCACAGAGAATCTAAAACGTACATATGTACTTCCAATAACTCTGGATTCTTTTCCAACAAACAATATACTTCATATAAATACTGGACTTGCAAGGAATTATGTAAAGCACTTGATTTTCTCATGAATAATATTTTTGTGCAATTTGATGGCAAGATATATCAACAAATAGTTGGAATTCCTATGGGTACTAACTGCGCGCCTCTGATAGCAGATTTATTTCTTTATTGTTATGAGAGAGATTTTATGGTTTCTATTCAAAAATCAAAACGTTTTGACCTCATTGACAAATTTAATAATACTTGCAGATATCTGGATGACATTTTGGTTATCGACAACCCTGAATTCGAACGATGTATATCAGAAATATATCCACCAGAGCTCATATTGAATAAAGCTAATACTTGAGATAAATCTACACATTTCTTAGATTTAAACATCAAAATTATAAACAACCTAATATATACTAATATTTATGATAAACGTAAGGATTTTGGATTTCCTATTGTAAATTTCCCTTACTTGGATGGCGATGTCCCTCGACTCCCATCATATGGTATTTATATATCTCAATTATTTCGATTTGTCAGAGGCTGCACCGATGTTTTGGACTTTCATAAACGAAATTTACAAATTACTACTAAACTTTTAACTCAGGGTTACAGATATCACAAGCTAAGAAAAACATTTGCCAAATTCTTCAAATATTATTCAGAACTTCTATCTAAATTTGGAAATATTTCTTTTCAACAGTATGTATCCAATGGAATTTCCCATCCTAATTTTTACGGTGATCTCGTATATAAACTAAGGAAAGTAAAAGGCTCTGATAACGTTATTTTATCATGTAATACAATAGTCAAACGTCTCCTAAATAGACAATATGATATTGAGATCATCAAAAAGACTATAGGTCTTGTATTTGGCCCCTCTACAGTTTTATGAACGTTGCACGCTGACTAACAGGGCGGTGGGGACTATATGACGGGCCAAACCTCTTTCAGAGGAGACATGGTCCTGAACCTCGACCCCTCTGTCTGTTAGTCGGGACTCCTACAAATCTAGGGTCTTAGCTCGCTTTCAGACTGGCAGAGCACGATTTATCATGTTGATGTCGCATATATTTTTATACCATTATGTGTTTTACAATACCTTACGTGTTTATATTTTTATGACCTCTCAATATGCGATACATGTGGACCCTTGTTCTTTACATGGAGGATTATTTATAAACTTTTAAATGTACGTCCTTTGATTGTTCTGCTGTTACGGTGAGTGGGAAGGTGGGCCCGTAAACCGGTTAACCACACCATTTGTTTGGCTTTTGTCAAATTAAATGACCGTCCTAAGTCGGTATCGTAATTGCACTACAATCAAATATTTTTGTAATGTGTTATATGTTCTAGTTTATTATCTATATTCATGTAATGTATAGCTCCATGGTGACTTCTGCCACATAACTGAGCCAGTAACTCGTCTTTTTTCTTTAACAGAATTTATGTTTAGTGTTTGGTTTGTATCACACGACACCGGGTAACTAAAATGATTTTTATTGATATGAACAAGGCACATTTTCAGCCAGATATAGAGGTATTTGAAATAATGAGGTCACCATGATAATACATATGTAACCTAAATATAGACAGGTATATATAAATTTAGAATTAAATACCATCATAATCTAATCACTGGTTTGGGGCGATAAATTTATCGAAAATGTATAGAGTATTGAGGTCTCGAATGTAAGAAATCTATACACTAATAATTTCCCAACAGTTATATTGACCATAATACTTCATACTACTCGGAGCTAACCCCTAGTAAAAAAGCGTTTACTTTTTTTGTGTGTATGTCCTTGGCGATTGTGTACTGCAGCTTGGTCAGATATCTTCTGTTTTCGTTCATACGCATATAAGACTTTTTGTATATTTTCATCCCACATTATGCATGTATTTTACAGAATACATCAAATATGGGCTGGCGCAAATTGGCAATAAATGACAAATTCGAATTACAGTAAATCCACTCAGCACTTTTTTAAGGGGGGGTTGTTTTTGTTTGGTATTTGTTATAAAACAAAAAAATTATATATACATCTGAGTTGATCCTTTCCTATTTAAAGCTTTAATAGTTTCGAAACATCCAGGACCTGTAAAGGAGAACAATACAATGTTAAATGTATTGACAAGTTTTGGTAGGCAAAAAAGTTTAAGATAATTACGATTTTAGTAACATTCATGTAGGTAATTTACCGGATGCCCCTTTTTTCAAGATAACTGTCATTTATAGTTTATTTCAAATATTGAAATCAAGTATAACTAACGTGCCCAGATATGCTTTTAATTTTATCTTAGAAATGGAATTTCTACTCATAACATAAAGGATATGAGTAGTTATGTTAAAACTTGCTTGGTTTGGAATTTGCATGAACAATAATAATAATAAAAAAATTTAATAGACCAATTTATCAATTTATATTCCTGTTATCAAATAAAGGAAATCTGTGAAGTTACAGTTCGGTATCTTGAATAGAGAATGAAGCTAATTACTTAACAAGATTGTTGTTGATGCCATTATTGACATATCGTATGGGTATTGACGATGTATAAACAATAGCAATCTTTTAAGATATTTTAATGACGAAAAATGGTTATCGATATAATAAATATGTTATTAATTTGCTGCCGACCTACAACAAGTCAATATAAGTGTTTGAATTATATTTTCTATCATAATATTAACATTCCTTGTATATTTCAATAGAAAAACGCACATAACAAACCTCTTATGAAGACATATTAATCAATTACGATCGGTGATTAGAGCCCACTTCTATTATTACCAGCTGATAACAGTTAGATTTCCAGCAGTTAGGTTTACTATGAGAGCTAAGATCTAATGTCTTTTCTGAGGACACGAAATCGAATAGTCTATGATCATAATGAGACTCGAGCTAGTAAGTTTCGAATTAAGTAGTCTGATTTGTTAACACACTGTCCGAAAAAGAAAACGTTTATAATGTATATATCTATAATAATAATGAACTTACTTTTGTAGTATTTCTGCGACATATAATGTAACTTTGGACATCCTTCTGTCTTATTTTCATCACACTTAAACGGTTGAATATTGCCATTCAACGAGTAAATTGCCGGACAAAGTTCTGTAAACATCATAAACACAAAAATACTAAATGAACATTTACTCAAATTTATAACATAGTGATGTTCTGTACAACATTAGCAATACAAAGGTATGCTGATTGCAGATGGAATTGATGCAAACATTTCTGGAAGACATTCGAATCTGTGTGAGGCATCAATTTTGTTGTCACTAAAAGCCACACCTACATCATTTCACTTACATAGAGAATATTTCTTCCTCGTATAGGGCATCAAAATTGACCTAGTTCCATACATAAAGTTGATTTGTTGGTTGATTGGTGTTTTACCTCGCTTTCAACAATTTTTCATTTATATCGCGGCATGGAAACAGGAGGTAACTAACCTCTTAAACATTGTGGCGCAACCCGGAAATCGAATCCGGATCGTCGGCGCCGCTTACATATGTAAAGACTATTATAACCATGATAGCAGACATTTCAAATACCATTTGAAAATTGCTTGTAGTATTATGTGATCTCTTATATTTCAAGATTTTTTTTCACCTACAGAAAGGCGTACGTAGAAATGAAAAGCAGGGGTAAAAGCATATATAATATTTCTACGGTGGTCAGAGCGTAGATAATATATGTTTGTGAGATAATAACTCAATGAAAATTCCCATTTAATATAAGATTATGTTTGCATCAGTACGTTTTATCTTGATGTGTATTTGTCTATCAATATGAAGAACACATTCACAGTCAACAGTGTGGGAAAATCATTCACTTACAGATCATGTATCTCATCCATAAGCTACAATTAGGAAAGTAAATATTGTATGTATACTTATTTCTTATTTAGACTTATTTCATAAATAATTCATATTTTAGCTGTTCATTGTGTCGTATCTGAAGAATACACTAATATTTAAAATACATTAAGTCGAACTAAAGAAGGCGCAACAGACCCATGGTAGAATGCCATAATCATGAAGGCACTAATGATTCAACGGATTCCACCTTTTAACGGTTTTGCGCTAAAATACAATTGCGCTAATATATGTACACGCACAGCACGCTATATTACTTACCTGGTTCCATCCTTATCATGGGACCACAAAACTCAATAGATTTTTGATTGTCTGGATAGCCATTTAGACAGTGATAGAATATATCAGCACTGGCATTACATGATAAACCATTTATCGGTAAACTGAAATTGAGCTCAGTTTTGTTGCCAAGTTCTGTCGTATAAATTTCTTCACAAGGTATGTTAAATGACTCCCGCTGCTGTGTGTTTCTTTGTTGTGCCAGAGCTATACAACTAAAAGTGACGAACAACAGAAGCGAAGTCTTTTTCCCCTTTACCGTTTTCAGCATGAAAGGCATCTTTTGCTTTTGATATATGTCAAAATAAGAATTTTGTTTCACATTGATTTATCTGAAATTAAAAGAAGTCACTGAAGCTGAATAATCAATTTTTTTCAGAAATGTGACAGATCATCACGTCATATTTAAACACTTTAAAATGAAATGAAAATAAAGACGTTAGTCATGTTTGTTTAACACTTCTTTTTGTAACATTTCATTAACATTATATATGTCTAAATTGTAAATGTTTAAAATCTGACTCATTGACTAGCAATTTCTCTCTCTTGAATATTGAAATTGACGGACCCCTCATGCCGTAAGTTTGGTATCGTGTTATAAACATTGAACAGCAACTAAATTTTCATATAAATATCAGATTACATATATATGTATAAATCTAAAGTACCATACGCTCATTTCAGTGATGGTCAAGACCGAAACTATAAAAACCGAAAGTATAAATCATTGAAGAGCAAATTTATTACCAATTAGACCTAATAGAAAAAATGTAAGATCTAAGTACAGAGCAGTCCACGACGGAGATAGTTTTTAGTTTAAAAATATTTTACATACTTTTTTCTCAGTGATCAGCAAGATTTCTGTTGTCTTACTTATGTTCTCTAATGACAAGAGAAATCCAATGACTCCTCCCAATTTAAAATTACTAACTGCGTTATCATTTATTATATAGCTTATCTAGACATAATCATGTTGCACTTGCCTGATTTGGAGGTTAGATTATTTATATCCTCTCATGATTTATTCAAATCCAGGATGTCAGTCTATGGAGTTTTAAAAATTGACTCTTCCCATTGCCGAATAATTGGACATCCCCTATATTTTCAGGTCAAAAGCATTAAAACTGAAAACTTCCTGTTTCTCATTATA
Organism: Pteria penguin; assembly: GCA_035048485.1. NCBI lineage: Eukaryota > Metazoa > Mollusca > Bivalvia > Pterioida > Pteriidae > Pteria > Pteria penguin. Next base: position 15,549,631 of record CM068582.1, read on the forward strand.
AGTTTGTTTTATGTGCAGACGTTTTGCGAAAGAGGAAAGAAATAAAACAGAAAATTATTTCATGGTAGTAAAAATCCAACATCAATGAAGCTAATTTTTTAAAGTGGACATGATTATATTTGGTGTTTACCATCCGAGTCTCGACTGGGGACTCTTTGTTTTAAGAGCATGTACTGTCCTGATGTAGATTATGTTCAAAGCTGGAAAGAACCAGCCAAGGGGGAATGGGGGGGGGGTGGTTAGGGCAGGCCCCGCATTTTGTTGGTTCATCATGAACCAATGCTTTATTACATTACGAAACGAAACTAAAGGCGTTGACTGCACCTACCTTTCTTAAAACGAAAGTAGATAAAGACGGTTAATAAATTTCTAATATAGCTCATCGCTTATTTTAATAACACATATAGATCTAGATATACTTTAATAATAGTATGACTAAGGTATAGACTATACCCTATTTGTTGTCCTTCATTTTCTCTATAATGATTTAGTTGTTCAGACTGGACTTTTCACGTTCTCAAGATAAACCAAGGGACGATATCAATATGTACTTTGATAACGTTTAAACATGTACAAGTGGGAGAAGTAATTTTAATATTGGCCAGTTGTCCTCTGATTTCTCTTTTTAATTGTAGTCATTTTCTCTTGGTCCGTGATAGTTTTTCTACAGTGATCAGCCTTCCGTTGTGTTTTCAATGTTTATTTTTAATGCGACAACTATGTTATAGAAGCATGTCAAGTATACGACTCAGAACAGATTATATATAAAAGAATCCTGAATATAAAACTATGTGAAACTATGCTCAGTATAACATCAAGTCCAAATGTAAAGTTCTATTCCTCCTATAACCTAAACTTATAATAAAACTGAAACGAAGACCGAAAGACTAAGAATATAACTAATACTTATACTGAAAGATTAAGAGACTCGGACTAAAAGACTAAGACTAAAAGACTAGGACTATAAGAGCAATACTGGAACATTCAGAGAGACTAGAAATATTCAAATAACAAAGTAGTTTTAATACTACTTCCAATGCAATACACCCAACCCGTATGTGTACAATATCTACCTAATATGTCAACGTTATCATTAATTCTCGTGATGTCACTGTAAATGCTCTATCAAATGCAGATTTAATCGTAAAGACATATTACGATATTGAACTACAATGGAATGTACGAGAAATGTACGTGGTACATTCTACTGCATGTTTGACTGTCATAAACTAAACCATAAAACTGCGACCGAGTGGGTGTTCCGTGTCGCATTACATGGTATTCAACTGGCAGTTCTCAAATGGTTAGTTCCCTGCTCCTACAACCCTGTGGGTGTTCCGTGCTGTGGTACACTTTAACCATTCACGTCCCGATTCAAGCAGTTACAGTTAACTACCCTGTGGAAACTCGTGTAATTTCATAATTATTCAATTAAATCAAGTAATTGAAAATGGCAATATAAACATTTGACAATCTTTGATGTTCTTAGAGTGGACGGGCATTATTATTAACCCTGACACTGTCCACTTCGTACACACATCTTGAATTCTTCTTCTTTGATCTTCTTCTTCGTCGCAGGTTTTCAATACTTTTACATACACTTACATGCAATATGTAACGTAATTAAACAATACATTTAACAATGATAACATGGATTAGAACATCTCTGATGTTCTTAGGGTGGACGGGCATTATCATTAACCTTTTATACTGTCCACCCCACGGGCACATCCAGGATATACAGATAGTGAGTTCTACGTGCGATTTAGCATCCACGTTTCTTCCCCGTACTTTTTTTTTAATATTCACCTTGTTGATCCCTCTACTATGAACATATCCGCTGCTCAATGAGTGGGATGGACTGGGTTGCAATTCTAACTTAAGTTTATTCAATTTCGGATAGACCGATACAAGATTGGATATTACCAGTGTCCCTGAATAAGACAGCATCTGTGGTGAAGTCATAGTAACGACCTCCACGTGGTGAGCGTGGTCAACCGGTCTGGTTAACATCACTTTATTTTCTGGAGTTAGTGTCGGTACCCTGACAACTTTGGCAATCCTGACTTCGTACACACGTGAATGACTTGGGTTAACTCATTTTCTTACTGGAGTTGACTACTGCTGAGGGTAGTGACATAGGGTCATCTTCAAGCTCAATCCACAAATTCTAAAGTTTATGTAATTTTCGGCTGCTTATCGAATAACAGTGTTTTAGCTGGGATGTCAAGGATATTGGGTTTAATCCTTATTTCTCCTTTGCTTTCCGATCAGTAATTCAAGAAGGTTACTACTTAATCGTCTCTACATTTCTCGTTTTAGCCGACTTTCTCTTTTTTCCTCCCTTGATCGATTGTTTACAAATTTGGAATTTACAAAAATAATTTTGAAGCCTGATCCGAAATATCCAAAGTATTGCCATAAAGGGTATGATTACTACACAATATACAAAACAAATCAAAAAAGGGAGTGTCCTTTTACTATCTACTAGATTTTTATTAAGTGATTTATCTTAGTTTCCTCATTCTCCTGAAGTATTTGGCGGAATTTAAATCTTTTTGGGGACAATGCATCAAAGGTTTTTCTAGACAACTGATGAACGAAACTGGTAACTTCGAAGAAATTCTCTTAAATTGTTTGTAATATGATAAGTATTGTCCTACTTTAGTACGGTGTGAGTATCAGATAGCACGACAATTCTAACTACGGTATGTCAATGTGGGACCAGGTTCTAACAAAGCGAAGGTGAAGATGCGTTACATATTACATTAAATTCTAAGGGGACTTTGGACGCAACTACTCAGTGGCCATTGGTCATATAGGTGGCCTGGGGATCAGGGACATTCGTTACTAGACGAGTTTACAATAATTTGACATTGTCTTGGTGTCCTAATCACATACTTGTCAAACAACATAAAATATCTGTGAAAGTTAACTTAACAATGCCAACTATGCCTTACGCTTGTGCACTGCGATGGTTTATACCTCTAGTAAAAATTTCGGAATACGAGCATGTTACACACCAGAAACAAGTATAGAGAATCGAATTATGACTCTTAAGAATAGTTATATAAGTCCAACAGTAATCGAAATCGCGTGTATAAATGGTTCTGAAAAATAACGGAAGGTAGCAAGTGACCTACAGATAACATATTAAGTTGAATATTTAATCTTTGGGTTTTATCCCTGGCATTATCTAATAAAACCTGATAAAAGAAACTTATTATTGCTTAGATTCAAATAATACTTGTTTAAAGAATTTTTAATTTCTTTACATCTTACGTTATCATCTACTATTTCTAATGTTCCCTGCGGATGTGGGGACACATTTATGGAAGCCATTTTCTTTCTCAGATATGTTTGTTTTGAATTCTCTTGGTTCTACACAATCATTACTAGATAATGGTTCAAGGGGTTTGATACTTGCAGAAACAGCATCGATCTCCATGAGTTCTTCAGGAGAATCGGGGGTAACCATGGGGTCTGTAAGGGTATTTTTAGCATCGGACTCTCACTCTCTACAACTATTACTGGGTTTAATAGTTCTTCTCCTGAGTTAAGCGATTCGTGTATAGTGTTAGGACTTCGTATTCGCCTGCGAAGTGCCATTAAGGGAATGTCATCTTCGTCACACGAGTCTTCCCTTTCCTGTTGTTTGTACCTCACGATTCTGTACATAACAGTTTCTTCAGAGACCGAATTTTCGTCTTCTGTTTCTTCTGGGGGTACGACATATGTACTTTGTCTGATGAGGTTTCCTACCGAGTCCCTAGGAATCCTCCATTCGTCTATCTTGGCTTATCGCATATGTCTTGCATTTGTCTCGGTGACCCGTCTAATTGACTCCTCACACGGAAACTAACAGGTCCCATTTGATTTATTATCCTGCGGTAAGGATTTGCTGTTCAATTTGTTAAGTCTTCTTTGGTTCCTTATATACTGGATCTCCAATCTTAAAGTTTTCATCAGTTGCGTTACGATTCCTTCTTTTTACATTTTGCTTCCTTCAGGTTACCTTGTAGTAAAGTGAAAGCTTTATGTTGTTCTTGAAGGGCTATCTGGTGTTGGTCGTTACCCTTATATCTCCTTCTTGGTTTCAGTATTGTATCCAAGGGTAAAACAACATCTGTTTTGTAAAGTAAGTAAAATGGTGAAAACTTGCTTGATTCATTAGTATGGAAATGTATTGTTGCCAAAATCTGGTTCAGATAAAGATCCCAGGTCTGAACATCCTCAATTATCTTTTTATACATGACGTCATAAAGTGTACGGTGAAACCGTTCTACTTTTCCATTAGGTTGAGGACTGTAAAAAGGACGTTTTAATATGGTGTAAGTTCTTTGCTTCTAGCGTTTCTTGAACTTTCTTGTTGATGTTCTCAGTTTCATTGTCTGTAACTATCTCTAACGGAGAACCGAACCTTGGAAAAATTTGTTCTAAAGCAAGATGAACTATCCTATCTGCAGCCTTATCTGGTACAATGAAGGCTTTGGGCCATCGTGAGTATAAATCTACTAAGGATACAATGTATCTGTTTCCTGGTAAAGTCGTCGGATACGGTCCTGAATGATCTATTCTAATCTTGGTAAACGGATAAGGTTGTATCTGTGTCTTCTGTGAAGTCCTGGTCCGGCGCAATATACACTTCCCTGTGTTCATTAATTTTCTTGTAAAGATGTGGAAAATAATATTTATTCTTGATTTGCATCAAAAGTCTTATTATTGGCATGTGTCCCAGAAGGTCATGGTATTGTTCTATTACAAATTTTTCCATGTTCTTGGAGACGTAGAGACCTAAGATGGGGGTCATCTAAGTCAGTAATTGAAAGATTATAACAGCAATCCTTCAATCTCGAAGAAACTCTGCATATCTTTTGTATATGCTTTCCCCTTTCTTAACCTCTCCTTGAGTTTTGTTATTTCTTCATCTTGTTGTTTCTCAAGTATGTTAATATCTCCTGGGAGGCTAAGTTGCGGTTTAACTATATCTCCTTGTGGTTGTATCTAACTAGTAGCAAAGTCCTTGGGGTTGAATTCATTGGAGTTATACCAACCGCAAAAAACCATTTCATCAATATCTGGTTCCTCAAGATGCTCGGCTTCTTCTTGGTTCTTAGTGATGTTATGATGTACTCGGGATAGTAAGTCAGCACATTGATCTTCCTTTCCCTGGACATATTCCACCTTAAATTCATATCCGGCTATACTAGTGCCCGTAGTTGTGTCTTCTTATTTTGCATAAGTGAATCTAAGATGTACTTGAGGGGCTTGTGGTCTGTCTTTATTACGAAGCTGGCATTCTGTAGGTAGTTGCTAAGCTTCTGAAGTGCATAATAGATAGTAAATGCTTCTTTTTGTATCGTAAACCACCATGTTTGTGTTTGGCTCAACTTGTGTGATAAGAAGTAAATTGGCTTTTCCTTCATTTGTCTTCTGTGTGCGACATGCACCTATGCAACTGTCACCAGCATCCATGCCGTTTGTTTGTATCAGGGTATCCAAGTAATGGTGCTGTTGTCAAACTTTCTTTAAGGAAATCGAAGGTTGTCTGACATTCTGTAGTCCAGCTGAATCTTGCATATTTCCTTGTAAGACTGTCAAAAAGGCTCCGCAATCTCGAAGAAAGTAGAAATAAATCTTCTGTAATAACTACACATTCCAATAAAACCTCATAACTCCCTGACTGTCTTGGGAGTCGGCAAGTTTCTTATGGCTTCTACTTTCCTCACGTCCGGATTAACTCCATCTTTACTAACAAATCCCAAGTAGTCCGTTTCCTCCTGGAAGAAAGTACATTTCTGGAGTTTTACCTTCAAACAATGTTTCCTTATTCTATCGTTTATCCCTTGTATGTGTCTAATATGTTATTCTTAGTCTCTAGAAAACATAAAAATGTCATCCAAGTAAGCGATTGCGAATTCCTCACAACCTTGTAAAACGATATTCATTAGTTCTTGGAATACAGCTGGAGCCATACTCAGTCCAAACCGGTGTACATTAAACTAAAACAGCACTCGATGACATGCGAACGCCGTCTTTCCTTTGCTACTTTCTTCAAGCTTATTTGCTCTTTATATATCCACTCTTAATGTCTAACGCTGAGAAATATTTGACATTTCCAATGAGTGTCAAGATGTCATCTATCAGCAGTAAAGGAAAATATATTTCAGAAAAAAGAGGAGTTATTGTTACAGTTATGTGGCAGAAGTCACCATGGAGCTATACAATACATGAATATAAATAATATAATAGCACATATAATACATTACAAAAATATTTGATTGTAGTGCAATTACGATACCGACTTAGGACGGTCATTAAATTTGACAAAAGCCAAACAAATGGTGTGGTTAACCGGTTTACGGGCCCACCTTCCCACTCATGGTAACAGCAGAACAATCAAAGGACGTACACTTAAAACTTTATAAATAATCCTCCATTTAAAGTACAAGGGTCAACAGGTATCGCATATTGAGAGGTCATAAAAATATAAACACGTAAGGTATTGTAAAACATAATGATATAAAAATATATGCTACATCAGCATGATAAACCGTGCTCTGCCAGTCTGAAAGCGAGCTAAGACCCTAGATCTGTAGGAGTCCCGACTAACGGTCAGAGGGGACGAGGTTCAGGACCATGTCTCCTCGGAAAGAGGTTTGGACAATGCCCGTCATATAGTCCCCATCGCTCTGTTAGCGTGCAACGTTCAAGTAAAAGCCTGCATAAGGCTGTAGAGGGGCCAAATACAAGACCTATAGTCTTTTTGATGATCTCAATGTCATATTGTCTATTTAGAAGACGTTTGACTATTTTATTACATGATAAAATAACGTTATCGGAGCCTTTTACTTTCCTTAGTTTATATACGAGATCACCGTAACAGTTAGGATGGGAAATTCCATTGGATACAAAGTGTTGAAAAGAAATATTTCCAAAATTAGATAAAAGTTCTGAATAAGATCTAAAGAATTGCCGAATGTTTTTCTAAGCTTGTGATATCTGTAACCCTGAGTTAAAAGTTTAGTAGTAATTTGTAAATTTCGTTTATGAAATCCAAAACATCGGTGCAGCCTCTGACAAATCGAACTAATTGAGATATATAGATACCATATGATGGGAGTCCAGTGACATCGCCATCCAAGTAAGGAAAATTTACAATAGGAAATCCAAAATCCTCACGTTTATCATAAATATTAGTATATATTAGGTGGTTGATAATTTTGATGTTCATATCTAAGAAGCATGTGGATTTATCTCAAGTATTAGCTTTATTGAAATTGAGCTCTGGTGGATATATTTCTGATATAAATTGTTCGAATTCAGGGTTGTCGATAACGAAAATGTCATCCAGATATCTGCTAGTATTATAAAATTTGTCAATGAGGTCGAAACGTTTTGATTTTTGAATAGAAACCATAAAATCCCTCTCATAACAATAAAGAAATAAATCTGCTATCAGAGGCGCGCAGTTAATACCCATAGGAATCCCAACTATTTGTTGATATATTTTGCCATCAAACTGCACAAAAATATTATTCATGAGAAAATCTAGTGTTTTACATAATGCCTTGCAAGTCCAGTATTTATATGAAGTATATTGTTTGTTTGAAAAGAATCCGGAGTTATTGGAAGTACATGTGTAAGTTTTAGATTCTCTGTGAAAACACCATTGTATAAGAGACAGCAACTTGCTTTTAATCAAACCATGAGGCAAAGATGCATAAAGTGTAGAAAAATCAAATGTAGAAATTTGAGTCGCTTTGAAATTTAGTGAAAGAAGTTTGTGTATAACTTTATGAGAATTTTAAATTGACCAAAAGTAATTGATGTTACTATTATGAAATGCGACATCACAATATTTAATAATATAGTATTTTATAGCAATTAGAGCAGACCTAATATGTTTCGATAGTACCGTAGTAGAACAGTGGCTAGAATTAGATATGAAGAGATCTGACCTGAAGTCTACACACATCCTATCACTTCCATCTTTCTTCTTAACTACTTCCAAAGAAAATGACCATAGTGCTTTGATCGTTCTATAACTTTAGCTTCAAGCATGTCATTCATGGCTTTGTCTATAATTTTTCTTTTATTCAAAGAAGTTCTCTACGGTCTATTCTTTAAAGGTCGTTGATCTTCTGTGTCTATCCTTGTCTTGACGGTCACTGTATGTCCTAGATCCGTATCTTTCTTAGCGAATGAATCCTTGCTCCTTTTAATTATTTTTGCTGCTCTTTTCTTGAATCTCTCTGGTACCTGTTGTTCCTTAACATCGTCTCCGTCTCTGTCGTCATCAACATCAATAGGTTCCATATAACATATACTCAGGGACTTTAAAAACGCCTATCTAATATCATTTTTGAGTGTGCCTCCATTTGCTTTAACGCATGCACGCAATCTGGACCGCATGAATTGACATAAAGTTCGAGTTTTTCTCATAGGAATATTATTCCACTCTTCTTGAAGTGCACGTGCCAACTCATCCACAGTTCTTGGTTGACGGTGACGTTTACGTAAGCGTCTCCCTAACTCATCCCACATGTGCTCTATAGGATTGAGGTCGGGTGAACGTGCAGGGGAATCCATTACATTAATTCCCTATATGTTTAGAAAGTTTAAGGTGACTCTAGCCGTGTGCGGACGTGCGTTGTCTTGTTGAAACTTCAACGGATATTTGACAGTTTGATAACGTTGAATTAATGGAAGGAGCTCAGGCTATAAAACGTCATCGATGTAGCGCCTCGCGGTAAGGGTGTTCCTCAAAATAATCAGTGATGACTTGAAATGTTGATTGATGGCTCCCCAAATCATGACGCCACCACCGCCAAATTTGTCACGCTCAAAACGAGGCTACAGCAGTAGACTGATTGAGAAGCAATTATTTAGAGTGGATAAATTAGATAGGGACGATTTACTTACACGGAAGGTTAAAGGAGACAAATCTGAACGAGTTCCACTAGTATGTACATTCTCTAAACTACTGCCGGACATAAGGAATATTCTTAAATAACATCAGTCTACACTGAATAAATCAGAGAGAATGCGCAATGTTTTCCCCGACCCAACAATTTTGGCTTTTCGACGCGATAAAAATTTATGTGATACACTCGTGCAAAGGAAAACTGAAAATTCTATAAAACAAGATGAAACATCATGTACATGTACATGTAAAATATGTAGGATAATTAAAAATGGTGATATTATTGATTTTAAGAGAAAGACATCCATCAAGATAGTAAAAGATGCGAAGTGCACAGAGAGGAAATTGATTTATGCGCTAATCTGCAATAAATTAAAAAAAATTGTATATGTAGGAGAAACAGATCTAGAAAGATCGTTAAAAGAAAGAATAGAAGAACATAGACACGATATAAAGTATCAAAGAGAAAAACCAATTATGAAACATTTTGCGAACCATGATGAAGGTGATCTTCGTGTTGCGGTTATGGCTAGGACTACCGGAGAAAATAAAATATACAGATTAGTTGTTGAAGATAATTGGATAAGAGATTTGGAAACGCGCAGGTCAAATGGATGCAATATTAAAACTAACTAAGATAAGATTGTATAACTAATTCATGAACTATTTATTTCTTGAGGTGATTTAATGCTAAGTTTTCTTTTTATGCACCCCCATTTTCGGAAATGAGGGGGTATTACTTTGCCGTTATCGCCCTGTCGTACGGTCGGTTGGTCGATCAGATTGTCGGTCGATCGGTCTGACGGTTGGTCTATCGATGCGGTTTTTAAATTTATACTTGTATTATCATGTTAAGTTTAGTCAATTTTAATGCCATACTTACGCGCGTAATAATGACCTTATGACGTCAACGTTTATCGGAGTTTAGAAGCTTGTTTATATTAGACATATAAAGATTCGATGTTACGTAGATCTACTGTACTATTCTAACTATTGCTTGATAAAGGCCAGGATGCCGAAAATTTGTGGCAAAGAGTGTTTGTGTTATTTCTTTTAGTATATTATACTTCCCCTTGGAGGACTACTTATCATAACCCAGTGTATGTTGAAGTAAAAACCGATATCAAATGGTTCTAATGCCCGCTGTGTTAAGGCAATCAAGTGTTTGGTATCGTTAGTTAAGACATTAGAAACGTGCTTCTTTTAACGATATACAGTGAAAAATGTGGGATCATCTAGACAAAGTCATTCATTATGTCATGAACTCGACATGTATTCTATTAAATAAAAATATGTGTCTTTTTCTTGGGATAACATACGAGTCACATTACCTTTCACTAGTCCTAAAGTGGAATACACTGGCTTCGATTCTACCTCGACAAATAAGCTACCTAAGGTATGTTAAGGTCATGTCTTAAAGAAGCATGGGTATATTATTTCTGTATACTTACTTTCCGAAAAAATCGAAAAGCGTTGAAGCCCTAATACTTCGTCAAATTACATAATAGTGCCACGAGTAAATTTACGATTAACTTTCATAAATTCTAAGGGTTGGGTGCAGTCCCAACCTTACATTCCAGTGCACTTGACAAGTGCACTTCAAGTTTAGTTTTTCGTCCTGAATACCAGTTATAAAGTTTAGTCAAGTGCACTTGATATCAAGTATACTTTAAAGTAAGTCCGTCTTCAAGTTTACTATCACGTGACACCAAGTTTACTTTTCACGTTTATTTATTACAATTATCCAGTTTTATATAACACGATAGACATAATTGTCTAATGATGTACAATTGCACATTTTATATATATATAAAACTGTTTGAATAGAAAAATATAGTAAATGCACATGTATATAGAACTTGAAAAGTAGTCATAAAGTCAACTTGAAGTGCACTTTATGTCAGGTTAGGACTGCACCTAACTGTATATATATATATATATATATATATATATATATATATATATATATATATATATATATATATATATATATATATATATCTATATATATATATATATATATATATATATATATATATATATATATATATATATATATATATATATATATCTATATATATATATATATAATATATATATATCTATATATATATATCTATATATATATATATATATATATATATATATATATATATATATATATCTATATATATATATATCTATATATATATATATATATATATATATATATCTATATATATATATATATATATATATATATATATATATATATATATCTATATATATATATATATATATATATATATATATATATATATATATATATATATATATATATATATATATATATATATATGTGTTAGTAAGAAGATCCGACATAAGGTGATGATATACTAAAATATCTATTCCCTTTTTCATTAATTTTCTTTAAAAGAAATCCTGTATATTTTATACTTTGTTTTGTTGTTCCTTTTGGCAAAGTTTAATTATTATTGCGTGCCAGATGTGTCTATATTCAATCAAGCAAATTATAAAAGATTTTCTACAGTCTTTGAGTTTTTATGTGTATAATTTTGCCGTCTACGTGTCTTTTATAACTACTTATTATAGAAACTGAAAATGTTATTTAATCGCTGAAATTGTGTTCATAACATATATATGTTTTAATATGTATTATTGAAGTCACTTACACAATGACGTTTATGACGTAAAGTTTTGCAAATTGTGTGTAAATCGATAATCAATATGATAGACATGAAGTAACTAGAGTATACCTTCTAGCATTGTGAGCAGTAAAGATTGCATCTAAATCTCTTAGTGTAAATAGAAAACAATCTGTATTAAATCGTCGAAATTTTACAATTTTTAATAAAACATTTACAGACATTAACAAAAAGTAACATCTTCATTTATTCACATTATGTCACAATACGCAATGTAAACCAATAAAAAAGAAAATAGATAAAAATAATAATATCTATTTGAGAATATTTCAGATCCAAACAGAATAATGGCAATGTGAAAATTGCTACATTATGGAGATCGAACATATTTTTATCAAGCATTCTGATGATTTGGATCAAGTATAGAGTATTTTGATAAACTCTGCACACAGTAAACAGTAAAAAGAATTCAGTTTGTACTGACCCGAAATATATATTTTGATAATGAGTTTACTCTTCAAATATTTATACTTTCGATCTCCATATTTTAAGCCTTGAGCGTCACCGAAGAGACATAAATGCACAAAAGGTGAACTAAATATATACTGGTTTTATACTGTGATATTTACTATTCTCTCTCTTATTATATTATCTCATGTTAGAAACTAGATATATAAAAGAAGCCAATATGTCTAAAAGTAATCTAAAATAATTACTTTTACATACTTATCTAATTAGATCCAAGTTTATTCATTTTTATTTAAATAAATATTATATGTAAATTCTTTAAATAAATATATATATATATATATATATATATATATATATATATATATATATATATATATATATATATATATATATATATATATATATATATATATATAATATATATATATATATATATATATATATATATATATATATATATATATATATCTATATATATATATATATATATATATATATATATATATATATCTATATATATATATATATATATATATATATCTATATATATATCTATATATATATATATATATATATATATATATATATATATATATATATATATATATATATATATATATATATATATATATATATATATATATATATATATATATATATATATATATATATATATATATATATATATACTTGTATACCATGCAATGAAATATATCTCCTCTATATTAGCAAAGTTATTGAAATATAACACTGATACATTGACTTTTAATCTAATAAAGTTGCAAGGATATCTTAGGTATTCTACACTTGTGTCACATTTATTCACTTTACATCGACGCTCACTGTTGTGAAACCAAGCAGGATATACATACTCCTCTGATGTCTAAGTAGCGGTACTTTTGTGAAATCAATTGACATTTCATAGTAATCTGATTTTAAATTAAGCAGATTTATGTACTGAACAATTTCATACTTGTTATCATAATCATGAATATATAACGTAAAATATGTTTTAATATGATATCAAATAATGATTGCATCAATGTAAATAACCAGATACTTTTGTTCAGAGCTATTGTAAAATAAAATACATATGTAGTGAAAATAACTTAAACTTATAAAGTGAACAAACAAGAGAAATCAGAAGAAATCTGACAAAACTGTATGACAAAAATCACCAGGGATATGCACACAAAACATGATAATAGTAAAATATGCAAAGAAAAATATTACAAAAATATTCGATTGTGCTGCGGTTACGATACTTAGGACGGTCAATTGAAGTCGCAAACGTTACTCAGTCGGTGTGGTTAATCGGTTTACAGACGTCTTCCCGCTCACCGCAAAAGCAGCACAATCAAAAGACACACATTTAAAGATTTATAAATAATCCTCCATATAGAGAACAAATATCAACAGGTTTCTCAAGAAGAGAGCCATAAAACACGAAACCTTTATCAACTAATATGTTGCTATCACAAGATGTAAGGGAACATCAACATAAGTAAACTGTGATGTGCTCGTCTGTAAGCGAGCTCAGATCCTAGATCAATAGGAGTCCCGACTAACAGTCAGAGGGGATGAGAACAAGACCAGTGAATTTGAAAGACATCGATGTCATCAGGTATCAGAAAAATATGTTCAAAATTCTTAGTTGAAGATTGATAGATTAGAATATTTGAAGACAATTTGAATGTATTTTAAAAGTACTATACATGTAAAATATCAATATCGTCTCCTTTAAAAAGTAAGGCTTAAAATTTTCCACAAAGACCGATGAACTAAATATATACATATCCCCTCTAAACTTTGAAATCTGGTATATACAAATATAAAAAGTTTATTGTAATAGCTATTCAATGCTACATTTAAACATAGCCTATATGTACAAAAGCAACACTACTTAAGCCATAGTTCCAAAATCAAAATTCTGATTCCACCTATTTTAAGCTAAAACTATTTTACATACATGTACATTGAAATTGTGCTTGTGAGGCATTGTTCTTTTGCTATGTAAGTTATAGGATCACTGGCCTTGGCCTCATCTCATATGACAAAATGAAGAATTAATAACCCTCCTTATCTTATATACAGTCACCCGAACTTCAGCGATCTGGTAAAACAACCGGTAGCTTTATTTAATCCATAATATTTCAGCACTCTTCAATTCTTTCAATTCTCTTATTATTATAGTCCTATTCAATAGGTAAAATAAATCCATTCAATATGCCTTGGGTAAAAACGGAAGATATATGTGTTACAACTCATTACTAATTTTGGTCCTATTCAGGCATTGAAGAATCAAGGAGTTTATCTAAAAGAAAAACAAGCAGAATTAATCAGTAATTTGTCTCTCATGTTACTATTTCATAATATATGTATTGCATATGCAATATCAAAATTGTGTAATACATTCAAATTAAAGCTTGTTATGTTTTTTTTTTATGCAACATGATGTATTCCTCTGAAGAAAGAAAGAAACAAACATAAAAAAGAAGAAAATAAACAAAGAACGACAGGCGTTATAAATTTTTATTAAAATTTATATTAATCCGTCATATACCTGACCAAGATTATGTAAAACACTAAAATATGATGTGATATGTAGGCTGCACAGAGTGACTTCATTCTACATGATTGGACAAACTGTGCATAAAACACATAACAAAGGCCATAATAGTTGACGAACAATGGAATAATACAAAACGAAAACAAGAGCAACGACAACGTAGCATATGCCCCCCGGTTCTTTTTGTAACGTGGGCATAACTCACATGACCACATTAGAGGTCATCTTCTTCTCATAATCACCCGCAAACAAAACTTTTCCATTCAAAAGTTTGTGTCTAATGATTGACAGATATGTCACGTGTCTTCATTTAATTAAGATATCAGTATTAATTGACACAAAACAAAACCAAAACAAATATGCCAAAGACAGTTATCCTCATTAAGACTTACTAATTTGACCTAAATATCCTTAAGATGTATCTGTATACCAAATATCAATTCTATATATCTAACTGTTCCCGAGAAAATGAAGAAAACTGCTAATTGTGAGAAATTTTCTAACTCCAAGGGGGATAACTCTTACAAAAATCATTGAACCATAACCAAATTTGAACTTGACTTAAATATCCTTGACATGTATCAGTATATACAAAATAAATTCAAAATATATTTGTTGGTTCCAGACTTGATGTTTGGAAACTGCTAATTTTAAGAAATTTCTTACATTCAAGGTGAATAACTTGGAAAGCCACTGATTATAAAGCGTAATATGTATCAAATTAATTTTCTTAAATGATTTTGATGGTAATATTATTTGTAATATTCTTAACATGAGAGAAATGTTGTGTATAGACAAATATAACATCTAAGTCTATGACGAAAGTGGAAAGATAGAACGTGCACACAATTCGTAATGATGCTTGGATTTGACCACCAGAAATTGTCGAAACAAAATACACGTATTCATGTTTATATCATGTATCATACAATCCATACAATCGCTATCTTCAATAACATCAATGACATGATGATATTTTTATTATTATATATATATATATATATATATATATATATATATGTATATGTAATATATATATATATATATATATAATATTATATATATATATATATATATATATATATATATATATATATATATATATATATATATATATATATATATATATATATATATATATATATATATTTATTTATTTATTTATATATATATATATAATATATATATATATATATATATATATATATATATATATATATATATAAAGCATAAATAGAATCAGTAAAACACCTGGGAGTACTATGGACCTTGGATCTCCGAAGAAATATCTGTAGAAAATAAAGACAAATTAAACAAACAGAGGATCCGCCTGCGTTTACGTCGGGTAAATCCTTTCACTTTCCGCGACCGTGTTGTCATGCATACGATTAGCTAATGATTGGCTATTAAAGCTCAATTTCTTTGGAGCTGGGGTAGATCAGTCGGTTGGATGGTCGGATGCATGACAGCTAGGTCAGTCAGCTGTAGTGTCTTTGTGCTTTGCTCATCATAAAATTTGGCTGAAATTACTTATATCATCAGAGGTAAATAAATATAGAACATATATATCTTTTAATTTTGTAAATTATCGCCAGTTCAGTTTCTTAATAACAATTTTCTTCAAGGGTCTGTTTGAGGAACATACTTTTAAAAATAGCCGTAACGTAGGGCAGATGATTTTTTTTCCAATTATTTAAGTATTTAGATATTCCAGTATTTCAGTAAGTGCATATCTTATTAGATTTCAGTTGCCAAATAAACGTTTGGAAGCATATGGGTTTTAATGTATAAAACAAGAGACCTAAATGGATTATTATTGTTCACTTCAGCAATGAGCACAAAACTAACTGGAAAGTATTAGGATACTATCAGCTTAGATTGCCTTTGAAGCAATACAATGGATCTCTTTGTCTGGAATCGCGTCTGACAAATGGTGTTATATAATCCAATATGTCAATCAAGTTTGTAAGAAGTAAAGAGCAAAATCATAGTAGGAATCAAGATCTTTAAACATTATTTTGCACTGATTAGACCAGATGTATCCCAGACTAGACTGAATTCGCGGTATGTGTTCATTTCGATGATTCTCTGCAGATCATCTGTGAGCCGTTTCACAAAGAATCATACGTACGATATTTTACGTACGTTCATATATATGTTTATACGTTAGTTTCTATATCTATCTCCGTAAAAATGAGGTTTCCTAAAAGTTTGTATAGGGTTAACATTGGGGGTTCGAAAAATGCTCAATTTGACACTTTTTGTGGTTAGTGAAAATTGTGTGACGTAAAATATGCTGTTAAATTTGTAAAAATATGTCGTCTTCATTTCGATGCGAAGGATATATGACCATTTTAAAAAGCTTATTTATTTGTTTATTGTACATTTAACACAATTATAAGTAAATCCAAGGTAATTAGATGCGATGTGTATAGGAGATTTATGACATATAGCTACCGACGATATTTAAATTTAAGGAAGATCTGAATATGGAATCAAGATTCTATTTAAACATAATTATATGCAATATAAAGTCGCGTCCCACATTATGCGGATGACTTCAGAAATAGACTATTACATTATCGGGCAACAAAGTTATCCAACTTCAAAGATGGCGAAGATCGAACCCGTGTGAAACCTCCCTAATACACAAAAAATTGGGATGACTTTGAGTAATAGTGTTACTGAAAATAGGACATCACTACATTCATCTTTCATTTACATTAGTAGGTTTAAATACATAGCGATTCTTTAATTCCAACATCATTACAAACTGAAAATAAAATGTTGAGTAACATATGCACGTTGAAGATTTCAACTTTTGGAATGATTATAACTGATGATAGGTATAGGAGTATTTCAAATAGTAGTGGAAACGATAACATCATTTATATAGTGATATACAGGAAAACTAAGCGCACTAATTTAGTACCTTTGGTAAAAATATATTCACATATGAAAAGGTAACAAGCTCACGTTAAGTGAGTTGATAAAAAATTAAAACCACAGCCTCTCATGTACTATTAGACAGAGTGTCAAACATACATGTATTTTATTTTGCTGCGTATTATTTCCAAGGTAAATGTCGTAGAGTAGCGTTCATTAATTGTTGTGTTATTTATACTACATGAAGTAGTCGTCTTTCACAACATTAATACCGAACTGCTTAAGGGAAACAATACTTACAGTGTGAATTTCAATCTGTTTGAGCAGCATTGTCTGTATTATGTGGACGACTATCCCTCATCTTCAGCATAGGTGTTCTTTTACGTAAGACTGTAAATACAGACAAGTGTAATTTTTTTTGTAAATGATATTTTCTTTTTGTTTTAAAAGTTGAATTGTTATGTGTTACGTGTAATATAAATTCGGTCACAGATGTTGTTTATTTTGTATTTCAGTGGTAAAAAAATTGAATTTCACCCATATAATGTTAGTTATTTGGTAGAAATTGGGTTCCATTGGAAATAGAGAAAGAGAATAAGTTGGAAAATGTGGGGAAAAAATTAAACAATATACGTAATTACACCTACACACATACACAGCCCCCCTCCCCCCCCCCCCCCCCCCCCCCCCCCCCACACACACACACAAACACACACAGACACTTCAAAAGTTCTTTTCATGAATGGATACATTAGTTAATTCATAACAATATATATATGTTCTTCTTGTCAAAAAGTATGAACAAATAAAATAAATATGTTTATAAGTAGAATGACAAATATAAAAGTAGATATATTTTGATAATCATATCTTTAATAAGCATATTACTTGCTACTATGAAATTAATTGACTTTTTGAAAAAAAAAATCATCCATTCATGAAAATAACATCTGAGATGTGTGTGGCGTATATATATATATATATATTTTAAATTCCCACATTTTCCGTTTTTTTTTTTTTTTATTCTCTACTGCCAATGGAACCCAATTTTTACCAAATAACCAAAATCATATGATGAAATTCAAATTTCTGCAAATTATGTCCACCGAAAGAAAAAGTACATAACATCGGCGACCGAATTTACATTCTCCTGTTTATATTTTCTTATATATCATATAAAAAGAATATTTCTCTCAAAAACATTAATACCAAACTATGTTCTGCATTTCCTGACGATGCCATTTGAAGACATATTGGTTTTAAGTTTTACCCCGCCATGGGAGACATTGGCTACCTGTTTGTCAGATGAGATAGAGAAAACTGGGGTCTCTTTTCACGATAAGCACAGCACGTAAAAGATCCCTAACTGCTTGTGGGGGATTTCCGTTGCAAAGGTATAATGATATAGCGTATCATGTAGATGCCGTCACCAGATACTTGAAATAATCATTGGGTGGTGTAAAACAATGATTAATAAATATATCTATCTCAAAGTAGTTTGAATACCTTCTTCAATCTACTTCGCCTCAATTCCAGAACAGAAAAGACTTGGCTAAATAGGAGGCACACATGCCATTTGTCTCGTAAAAGTACATTTGGTCCCCTTCAAGTATTCAATCCATAAAAAGCACTAATTAGATGTCAATATATATAACTTTGATCTTTGAGATGATTGTATCATTTTAAGCATTTTACAAAATAAGACCTTTTACCAAAAGAATTTTTGAAAATAATGTTATTCCATTTAAAACGGATTATTAAATTTTGTATTGAACTTTATGGGAATACTATATTTTGGTCAAATGTTTTAGCCTGATAGACAAAGTTTTGAAAAAAAAGTCATGGTTAAATGTTCTGTAATATTTTAATTTGTCAGTTTTTATTAACAAAAGTGAAGTTCGCCGTGCCGTATTCTCTTTTAAAACGAGGGGAGACAACTCCTTTAAGGGCATTCATATTGTACAATCCCAAATTTTACAGTCACAAATATCGATACCATCTCAGACGACATACATTTTGCTAAAACAATCAACTATAACACGAGGTATTTTTCTTGATGTTTTGTCATTTCAGGCTTATTGTAGGTTGAATATCTTATATCTGGCTTCTCACCATAAAAAGCCGAGATGATTCGAAACATGTTTACGGGAGCGAAGTCGACGTAGGTCCCCCTCGCTTCTGTATAAATACTAAATGAAAGTCTGACCTAAATGATTGAACACAGTATAACGAAACCGATGGTGTAATGCAACCTTGATATTTGATCGAAGAAACTTCAAAGGCAACATGGAGTAGCAAAAAGAAGTACATATAATTATCTTTATATATATTAATTTTTTTGTTGATATTTAGATGTAATATACATAAATAATATGTTATAACAATAGACTATTAGATCCATTAGATATTGTAATATGACCAGATATGACATATATCATAATGTACAAATAGCATCGTGTGTTCAGTTGTACTTGTAACGAAACCACCCTCTCCGTGCAAATGTAAAAAGGCCAATAAGATAAAGGAAATTTGAAAACTTATGATATTCAGGTAATACTATCCTTTCTCGCAATTACAAGAGCCAAATTCCAATACTCCACAACAGACCACACATTTGGAAAGCATAATATTATTCATACATATATTCTTTACTGTAAAAAAAAATTACACATCCGTTTGTTGACACATCTTTTGGAGTGTTCGAATAAGTAACATACAAACAGGAAATGGTATAGATTGAAGACTAAATCTTCAAAATTATACACAAGATTCTGTTTACAATTCTACACAGCGGATGCATACTAAATAATGTTAGTGTAAAGTATGAGACTCATTGATTTTAGAATCATGGCGGTAAGAAGCGATTTTGAATGAATTTGAATGAAAAGAGGAGGGGGTTACCGATCTAAAGTGTAATAGGGTAACCATATATCTATGAAAAGGACCCATTATATTATATTGCCAAGAAAGAATTTTATCAAATAAGGGATGTGTGTAAAAGCAGGGGTTCCTATCATCTGTACCATCCATGCTTTTTCTGGATCCGCCAACGGAGAACCATCCAGATTATTTACCCTTTCGATTTGGAAGGGGAGGGGTGTTTTACTGTTTTTCCCAATCCTTTCATTACATATATCCATATTTAAATATATGCATATTAGACAAAGCAATGCAATGTCTAAATTGCGAGAGAAGAAAAATCTGCGCCAGGCAAGAAGGTTGCAACCTCAAAATTAATCCAAAATGACCTTGTGTGTGAAAATTATCGAAAGGGTATGGTTATTCCTTCCCAAGGATCCCACCCCTCTTCTGCCGTCTGGATTTACAAAGGAATTATTTCATTTTATTTTAAGTACAGACATTATCGTCAATAATAGTACGGAAACAGAAAAACTATACTATACATTTGTGATAAATTATGTTATCAATGGCAGACTAGTGCGTTGCTAAGACAAATTAAAAAACTATTAACCTTTTCAGTTAAACAACCTGCGCTTTTGAACACGAGTGCTCCAGCGGCAAATAAAGCATAATTATCACAACTGAAGTTATCAAGCGATGTGGAATTACGGAAGCACACACAGACGGACGGATCAACCAAAGAT
This sequence comes from Pteria penguin, assembly GCA_035048485.1. Classification (NCBI taxonomy): domain Eukaryota; kingdom Metazoa; phylum Mollusca; class Bivalvia; order Pterioida; family Pteriidae; genus Pteria; species Pteria penguin. The sequence continues at coordinate 15,570,733 of CM068582.1, forward strand.
CTCTTACACCGGTGCAAAAAAAAAAAAAAAAAAGACGGGGTGGGGTGGGGATAAGAGAAAGAAAATGTTTAAAAATCATATATTAATTAGAAATAATAAAAATACTGTTCTTTCATAACTAGTCGACTTCACATGGATCCCCATTCATAATATTATACAAAACCATGCGGAACTATCAAGCCATCCACCACTGCTAGCCGAATAAATGAAAAAAAAAAATGTTGTTTGAAGAACAGACAGCCTATTCTTTCTTTCCATTATTTCTGTCTATTTTAACATACAGATGCAACTAGAATTTTAATGTGTCAGTGCGACACAAATGCCCCCGCTGGCAGTGGCAGTTAAGTTAGTGAAGTATAATTGCCAGAGAACTAATATTTAAAGGGTTTTCAATGTTCAAGGGCAATAATTTTGTCAAAAAATACCGGAACACACTCATATTCGAACCTGACCTGCATTTTCCCTTGATACATCTCTATGCCCAATATCAATTTAATCCATTAAACTTTCAAAGAGGAAATGAGCGGAAACTCAATGATGACGGAATGACAGAATGGCGGAACAGGATAACATTTTATGCCCCCGGCCATTTCATCGCGGGGCATGGAAATACGTATACTCGAACACTCTGAAGTCAGGAAAGCGTGAGTGGGAATGTTATATACTGATTCCGAATTTCATTTTATTTATAAGGTGAGCTGGGTAAGTAATGAGGGCATGGTAGGATGCAGGGTAGACGTGTACATTTGAGGGGAGTATCATTGGGCAAATGCCACCCAGGTAGGATATGGAAGACGGGGTTAAAAGATAAGGCAAGAAGGGGGAATGTCTAGCCAGAAATTCCCTGCCTCTCCTTTACACTGTGGTGGATCATGTTAAAAATGTAATAACATCTGCATGTTAAAATTATACATGTAGACTTGCATCTGTATTGTATAAGACCAGTCCAAAAATGAAAGAATAGACACATAATTAAACTGTCGCTAAGGAATTAAATAATTTAAATATAAATCTGTAATAAAATGAATTCGTCTAGTACTGCAGATGTTAAATTGTACTGACATTAAATATATATACTTCAAATTTTCGGTCATCAAATTAAGTAAATCACTCTAAAACTAAGGAGTATCTCCTTCATGCATAGCTCTATCCGTAGATAAATCCTTTGGTTCACTTTTCGGTCATTTTGGCTTCAACACTGCTCTTCATATTCTTATAAATTTTGAGAATTTTAATTATTCGGCTACGAGCATCACTGAAGAGACATAACTTGTCGAACTTGTTAACAACCCATTTGAAGGATTTCGCGAGGTAAAGTACCCTCTAATTTAAGTTATTATAATTCCATTGCAGAGAGAAAATATATATATAATAAAATATAAAATATACATTATATCTGACCAGGCTGTATGACAGAAATCACCAAGGACATGCATATAAAACAAGATAATGGTCCAGTAAAAACAGACAACCACAATACAAAAGTATTCGATTTTACTGCAGTTACGATACCGACTTAGGACGGCCAATAAAAGTAACAAACGTCACTCAGTTGGTGTAGTTATCCGGTTTATGGGCACCCACCTTCCCACTAACCGCAAAAACAGCACAATCGAAGGAAACACAATCGATGGAAACACATTTTAAAATTTGTAAATAATCCTTCATATAGAGAACAAGAATCAACAGATTTTTCAATACGAAAGGTCATAAGTATTCACACGAAACGTTTATGGCATAATATGCTAGTATGAAAAATATGTATGGCAACATCGTCATTAGTAAACTGGAATCTACCCATCTGTAAGCAAACCTTCATCTGTAGTAATCCTGACTAACAGTCAGAGGTGTCGAGGCTTAGGACCTTGTCTCCTCTGAAAAGGTTGAACAAGACCGTCATAGAGTACCGAGCGTCCTGGTAGTCAGCGTACAACGCTTAGTGTTTATACATTGCTGCAGAGGAATTCACACTGTCGATGTAGAAGGCGTTGAATTATCTAATATCTTAGAAATTATCGGAACCGTTGGCCCTCCTTAGTTTGTACACTAGATCACCGTAAAAATTGTGATGAGGAATTCCACTGGATATGTATTGTTGAAATGCTACATTTCCGAATTTAGATCAAATGATTGAATGAGATCTGTAAAATTTACCAAACGTTTTTCGAAGTTTATTATTATATCTATAACATTGAGTTAGGGATTTGAAAGTCATTTTAATACTTTTGCGTGAAAATCCGCAATGTTACTGGAGGTGTTATAGAGTCAGCCTTTCCTCATATCCAGACACCCCCTGGAGAGGAAGGCTCACTCTAGAGCTAGCATACCCCCTGCATAATCACTGGTATCACTGGAATAAGTGTAATGGATGTTCCCCTTGTATATTTTGAGGTAAAATCAATGAAAACAATCTGGTTTGTGTGTACTCTGAACTTGACCTTGTAGATATGACATTGTTTCAAGGTCATTACACATCCCAGAGTCATGGACATCATTTTACTTAATCAGAATTTTTGCTATGTGTGCACTGTGACCTTTACCTTGAAGATATGACGTAGGGCTGAGGTCATGACACACCCTTGGGTCATGGACAATAATTGTGTGAAATATTGTTCAGATCCAACTTGGCAGTAAGACAAAGAATTTTGCTATGTCAGCAATGCGACTTTAACCTTGAAGCTATGGTCTTGTTTTAAGGTTATGGCACACCATGGGGTCATGTACAACAATAATATTGGAAATATAGTCCAAATGGAACTTTGAAGTAAGGAATAATGGCCCGGACAAGAGCTTCTACCATGCATGTATTTTGACCTTGACCTTGGAGATATGATCTTGAGTCAAGGTCATGACTCACCCTTGAGTCATGGAAAACAATGTGTAAAATTTTGTTTTGGATAATACTCCGACTTGGCAGTAAGAAGTTATGGCCCGGACAAGGATTTTGGCTGTGTGCACTGACTTTGACCTTGAAGATATAACCTTTGGTCAGGCCGTGGCTTACCCTTTGGTCATTTACAACAAGTGGGTGAAATATTGTCCAGATCCAACGTGGCAATCAGAAGTTATGACCCGGACAAGGAATTTTGCTGTGTGTGCACTGTGACCTTTTCTTTGTTAATATGACTATGGGTCAGGTCATGACACACCCTTGCGTCATGTACAACAATTGTGTGAAATATTATTCAAATACAACTTGGCAGTAAAAAGTTATGGCCCGGAGAAAAATTTCCACCATGCGTACACTTTGACCTTGACCTTTGAAATATGATTGTGAATCAATATTTTGGCTATGTTTGTGCTGTGACCTTGACATTGAAGGTATAAACTTGGGTTGAAATAATGACAAAGTTTAGGTCGTGTACAACAAGTGTGTGAAATATTGTTCAGATCCAACTTGGCAGTAAGAAGTTATGACCCGGACAAGTATTTTTGCTATACGTGTACTGTGATCTTGACCTTGAAGACATGACCATGGATTACATGGATTAAGTCATGACACATTACTGGGCCATGAACAACTGTTGTGTGAAATATTATCCAGATCCGACGAGGGGGTAATAATTTATGGCCCGGAGAAATGTGGACAGACGTACAAAAAGACAAACGGACAGGGTGATTCCCATATACCCCAAGCTTTGTTTGCGGGGGGGGGGGTTATAATTAAGCTTTTATGTGATGCTTTTTTGTGTCCATAGTTTTGCTTGCTCGCCTATGGCGGATATTGTCATGCAGCTGAGTCAGACGTCATAGCGATCTATATTTTAATGATAGCTCCAGCAATCAGTTACTAGCAATCATGTCTCACGTGGTCATCTTGTTCGCCGTATGTCCATCTGTCTCTCACAGATTTTGTCTGAGTTTTTATTGTTTAAGCCAGAGTTGGACCGCAAACTTCAAAAGGAAACATGTGAATCAAAGTGTTTATGAAATTTAATAACGCATAGGAAATTCCATTAACGTAACCTACAAGTGTTACTTTGCATCAGGCAGGACGTCGCAAATCCCAATGTTGCTTGGGTTTGTCGTGACTTTCTGACTCAAAACAACGTCTCAATTCTTAACTGGCCACCATAATTCAAGAATTGTCCATAATCGAGCATTTGTGGAAGCGTTCACCGTACCATATTACGTCGCTCCACTCAGACAGGGCCTTATTAAGGAGTGGAACAATACCCCCTAAGTGCAATAAACACCTTGATGGGGTCGATGTTAAGGAGAAGAGGAGCTGCAAAGCCATAGGAGAACACACGCTACTGATTTGGATCATGAAAAGGCTAAGGAAACTTGTTTCAAAGCTGTCAAGGCAAACACCGTCTGCGATTGGATAACAAAAAGTAAAAAAAAAAATTCAGTAATGATGAAATAATCGACAGACCTAAACAGTGAACTAATCATCAAAGAATCAAGTAAAATAATAACGGGCTAAAATTTACTTCTTTAACTAGTTTTTTTTTCCGCTAGTATAGTACTGTACGCGTACTTATTTTAGCGGGATTCATATTTTAGCGCAATTAGCGCTGTCCAAAGTGCGCTAATTCATGACTACGCTAATATGAAGTACGTGACACGATAGAATAGAATTAAACGGGCACTTCAGTTTCAACTCTATAGATATGTCTATTGAATTAGATGTTGTGCTTTCAATGATATGGTAGGTTATTGGATAAACATGAATGAAATGAGGTTGTATTTGATTCACTGCATATACTGTGAGTAAGGTAATTGACCTGACGCTTTATCATCCGAGCCAATCAACGGTTTAACAACTCCAGGTACATATACATGTACTCATTAATTACGTCCAATGGCAAACGTGTCATACCAGCCGATTCGATAGTCACATGTGTGGCATATATTTCAATTCCTCGTAAGTTAGATACTTAAATCAATACTTGATATCTACTACAACTGCCTTAAAGGAATAAATACTCCACTGCTGCACCAACATTAATTTTTGCAGCCAGTGATACCCAAAGTATTGACTGTAGGTTACACTGAAAGACTGAGAAATTTTGTGAACTGACCTTTGAAACATGGCCTTAAATTCAAGGTCAAAATCACAGGATCCAATTAAATGAGTAAAGTACATGTATCAGGATACAAAAAAGTCAATGTTATGACACAGACACAATTTTGACCTTGGCATGCACTGTGACTTTGACTTACATACAACCATGGGTAAAGTCATGATTCCTGCTGTATCAACAACAGTTCTGTGAAATGTTATCCAGATCGAACAAAGCAGCGAAATTGAAGGCTGAAATATGAATTTACAATTACAACTGTGATATATTACATTGGTTTAAAGCAATTTCCTAAGCTGGTGTGGCCTAGTGGATGAGGTGCTCGGCTCGTGACCTAGATGTTCCCGTTCGATTCCCGCCCGGGGCACAACTGTGTTATGTCTTTCCGATAAGAGTAAAATCCTACGTCCCATGTTACGGTAGGCATGACACGTAAAAGATCCCTGACTGTTTTGGGTGGATCCGTTGCGAAGGTAGAAAATTCATAATCATGAAAGGGCCAGTTGTTCATCTAAATCTATCTTTGAAATGAGAAGACTTTAAGTCATAGTCTGTGAACTGATTTGCAACATATGAAACAAAATTTGTAAAGTAATTTAGAGATATGAAGAAATCTTATAAATTAAATAAACTGTCTCTCAAACTTTAACCGCTGGTTAGCTTAAGGTGTATAATGTTTAGTCTCTGTTTATGGACCGATTTCATTCTTCCCCTTTTATTGCGCCCCCCCCCCCCCCCCCCCCGTATGCGTATTGTGTATATTTCCAATCTATTTCACGGGATCATTTGACGAAATTTTCTTATTCAATAAGCTTATACGATATACAATTAAATGGTAATGTGCGATATCAATCCCGTATCCATCTTTATATAACAATGCATAACACATCGTGTTGAACTTCATTGTGTCTTGTACACCCTGGATTCAAAAAATAGAACTCTCTGTAGAAATCCCCCTGGTCGTATACGTATCTTTGTACCGTGGAACGCCGTGTTCCTACTTTTGTACTCATAACAGCTAATGATTATGCTTTATAAAAAGATTTGTTGGCTCGTATACACTACACCTACAACAATAACACAAAGACAAATACATCAACAACAACAGCACAACACAAAACGCAACAAGTTCTTTTTAAATAAATCTCCAATTACTGAAGTTATTGATATTCAAATTAATTATTCTGTCATATACAATTACCCTGTGACTCATCTTTTTCGGCATTTTCTGAAAACAACAATATAGTGAATTAAAGTCAGGAATAATAAAAACAATTTAACAAATACAGTATTTAACGTAGATATCAGTTAAAGACATTTAAATTATAAAACAAAAAACACCTTTAAAGATAATCAAGTATAAAGAATGGAAATATGTCAAGGAAGGTTGTGATTTTGGTTTCATAAAATGATTTTCTGATTGTTGGCCTTCATGTTAAGCCAAATCGAATTGTTAATTATGGGCAAAGTAGTGTGTATTCTGTGACTTATCAAATATACCTACGTTAATGTTAAAGTGCAGTTTTATTGAAGTCGCTTAACATACAGTTAGAGGTTGCCTTGTGTTTAAACTCGGATTGCGACGTAAAATGATCCTTAGAACCATTAACCATGAAAGAGAGTAGACAAGATATCTGACCAAGTTGTATGACAAAAATCACCCAGGACATGCACATAAAATATGATAATTTTCTAATAAAGAAACAAAACGACATTACAGATATAATCGGTTGTACTGCAGTTACAAAACCGACTTACGACGGTCAATTAAAGTAACAAACGTTACTCAATTGATGTTATTAACCGGTTTATGGGCGCTACCTTGCCACTCAGGGTAATCTTTCATAAAGAGAGCACGGATCAACAAGTTTCTCAAGACGACATGTCATAAAATTTTAACACACGATACGTTTTATGGAATAATATGCTAGTATCAAAATATATTAGGAAACATATGAAAGAATCTCAGCAACAGAACATGTGAAATCAGTTAAGACAGCGGAGGCACAGTCTAACTTGGAAGACCTCAAGGCCATGGTGCAGAAACTTTCAGAAGATGTGAATACGATGAAGAAGAATATGCAAGAAGGGAAATCATCAGCAACATCACAGAGTACCACACCACAACAGCCATACAATAGAGGTAGTGACAGAGGTAGTGGATACAGAGGACGTGGCAATAGACCTTGCTACATAGGACAGGGAAGAGGCTACTATGGACAGCAACAACTGGGATATGCATCCCATTATGAGGAGCCACAATTGGACGAAGAAGAGAACAAGGGACCTATTTGCTTTAGGTGTGGTCAGGCAGGGGGGACATTGGATGCAGGGTTCGATCGGATCACATGAGGCGACCTTCTCAAAAAAAAAAAAAAAAAAAAACGGCCGAAGGCTTATGTCGAGGCGCGGACGATAGGTCGGATACAACAGAAGCGTCACACCAACAACATCAATAAGCAGGATTTAGTAGGCGAAGCATCTGAGATCGACATAGTTATTGACAAAGTCAACACAAGGGAATTGTTAGACACAGGATCTAATGTTTCAACAGTATCCTCATCATTTTATCAGGAGCATTTGTCAGGAAAAGACATCAAGGACTTCGATTCTATTTTGGAATTACTTTGCGCTGATGGGAATGTACTGCCATTCAGAGGATATGTTGATGTGGACATACAAGCTCCATGTCTACGAATTGGGAAGACAATTCCATGTATATTCCTGATAGTGGAAGATACGGCCTACCATCAGACAGTTTCCATTACTGATAGGTACTAACATCTTGAAGGTACTAATGGAGGATATAAAGACAGATCATAGAGTGAGATACCTGCAAGGGGCACAACTCCACACACCATGGTACTTGGCGTTTAGATGCTTAGCATTGAGGGAGAAGGAGTTATCAAGAAAGGATTTCAAGCTTGGAATTGTCAAGTCTGCAGAAACATCAAAGATCACCATTCCACCCAATAGTAGGAGGACAATCAGCGGATACATCGATAGGAAAACAAGATACCAAGATTAGTGTGCGATGCTGCAGGCAACAATTGAGTCATCCATAACACAGGACTTGGATATAGTGCCAACGGTGGTCACCTACAAATACGGATGTCAGGATACAGTGCATGTTCACATCTGTAACATCACCACGAGGACAGTGACTGTATCACCTAGGGCCATCTTATGTGAATTGCAATCAGTCAACGTTGAAGAACTTCAACAGCATCAAGATTTTAGGGATCCTCAACTGGATTTGATCCACATAGACACTGGAAATGTGACCTCAGAGCAGTACGAAGGAGTGAGGGATTTTAAAGGGAACAGTATGAAGGAGTGAAGGATTTTATAGGGAACAACAAGGATTTGTTTTCATGGCATGACACGGACATAGGACATGTAACAGCAGTGGAGTACAACATAGAGCTGTTAGATGAAACGCTATTTACACAACGACCACCATCCGTGTACCAGGAAATAAGGAACCATCTGAAACAACTCATGGAAGCTGGAATCGTATGGAAATCTAAGTCACCATTCTCCAGCAACGTAGTCCTATGCAGAAAGAAGAACAATGAGCTGAGGATATTGGATGTAATCACTGTACAGTTTATTTATAGAATAAGTGTCTTATTTTGTGTTTTCAGGCAGGAATGCGTTAGCACATTATATCTCATAAATGCATAAGCCATTGTAAATAATTCCTGCATGAAAACACAAAATAAGACACTTACATATGTGTGCTTTTAATGTCAAAATATCATACTGGAAACTTCCATTTCCTACAACGTAACCTTATCCAGAATGACATATTTTCGTATAAAAGTCATACACTTTAGCGCATAATACGACTTTGATGACATCACACAACCTGGGACATGACGAACTTTTCATTATGACGTCACGAGCGTAACAGTCAAAAGTCTACCAAACACCGCTTTCTGTACTGAAAAGTGGATCAAATATGTGTTGTAATTAGGTCACCAATCAGTGTTATTCATACAGAAATAAACAACATGTCTTCAAAGCTTTATCTCGGGCAAATACAATGGCTGTACAAATATTCGACAATTAATTTTGACATATGAATTTAATCATAATTACTCTCCCCAAGTCTTGTGCTTGAGTTTGACATTTCAGACTAGCTGAAATGGAAACAGTCCCAGATTTAAATATCTCTATATTATGTACGACGATGATAATAATATGGAAAACACTAATATGAAATACGATAGTAATATAATGACTAAGATCTACTAAGACATACAAAAGGCTTTGTCATATGATATTGGTGGTTGAAATTTGTTAGGATTACGAACCAAAATTCTTATTACTACATGTATATTTCCTTTTGTCTTTAATTTTATATTTGTTTAATTGTGGCATGGGGCATTTTATATTTTGTTCCTTAAGTACATTTGTGATCACAACAAATAAAGAAGTGATACTATCCTATTTTCATTTAACTTTTTATTTGTATCTCATAATACTGCCACACATTTTATATGAATAATGCTTATGTATCTCCAAGACCAGGAGGTGGTATAGTTTATTCATAAGAAATTAATAAGAGAAAGAATTCAAAATCACAAATGCTTTCTTTGATAGGATTATTCGATTTAGTTAGAGGTTGAACTGAGTATATTAGACGATGATTATATTTTACTGTTTGTGTGTCTTTACCCAATGTTCCATGTTTCTGTAAATCAATTGTAATATCTTTTATCAATTTGAGAATGAAAAATCTCATTTTGTTTAAAACGATAGCGTTTTAGTAGGGGAGATTTTAACATAAATGACTAAAAGGACGGTAGGGACTCTATGACGGGCCTTGTCCAAACTTATTCAGAGGAGAAAAAGTCCTGATCCTTGCCTCCTCAGACTGTTAGTCCGGACTGTGCTGCTTTTGCGGTGAATGGGAATGTGGGCGCCCGTAAACCGGTTAACCACACAAATAGTCGGTATCGCAGCACAATTGAATATTTTTGTAATGTCGTTTTTCCGTGTATATTCTACTATATCATGTTTTGTGTGCATGCTCTTGGTGATTTTTGTCATACAGCTTTGTCAGATGTCTTCATATTTCTCTTTTACTACAATCGAAAGTTCAGTATTACTTTTGTCAGCTGACGATCTATTCATTAAGACTAGTGTTAAGGGATCACCGACGACAATGCAATTGCCAACTTTACAAACTCGGTACATTAATCCTCTAACACATGCATTCAAAATTAATCTCTCAGGATGTTTTTTTTTTCTATTGATGCTTGCTTTTCATCGTTCTGAAGTGTTTTCATAATGCACATTTGGTGCACTAAATTTATACCTGTATATATAAATGTATGTTGTCTACCTAGGCAATAATGAACATTGCATCTGATTACTACAATATATTTGTCTGTTACCACACAAGATGTTGGAGTATATTTCTTTATTTGAGTTTTAGTTATCACCTTTTGAAATATATGTCATGTGCACTATGAATTTCTGATCACACATTGGAAGGTTTTATAATTGCTGTGTAATTCATTTTATAATCAGATTTGTGTTTATTGTAGATTTTTATGTTGGCGTTTATTACATACCCTTTATCGTGGATTTGAGATCTTGATCTGCCTCCTCTGAAATTCATTTAATACGATCCATATTATGACAGTTTAAATGCAGTAAACACACAATATCCCTTTCAAAGAGAGATATGCAATAAAACATTTCTAAAAGTGGTAAGCAGCAAATATATCTATAGGTCAATTCCCTTTTTAGATTTAATAATGATATTGTAAACAGACTAGCAAAAAAAAAAATAACCCAACCAAAACAAACGACCCCCCCCCCAAATAAACAAAAACAAACGAAAACAACTATTCCCCACCCCTCCAAAAAAAAAAATAATAATAATAATAAAAACCCAATAAAAAACAACAACAACAACCAACAAACAATCAAAATAACCAAAAACCATCAAATGAAATCTGTTATGACTTGATGAATTTGATGAGAAATATATATTGAAAAGGGGACATTATGATGTATTGTACATCATGAACCAAATTATAAGGAACATGTGATAAGATCTAGACCTCAATGGTGTGCATTTGAGTCTCAAATCTGACATGAGAATTGACCCATACTTCACAATAAAATGTTGTAATTCAATTATGAATTGTTGGTTGGTTGATTGGTGTTTTACGTCGCTTTCAACAATTTTTCAGTTATATCGCGACATGGAAGCAGGAGGTTACCAACCTTAAACATAGTGGTGCAACCCGGGAATCGAACCCGGATCGTCGGCGCCACAAGCCAAACGCTTAACCACTACACCAAGCCTGCCCCTTCAATTATGAACACATAAGGCAATATCTTCATATTTTAGGAACATAACTGACATTTTCACACTATGCTAAACTTCTTATATATATTCTATACGGTATATATGAATTCAAAATATTCTGCTGATTTCAACATAAAAATTAAACAAAGTTACTTTGTAATACTTATAAAATTAGCAAAGTTGAAGTGGATTACCTTCTTTGCCATGAAATGATAGAATGTATAATATGTTGTTATCTATTAATAAGTTTTATTTTCAAAGTTTACAGAGCAGATAAATTGACGAGTCTGAAACTGTATTGCCATATCGTTTTAGAATATAAAAGATACATTTGTTTACATTCAGTGTAATTAAAGAATGCATTAGTTTCATTGAACTCATGACGGAAATGGAGGTTTAGATATGCTGTACACGCTATAACATGATTGTCACGCCAAAATTAATGAAGCAAAAATATGGGAGAAAACTGCAAATTAAAACATGCACATCATACAAATGCACTTTGAATGTAAAAATCTTATTAGATGTCATTTCTAGACAGAAATAAAAATTATTTATAATAATAAATATATAATACCTTTTAAGAACTCCATCGGATTATCAAATGCCTTTTTTTGGAAAAGACGATTCATAAGATGAAAAAAGCCATAGCATCTGCATTCATATTCCGCTGCTTTCTCTCGATTTTCAGTGGTAAACTCTTTATCGGACACCTCATCTGCTTTACATTTTATATTAATTACTTTTTCCTTTTCATTTTTTGTCAGTTTAAACTCTTCCGATAAGTTGATTGTACAGTGTTTAAACTCTTTCATTTGATTTTTATTCTCCTGCATGAAACTTTCAGTGGCCTTTATAATTACTAGACTTCCCTGGTGTAATTTACTCATCGCCAATCTCAAGCTTTCAATGCCCCCATGCTCTATTAGCCAATGGTGTGGAATGATATACAGGCATGCAGTCTCTGTTTCCAAACAAAAATGCGGATAATCTGGCCTTACATTTACAGGTTTCAAGGTTTGGAATTCATTTGCCACGTCTTGTATGAGATGTGTTTTTCCGCAACCGGGTTTTCCTGTTATAACAACTGTCTTGTGTTCTTCTAAATGTTTCTGTGCGGCACAGATGGCCCTTTCATGTCTTAAATGACCTAAAAAGGCAAACGAGATTGAACGGAAGATTTTCAACATTTTTAGATTTAAAAAAACCCTTTAGAAATATGTAATTTGCAAAAGCATTTTCTGAAACACGTATCACAGATACATATAAAAATTATAATTTAAAATAGTAAAGGAAACGTAACGGGAATATGTGCATCTGGCTGATATATTGAAATATTACTTTGAGGTACAAAAGTCAAGTTCCCTCGGTTTTCCATTTGTATTTGAGAAACAGGAAAAACGTATGCAGTCTTGCAACTTCTTAGTATGTATTTAATTATTTTCTAAATTGTTTAAATAAAAATTTACAATATCACTTATCGATATAATTCCCTGCCATGATTCTTATCCATAGATTCGTTTTAAGTATTTTTTTAATCGATGCTTTTCAAGAAATCAGTAATAAAATATCTGAAATATAGAGAATGCATCCATAATATTTCGCTGTTTGTTTTGTTTTTGTTTTTATTTTAATTCTTGTTATACGTGACACCGGTATTAATGTTTTTCTGTGGTGATGGCATCTGCGTGATGCGAAGAAAAGACATCTAGACCTATGTCACATACACATCCGAGTTAGCGAAGGATCTTTTAGGTGCCTCTCCCGTGACATGGAATTTAAATGTTTCATCCAAAAAGACTTAAGACAAGGGCTTAATTGAACATATGGGAGACTCGAAATGTTTTCGTATCGAACCTGGAGACTTTAAATCTTTGAAATGCACAATATTCTTTTGAAATATTAATTTTTCATTTATAATCATTGTATATCAACAATTGTGTTTGTGCTTAATTCTTTTTAAAGAAGCACACCACTTTAATGTAAAATACGAAAATAAGTGGTGTCACATGACTATGGCACTAAAACCAATGTTCCACAGTAGACATTCACGACCCCTGAAATTCAGAGGTGAGACCAGGTGTCCGAATGGAGTAAGCGTCTCCTGTTTGGCTAGCCACACCCGCCGTGAATGTTCTGACGTACAGACGAAACAATATAATTTAGCACTGTATATATATATATATATATATATATATATATATATATATATATATATATATATATATATATATATATATATATATATATATATATATATATATATATATATATATATATCAATGTGAACAAACACTGTGCAGATAGTGTCACAGCCACTTAACATCAGGGAAAAGGGTATAATAACACTTAAGTCAAACTCTCCGCGGGGAACGTTTTCACGAGCTCCACACTGCCAAGGGAATAAGTGTGACGTTCATGTAAAACACAAAAATATCTGGTGTCACATGACTATGACACTAACATCAATGTACCACAGTGGACATTAACGGACCCTTGAAATTCAGAGGTGAGACCAGATGCCCGGGAGGAGTAAGCGTCTTCGTTTGGCTAGTCACATCCGCTAAGTAACAATGAAGAAAAGAGAGAAAATTAAAACGGTTCTGACAAATCCTTTCTTACAGTTCAAAATGCTTTTTATAAAATATCTTAAAAGTAAACAATGTGTCAATTATGTTTTAATGTTTCTTCTTTCCAAAACAACATTTACACAAGTGAAGGATATGTGTATCTCTTTGTTAGAATTCTGTGTAAATATTTAATGACCCTACCTGGCAAAATAAGTTCAAATGTTTAAAAATAAGTTTACCTTTATACATGCCGCAGTAGTAGTCTTAATTTAATTGAGCCAAATAATCGTATATACTTTTCAGCATTGCTGTTTTAAATCATGATTCAACTAAGGATTTGATCCAGAGTGTGTCAAATTTTTTCGGGAGAGATATTTTCATTCTGGAAACAAACTTGTTGAGTCTGATGTAAAGTTTTGCCTGATAATGAGTTTGAAAGTCACATAAAAATCTCGATTTTCGCCATAAATACGATGATGTCTACAACAAAATTCACTTACAAAAAACGAAACAACTCCGTGATTTCCAGAAAACGGAAAAGGGTTCCATCTATTTGTACTATTAGTACTTAGATTTATTTATATCAGAGCAGAGTGTCAGTAACATCGTCAAGAAAGGTGTTATATAGCAAACCGATATGAGGCTGAGGGTTAGTACAACCTCCAGTGTACTACATGTTCTACATTTATTACATCCCATTCCATGGGAATAAGTATGTGAAATATGAAAGCCGTACATGTTATATGTGCGATTTATTCTAAAATAATGTTAAAAAATCTTAATTCATTTTCCAAAATTCATCATTTTGCCATAATACCATAAAAAAATAATAGAATCATGCACTAAAATGTTATCTGAAACAGTATAAAAAAGCTATCAATAATTGATTCCAGATACAATTAAATTTTATATCTTTTCTACAGAAATCAGAGAATTTCGATTTGAAAAGCAGATTTCTGTATACAAACATAAATTCAATGTTTTGGGAATAAAATAGCAATACAAATAATATGCCATTTAAAATAGTAAATTTGGTAGTAAATTTCTGAATGATCAAAAATTGATCATGAACCAAATTGTGGAAGAGTGAATGAAATATACTTCGTAATTTCTACAAATTTTAGGTTTCTCTTTTGTTCTTTTTTGTCTGTTTAAGTCAAATTATACACCCCAAAACATCCATTTAAATAAGAAAATGAAAATTTGAAAATCACTTCTTCAAAAGTGCATAAAAATACAACATATCCACAGTTTTAGTTTTTAGTATCAGAGTTCATAAAAAACTCATAAATTATTTTCTATTTTCAGTGAAGTTTGCTTTAAAAACATGCTTTTCATCCAAAAAGTACATTTCCCCGTAGATTTAGATTTAGTTTTTCATATGATTTAATAACAAATACGCACAAATAAATTCTGATTTTTGTATGTTACTCCTTATATGACTAGATAACAAAATTACAACGTATTACAACTAGTGTTCAAGCACGCAATACCATCAAGGTTGCCCAAGACATCGTCGACGTTATTATGGTATTATTAAACAATTGAAATTCCATTTTGGGTGAACATAATCTTAGCAAGCAACTTTATAGTTGTTTGATGTGAGATGTGTATATATCTTATGTTTATTAAATCCTATTCATTTCACTTTTACTGTCACCTTATATACAGAATTACTTAGATTGTAAGTAATCAAAGGATTTATTATGAAATGTATTATTACATACCGTCTGAAGTTGATGGCTTTGCTATGTCAGCTTCTTCTGTAATAAATTTAATCAAATTTGAGACAGGAATCGTAAAATGTACACACAATGCATAAGTTTAATTATGAATTTCACTGATAGCCTGATTATATGTGAGGAATAATTGGTCACATACGCATTGAATGGGAATATATTTATCAAAACAAGAATATTTTCATGGCGAAAATGGATATTAGTACCTATAAAGGATATAAGGTTTGAGTTGACATAACTAAAATTCTATGAGCAATATATCTATGTAAACGGGAAATGGAAAGACATCTCTGGCTTAGCTATACGGCAAAACTCACCACAGAAATGTACAGCTCCTATGCTAGAAGGTTACCTAATTTGACTTCTCCATATATAAATACATATGGAATTTACACGATTTGACTCTTTCTGCTGGGTATATGTGACGGGTGTTGCTAGCAAGTAGGAGATGCTCACTCTCCCCGGGCACCTGATCTCACTCCATCACAGGGGTTCACATATGCTCTTCAAGTAGACATATTTTGTTATTTTATACTTGTTTTTCATTTTCACTGATTTTGTATGTCCTCTCGTTTCATGATTTTTAGACTTTGGTTTGGATTTATCCATCATCTTTACATTGGTAACAATAAATGCAATACATGCAATGACAAAATGTTAACTCTACGACCTACTTGGAACGTTCATTTCAGTATCAAACTGTACTCAAACTCGGTGTGGTAAAAGAAACACAATAATGAATGTTACATCCTCCACCGAAATATATAGGACACGAGGTATGAGCTAATGCCAGGAAACTTGGCGAAGGGCAACTATCGGCATGATGGCAGCAGTTCTGGCCTTGAGCAACTATTAGGTTATATAAGCTGCTGCCGAGCACAATGGCTTTGTACAGCCATATAGATCTATAACCTGAGACTAAGCATCACATTTATAGGCAGGTATTTGGAATCTAAGACCTGATATCAGACATCCTTGATCTCGGCAGCTATAGGTATCTATCACCTCATACTGAATTCTGACTACAGTTGAGTGCAGTCCTAACCTTACATTCAATGGCACTTGACAAGTACACTTCAATTGTAGTTTTTCGTCCTGAAAACCATTCATAAAGTTTAGTCTAGTGCATTTGATATCAAGTTTACTTTAAAGTAATTCCGTCTTCAAGTTTACTATCACGTGACACCAAGTTTACTTTTCACGTTTGTTTATTACAGTTATCCAGTTTCGTATAACACGATAGCAATAGTTGTCTTATTATGTACATTGCATATTTTACATAAAAATTTTTTCAATAGAAAAATATAGTAAATGTACATGTATATAGAGAGTAAACTAAACTTGATGTGCACTTCGGGTAAACTTGTATTCAAGTTTAGTACTAAACTTGATTCCAAGTTTACTCTGTTGTCGCCAAGTAAACTTGAAAAGCAGTCATAAAGTTAACTTGAAGTGCACTTTATATAAGGTTAGGACTGTACCTAAATGTATAGACAGTTATCTTGATCTTTAACCTGGTACCAAACATCCTGGCTCTATACATCCATGAGTATCGTTAACTTCATTCCGAAAACCAAGGCTATGGACAACTATCAAGATCTAACAAATGGTGCGGAATATGCATATGTACGAGATCCGTGGCTTAATATCAAGCATCCTGGCAATGGACAGCTACGGGGATCAACGACCTGCTGCCGAGCTCTGTTGATATGAGAAACTCGGGGACACAGACCTGGCTATGATCAGCAACAGGATCTATGACCTGATGCCGAGCAACATGGCTTTGAACAGCTATTATTCAAGTCCATGCAGGCAGTAAGAATTATGGATTAGAAATGGATTTACCATTCATAAGCACTGTGGCCTTAGTCTTTCAAATATGACATTGGTCCAAGGTTATAACACACCCCATGGACCTGGAGAACAATTTTGTAAAATATTGTTCAAATTAATGCAAGGGGTAAAAAGTTATGACCGGTCAAAAAATTACCCATCACATGCTTTGTGACTTTGGCCTTAAACCAACCTTGGGTCAGGCCTGGGCAATTTCTATTTTTCATATCCATCCAAGGGGTAAAAAACCTTCTGCCAGAACAAAGATTGACCAATCATATGCACTGTGAACTTGGCTAGAAAATACGACTTTGGTTAAAAGTCATGACACTCTTGAGCCCTGGACAACAATTCTCTGACATATTATTCAAAACTATGCGAGGTGTAAGGAAAAGATATGATCCGGACACTCTATATTGGACGGATAGATGCCGACGGACGATAGACGGACGCCGATCGGACGACACCATAGCATAATATGCCCCATTCGAAAACAGGCGCATAAAAACCACAGCTACCATAGGAGGCCTCAGCGATCGAACATCTGCTGTCGAGCTACCTGGCTATGAGCAGTTTTATGAATTTATGACCTGCTGCCAAGTTCCCAGGTTATGAGCAACTATTAAAGCTATTCCCTCCTGCCAAGAATCCTGACAAAGGGTTGCTAGCGAAATCTATTTTCTCACATTCCAGCATTTGACAGCTTTCGAGACTTGCTGCCTAATACCATGACTTTGCGCGGCTATTTGGAGCTACAATCTGCTGCTAAGCATCCAGGCTTTAGGCAGCTATAGGGATCCATGACCTGCTGCCGAGCTCTCGGATTTATGATCTCATACCGAAAACACCTGGTATGAACAGCTATAAGGATGTATCTTCTTCTGCTATGCATCCTCGATAAGGGCAGAGATGGGAATCTAGTATTCCTGGCAGGTGATGGGCAGCTACTTGATATATCTGAGAGATTATAGTTTATACCTTTTGTCTAAGACTCTGGCTATGATCAGTTATAGGTATCTGATCTACTGCCGGGTACCCTCGCTTTGGACTGAAAAGTGCAATAATAGCTGATCTTGAAATTTTAATAGTGTCTGACTAGCATAAGAGGGCGAAATGGAACGGGGTTCTTGTGCTTTTGTGAATTGGAGGAGAATTACGCACACCAAGAATGGTTACTATTATGGAGAAAATTGTCAGTATGAGTAAATCATAGATTAAGTGAATTTGTAAGTAGAATACTATGTGCAGATCACATTAGCGTGATATATGATAAATTTGGAAATAAGCCAGAATTATACTTTATACATTTAAGCCTTAAATGGCAGAATAAGAAGTAAAAACTTTATGATAAGGTTACTTGTTATAGTAATGACAATGATGTATCAGATGATGAAATATTAGTGGCTGTAAAATTTAGATTGTACAAAACGAATGCCTTTAATTGACTTCCCTTTCTTATTTGGAAATATAATAACTAAAGATGCATGAATTCTGCTCAGTGAACATTACTTGTTTATAAGATTTGATTATCTAAATATCACAGAACTATTTAAAATGAGGCTTTCCTCAATTGTGAGTTTGTGGGAACAAATATAAGCAAACATCGGTAATACCAACTACGTTCAATATCAAATTTTATTCGTTTGTAATAACATGATTTTCAATTCGGCAAAAGGTATATTTTTGTCTGGTAATAACAGATGAAGGTTTTGACACTGAAACAAGTTTGCGTTTTCTATAAGTTTTTGCTGTTTATCTGGATTTTACTTATACATATATTCTTGAATATGCAAATTAGTTTAATAGGGTACATTATTTGAAAATTAAAAGCGAATACCTGCAATCCGTGTTGGTACCGAGTTTGTTCATTTACATTCAAAATTGACCGAAATATGATTGAATATGTATATATACCCCCTGCCGTTGCTTTAAGGCAAGGGTTCTCATGGTAGAGGTAAATTGATACGTAGTCTAAAAAATGGGGTTGTCAATCCGATTAAACTATATCTTTATTCCGCTTTTCTACTTGTCCCATTGCAGATAAAGATCTGGCGAAACCCTTAACGGGTCAAGTTCTGGTGAACTCTGATTTTCAGCCATTGATCAATGGATCGGAATCAAATTCCTAGGAATGAAATTAACATCCACAGCGTGCGTGATCTACAAGGTAGTTTTTGAACAGTTGTTTTTACATATTTACGTCACCTGCAAGTGCGTAGCCGAGTCATTGATTGGCTATGGGAAATAACGGTTTCAGTGACCGAAATGTCATCAGGGTTCACCAGAACATGACCCCTTACGGGGTTTCGCCAGATCTTTATTCGCAATGCGGCATATAGAGAAGCGGAATAAAGATACGGTTATAAGCAGATTGTGGATTTGTTTGTTTGGTTTAATTTATTTATCTATTTATTTACTTAAATGACTCAGCCAAACGATCTGTTACACATTACGGATGCAGGGTAGGTCATAGTGCCGCCGGTTAATATCTTAGTATGTAATGCGGACTCGACCGTGTCCAGACAATTATTTCTGCATCAAATTTTAGAGATTTATTCAATAAAAGAAAGCCCCAGTATCGCAATGCTTTCACTGTGACATTTACAAGGATGTAAGTTTTTAAGGTAACTTGTGATTGTATGAGCAACAACCTACAGTGGAGGAGTTTTATGAACGCTGGCAATGAAAGTTAATACAGCGGAGGACAAATTGTCTCTTATTCGGCTAGAATGCCCGCCATGAATGTTGCCTTAATGAAAAGAATTGTTTGGGGTTTTTTATGTCTGGATCGATAGATCGGGGGCATATTGTTTTTGTCCTGTCTGTCTGTCTATGTGTTTGTTATGTGTCTGACAACTTTAGCCTTTGCATTAACTTTTGAACTGCGAGGGATAGAGACTTTATATTTCACATGCGTACTCAACTACTGAAACTCTTTAAAATAGCACCAAGGTCGATGACTTGTTTTTGTCTTCTCTGTCTGTTTGTCTGTCTGTTTGTTTGTTGTCAACTGTAACCTTGGTCATAACTTTTGAACAGTGAGGGACAGAGACTTCACATGACACATGCGTACTCAACAAACGAAGCTTTTCCAAATAACACAAAGGTCGATTACCTTTTGACCTTGACAATGTCCCTCGTGTTAAAAATAATTTTTTCTGACTTTGTTGTCACTTGGGGTATAGCGTTTCACAAACACATCTTGTTTTTATTCTTATTTATTTATAATGATTTGGAAGGGGGGGGGGAGGGGGTTTGATATTGATAATTACATACTCATTGTCATTAAAAGCTGATGCTCTTCTGTGTTTCCTGAAATAAATTTATTATAAGTGATATCATAAATGTTGAAGATATTAAGTGAAAGTGTTATTACAATGCTTTTCTGCAACATGTAGAATTATTCCATAACTGATAAAATTTAAGATTTGCAATATTGAATAACATGTTTTATTGAATATTAATGAACGTATTCTAGGATATACAGAGTAATTATTTACAATACATACGGAATTTATTAGAACATTTTATGTACGATTGTCATTCGTCAATGCTCACCTCCACTCCGTTTAGTACGCCGTTTCTTGTAGAACACAAAGGCAATGATGATACAACAGAAAATAATATTGGCAATGACAAATCCAAGAATGCTGAATACTTGGTTTTCGTGGTTGTTCACAGTAAACCTACAAATGCAACCAGATAAATTTGTGTTTATCATAAAAACCAATAATTATTCGAATAAATGATCATAAGTCATTTATTCTTGTGGGAAAAATACTTTCGTTAGTTTGTATTGGTTAGTTCTCGAATTTATTTTGTGACCCCTTTGAAAATGTTAACAATGAGTCGATTGCAAAAATAAATATTAAAAACAGTAAATAATGTGACTGAACGTTATATAAAATATAAAATAAAATATAATTTCCCAACATAACCACATCAGAAGTGATTTAGTTCTTTTTAAAGCCTGTGTGGTTCCTTGGCCGAGGTCCCGGTTTCGACTCCGATGCGGATGTCCTGCCTTTCAGATGAGATGGTACGATCAGAGGTAGGCGTGGCACGTAAAAGATCCCTCACTGCTTCGGGAGGGTCCGTCGCATAGGTATAAATATTTACGCCATCAATCCGGCAGACAAGGTCTTCATATGAATGAAATAATCGTGGAGTGACATAAAACAATAATCAATCATTTAGTTCTATTCAAACGTGTGCATTAAATTTTCATTACTTTTTTATCCTTTGATGGAGCTCACTGTTAGTGAATTTGAGGTGACTGAAGGCACCTGGAACCAACAATCACCGTCAGCTGTAGTTGATGCATCAAAATCAAAAGCATTCTTAATTAATAGAAATTTATCAACTATGAACCATCTTAGTTTCTATTTTTTTGCTTGCTACTGAATTTGGGCTTTAAATCACTACTAGATTTACTACTAGACACATACACCCATTATCCATAGAGTAAATTATATTTGGAATTTAAACGGTGGAAAGAACAATTGAAGTATCCATAATTATTTTACAATGTCATTAGAGTTTGGACTAACAAAACTGATCCAATATAACAGAAATTTACGATTAAAGAAATAGTTTTGACTGATTGCATTTTGGGTTATTTTATTATCTAACTCGGTACTAAACACAGTTTCCATGAACTTTGATGCTGATTACCTTTCTTAGATCCGTTTATTTTAATCGGTATTTGAGTTCCATACATCGTAGAACGAACTTGGAATTAAACCAGTAAAATCGGGGGGGGGGGGGGGGGGATGAGGGTATGAGGGTAGGGGGTGTGTTTAAATGAATACATGAATGGTTTAACATCTTTATTCTAAAACTAAACTACAGTTGGGTGCAGTTGGGTGCAGTCCTAACCTTACATTCAAGTGCACTTGACAAGTGCACTTCAAGTTTATTTTTTCGTCCTGAAAACCAGTCATAAAGTTTAGTCAAGTGCACTTGATAACAAGTTTACTTTAAAGTAATTCCGTCTTTAAGTTTACTATCACGTGACACGAAGTTGACTTTTCACGTTTGTTTATTACAATTATCCAGTTTCGTAGAACACGATAGAAATAATTGTCTTATTATGTACATTTGCCTATTTTATATAAAAAGATTGTTTTAATAGAAAAATATAGTAAATGTACATGTATTTATAAAGTAAACTAAACTTGAAGTGCACTTGGAGTAAACTTGGAATCAAGTTTAGTACTAAACTTGGAATCAAGTTTACTACTAAACTTGATTCCAAGTTTACTCTGTTGTCGCCAAATAAACTTGAAAAGCAGTCATAAAGTTAACTCGAAGTGCGCTTTATGTAAGGTAAGGACTGCACCTAACTGTAGGGCTTATTTCCCATATGTATACTGGGATCTGCTTTCTATCAGTTTTTAGTTGTAGTTTTTGTTTTGTTTTTGTGGGTTTTTGTGGGGGTCGAGTGGGAGGGGGAACGGGTGAATTGTTTGTTTTGTTTTGATTTGATTTGTTTGTTTGTTTGTTTGTTTTGCAAGGACAAAAGGGCGATTTACAACTGTAGGTATCTATGAGTATGCTCTCGACAGGAAATACAAAAAAGTACTGTGGGATAATCCATTCTCAAAATTCTAAAACGGTCAATTTAAAAGGTTATTTGAGACCATGTACCCGCTCATTCCTCCCGAATTAATGCAACAGTCAAATAAGCTGAATTCGTGTTCCCATATCACCTCGGATGCATTAGAAATGGTATCTACCATACAAAAGACTACTTAATTAACGCACACGCACACCAACAGTCTTTAGGATACGTAAAACATGAAACAGCGCAATTTCGTACATAAAATTTACATGCTTATGAGATAAACAGAGATACCTTTCAGTTGTTCTTCCACTGTTTAAAGCTTTGTTCGTCGCAAAACATCCTGGATCTGTAAAGGTAAACAGTAATATGAAGTGATGTATATTAACATCATTTAACTCACTGTTATTCATTTATTACCATCATAATAATTTTAGCGTCAGTATGTTGCTTGAATTCAAAATTGTCAAAAATTTCGGTACAGTGGAACTATTCACATATCTATATTTTCCATATTCACCATTTAGGCATTGAGCATCCTTGAAGGGAGATACGTTGTCGAAATATTCATATCGTGCCCCAGATTTTATACATGTTCAAGATCTGATATTTATTCTGACAATTCTCCGTAAAACTGAAAGTCAGACTTTGATCTCTGCCACACAGCTTTCGCTGTATGACTTTGTGTGTTCAGTTAGAATTGCTTACTCATGTCGCCTAACGGTCTTGATCTTGACAGAAAAGATTCCAGTCATTCATTCTATAGACACGAAAGAAATTATGGCAAGATAATATGTAAAGAGTAGTTTACATGGAACATTACAGCAATGAAGGCATTTTTATTTTGATGCAAAGTTCTCAATATTAACAAAATTAAAAATGAAATGTTGTGCCGATCTGCCGTAGTAATTTACGGGTAAGTAAAATCAATGTGTCTACAGTGGGTATTTTCGCACGACGAACCCCACGTTCTCTTTGAATTACAATCTGATTTGGTTATTGCATGGTTATAATATTTTTATGATAACGATGTTCTTACATTTGTAGTATTTATAAGACATGTATTGCACATCTGGACATCCCTTGGTCTTCGTCATATCACATTTAAATGGTTGGATATTGTCATTTACTAAATATATGGAAGGGCACCTTCCTGTAAATATAAGAAAACCTACAGAATAATAAATACACAATGAACACTTGATAACATACAAGGATATTATTTAAAATTGATATTATTATATTATTACAATAAGTCACGAGAAAAAGGAAAGCAGAGAACAAGTATACCTAAATAAAACATAAATCATCAAAGCACAAACCTTGCATTTTCGATAAACAAATGCAATACTGCATGTTTTCAGTACTAATATCAGCAATACGTATGCATTAAGATGGCAGATAGACATACATATTTCTGCCAGTATGGCATTTCAAGTGCTATTTTCCCATTCATTTTAGACATGTTATGAGAAATTATTTTCTTATTGTATATCAATTGTTAAAGAAATTATCCTTGTATAAAGTGTAATAAAGGAAATGATTTGATAGAACGAATTTTGTCGAAGCTTCAAATGTCCTTACAGGTTTTTTGAATGTACGCTCGATTCTACATTCGGTTTATACCTATTCTAGAGTGCAATGTTTCACATTACCTTTGACAGTCAATTTAAATTTCTGATAGAATTTTTGTGAATAAGATCAGTTCAAATTCTGGCGAGCAGTCACATGAAACTGCAATAAAGTGTTCATTGTTGGGATTATAGAAATAGATTACGAAAGCTCTCTCTCGTTTTCTGGATAGAATTATTATTAAGACAAAGGACTGAAAACTTGTTGCTTCATATTGAGTAATTCAAGACAATGATACAAAACATGTTAGATGAAGATTAAAGTAGAATTTCATTTTTCCACTCTTGTTTTTTTCTCTGATAAACAATGATTAAACTAAAACTATTATTTTGGTGTGAAAAGAATGCCAAAACATTTTATTGCCAGAATTGCCCTATATCAAAATTAGATTTAAAAAAAGTCATAAAAACCAAAGAACTTTGAAATGAAACTTTCAAATTACTCTTCAAATTGATATTTTCTGCTTCATGGCTTCTCTGTATCTAGTGAATAAATGAAGAGGGCAAGTCGGTAATGTTTTCTCTAATTTGACATATTGGGTGTTATTAAACCTTGGAAAATTTGTTTTAGTGTAAATGAAATTATTGTTGTTGCCTCTAGCAGTGTTTGAATCTCTAAAACCTTCGTCATATATCAAAAGTATATCACTAATTGGAAAACCCTCTTAAGAAATTTAGGACACAAATATTTCACTTGACATTGTTCACCTTGAAATCGAAATTTCAAAAAAAAAAATCAATAAAATGCCACCCCAAAAAGGCGTAGAATGACAAATAAAAGAAGATTAAATAAAATGACTTGTAAATAAAACAATAATTAAAAACATGAAAAGAAACTGACTTCAGAACCGAAACAACAACACGTCTTTAGAAACCTTTAAAGACCCCCCTGGTATACTTATGATCTATGTAGCCAGTCCACAAAATAAATTTGTCATAGAAGGATATCCTCTGAGGCCTATGCTGACCTACCATGGACTAATCCCTTGACAAATCTGGTTGAAAAAAAATAATGACATTTGTAGGAAGCATTCCTACTAAGTTCATCAAGGTCTTGATTTCTCTAGCAGTACTGAAGAAATCAAAAGTATGAAAAGCTTACGGACTACGCGCTATGACGCTGAGATAAGCTAACAAACTGAAAATAAAATTGTTTTATTTCATCTGGATAATTATGAGAATACCGATTTATACAATAAACCCCTTCAACGAATAAAAATTTACTTTATCATCATGCACCTCAGCCACTGTCAGGAAGATAAGTATGGTGTAACTTACCATGTTCCATCCATGTCCAGGGGCCACAAAACTCAATATATTTCGTCTTGGACAGAAAATCGGGAACACAGTGATAGAACATGCCAGCATTAGCATCACATGATAATCCATTTATCGGTAGATTGAAATTTAATTTGGTTTTATTGCCAAGTTCTCGCATATAAATCTCTTCACATGTTCTGTCAAATAACTCTCGCTGTTGTGTAATCCTTTGTTGTGCCAACACTGGAACACTCAAACTGACAATCAAGAGTAGTGTAGTTTTTTCTCCCATAATGGCTTTTATCATGCAAGACATCTTTTTTCAGAATTGTATATTGTACATTGTTAAATTGATGACCAAAGTGTCATATAATGTTAAGCATCTTAGTTGGTTTTATTTGGATTGATTAATCTGAAATATAATCAAATTACTTCCACTAGTATTTGTCAGAAATTGGAAGAAGGATAGTAAATTTTGTTGAAATAACTACATAATAAGTTTTGATATTTCATCTAATTAACAACAGTGATTATGTTTGTGTAGTGACAATACATAGCCTTAGAAGGTATTGGAAGAGATTGAAAATTAGCGAAACCTGGTCATTACAGACATATACCAAATGGGAGGACACTTTGTAAGTTCTATTGATTTTCAGAACAACAAAATGTCGTCACAAAAACTTGATAGAAGCCGCGGGTATGTATAATATTAAATAATATATTTATTTAGATTAACACTTTTACATATATTTCTAAATATCATGCATGGCAAAGAAAACATGACTAAAAGAAGTAATAAGTAATTTTCGAAATACCCATATGGTGCAATTGATAGAGGTGATTATAAAATGTATTAAAAGTTACTGAAATTACCTATAAGTACTTAGCTTGAACATAGCTTTGAATGTTGTTTAGAATTCCTACTTACATGGTGTTACATATTAACTGTATGATTGTTTTGTCTTTATTTATGTTCTTATTACAATGATGTATACACTGTGTCTTGCAAAAGCTTAAAACTGATGCTTCTGATTGAAATCTCTCTCTCTCTCTCTCTCTCTCTCTCTCTCTCTCTTTGTCATACCTTTCCATTTGTTGATATAACTTCTGAATAATAAACATACTTTGATAAAATGTCGACCTACCATCTAATATATCAACATATGTAAAGAATGTGCCACTATAACAATATTGATAATGCAAAATAGGACACTAATCCATACAATATCACTTTGGTACAACAACACAACATGCTGGATATTTGATTACCCTTAAAACTTAGAATTGGGAAAACGTGCGTATGGGAGAAAACAATATATCGAGACCACCGTATTATCATGACACTGGCAAAAAAAATTCTTTTACCTCCCCCTCCCCCTTCTATTAAAACATAGATTCAGTGTGTGTTGAAAGGGGGGAGGTGGTGGTGTTAGATGAATGTGCGTATGTTTGAAAATGTGTAAAAAGCATTGAATCTTCATAATACGTTTGCAATAAGGAGGGGATTAAGCCTATTTATTTTCAAGGTCTTTGGTCAGTGGTCAAGGTCAAAATCAAATATGCAGTTTTTACCGGATGACACTCCTTTTTATTTTTGCCCTGGTTTTCTTCATTTTCCCCTATGTTGCATATGCCTGGAGAGTCAGGCTGGTATTTAAATAACTTAATTTCAGTTCAATAATTAAGTCCAGATTTCTTTTCACCTTATCGTTTTAGATTATTGATTTCTGAAAACGTACACCCCTCCTTTTGAAGTGGACGCCCCCTATATGTTGTAGTGCAGTCAACATAACGTCATGATTTTGCAATAATATATAGGCGGATCTATAAATTTTTGAAAAGGGGGGATTGCTGCCTCTTATGACTCATTTTTATAGTACTCGGTCCGGAAAAGGGGGCTTGCTTGAATATTGTGTAAATGACCTTTCTGGTGAAATTTTCCGACCAAAAGGGGGTTGAAACTCTCGCCCCCTTCTAAATCCGCCAATGTAATACAGACATCAAACAAAAGTATCATTTCATGGCAGTAAAATTATATGCAGATTTAATCTCACCGAACGAAAAGAGGTATATGACAAGATGACATTGTGTACATACCTTCTAATTCTCAAAATTTGGATCTGTTATAATGAATACGTACAATCCTTACGTCTGCTATATTCTAGTAAACTTTTTCACTTTCCGTTAAAATTTTAAAACGAAAGTAGATAGTATTACACGTAGAAAATAAATAATGATATGTAACCCATTTTGAACATGTATATATAGCTCTACTGTAGTAAAAGATATGATATGGGTATTCAGTATACCTTTATTTTCTTCTTTTCTTTCGTTGTCCTACATTTGCCTTTTATTGACTCAGTTTGTGTCGTTGTGTTTGTTCCAGTTGCGTAATATAAACCTATGGAAATTGTCGACAACATTGTCGACACGCGCAACTACATCGACGCAGCCATAATTAAAGGCACTACTGAACTGGTTGGGTACATGACGTAACTTGAAAGCTAATACAGAAATGTGTATAGAATACTGCATAAACTGCATAGAATATATCAAATTATAGCTAATGTGGAGAGAAGAGAATTTAAATTCGGCTACCAGTGATGTGAGGTATAACGTCCTAGAACATTACTATAATGCACTTGTTTCATGATGATTTTCCCTAAAATCTAATGACTTGAAGTACAGAAACTACATACTGAATGTACGGTAGCTGTGAGTGGACATATGCCAAAATATCCAATAGTTTACGTGTATCAAGTAATTACCACGAGAATGGGGATGGGGAGGGACGTGTGATTGATATCGTGAGCACCCTGGTCATTGATATTATGGCAGTGGCGAATTTAGAGGGGTCTCCCCCTTCCCTTTTCGCCACATATTTACAATAAAAACTCCACATTTGACACCCACACGGTTGAATATTTTGCCCAATACTTGACTTTCACAATTTGCCCCCTCTTTCGGAAATCCTGGGTCCGCCACTGAATGGACAAAACTGTGGATCTATAACCATTAACATACTACACATAGTAAAAAGCATACCCATTCAAATAATATGCTTGACTACACGCACACATATATTTTAAGTGAAAACCCCCTCTCCCAATCACATACTGAATTGCCTTAAAAGTATATCCTATTCCAGCCGTACATTTGTATATACCTTTATACAGAAACACCCATCCCTCTCCATGCAGTTTGCTAAATCGTACGAAGGGTTTTTTGAAAATTGCTAGACAGTTTATTTACAGTAATGATATTGTCATGAAGGTGGAAGTCGGACTAACATTAATTGTTCAGTGTTTAGAATATACGCATAAATGCATGTTTGATTCATGATCGTCATATACAACCTTCTCTGTGTACAAAGTTCTTATATATCACTCTCTAAATCTGTTCTCGTCTGAAACTCTGAAACATGCGTCTGTCCTGGAAGGCCTGTCACTGTTGCAACCCCAGAAATGGTCAATAAAGTCCATGATATTTTTATGATTGATATGTTGTGAGATTTGTATTGAAGGAGGTTTGCAGAGATTTCCTTTTTTCATCCATACTATCTCCTGATTATTTAAGGCCGTGTACCCAAAGACTGCTGTCATTTGTTCAGTCTATAAAAACGAGGTCGCAATCTAAAATAAGCAAGGCAAATGACTTTTGCAAAATGGAAAAAATTGGTGAAAGAACAGTGATCCAATATTTGCATAAGAAAGGTTTCGCATCTAAGGATATCCATACTGATATGGTAGCAACGCTAGTGAACGATGTCCCTTCATATTCTACAGTAAAACGAAATGGTTGGCGGAATTTAAGCGCGGCAGAAAGAGCCTTGAGTATGACCCCTGTCCTGGAATGCCTGTCACTATTGCAACCCCAGAAATGGTCAATAAAGTCCATGATGATGTTATGACTGAGTTATAGAGAGAGAGATATAGCCAGTACAGTTGACATTTCCCAAGAAAGAGTACATTCCATTCTGACAGAGGATCTTGCAATAAGAAAGCTTTCGGCCCTTTGGGAACCAAGACTTCTGACAGTTGATCAGAAACACACCAGTCGCGCTTTGTCGCGTGCTAATCTAAACCTTTTAGAGGTAGATCTTCCTAACTTTCTTCAGAGATGAGCTGCTACAAATGAAATGTGGGTCCATCATTTCACCCCAGAGGCCAAACAACAGTCTAAACAATGGAAGCCCTTGGTTCAACCCCGCCAAAGAAGGCAAAGACTGTTTCATCAGCTGGAAAGGTTATGACCTCGGTTCCTAGGATGTTGATGGTATTCTGATGGCAGATTATCTCCAAAAGGGACAAACTATGGCACATACTATGTATTACTTCTGAGGCAGTTATGGGAAAATATTAAACTCAAGCGCCACGGAACACTTAGTAAAGGTGTGTTCTTCCACCAGGGCAATGCGACTGTTCACAAATATGTCGTTGCCATGGCGGCCTTTAACTATTGTGGCTTTTAAATTGATTGAACATCAGCCTTATTCGCTTGATCTCGTTCCATCGGACTTTCATCTATTTCCAAAACTGAAAACAGCCATTTCCGGTACACAC
The DNA here is from genome assembly GCA_035048485.1 of Pteria penguin. NCBI lineage: Eukaryota > Metazoa > Mollusca > Bivalvia > Pterioida > Pteriidae > Pteria > Pteria penguin. The sequence goes on from CM068582.1 coordinate 15,601,249, forward strand.
TTTCGGTTAGATGATGACGTCTTACATACAGTGGAGGACTTTCCGAAGGATCAAGAAATGGACCTCTTTGAAAGTGACACTGAGCCCCTTAAACATCGCTTCAAAAGGGTATAGATACTGAAGGGGATTATGTGAAAAATAATGCAATATGTCCACCGAATTTCCAACTTTTACATATGAGGCTTACAACATATCAATCATACCTCATACGAGATCAAATCAACTGATCTGCATACATCAGGCGCTCCATAATGAATAGCTAAATGACCTGTGGGAACGAGATACTTAATCTTTTTACTACTACTTAATATTCTAAAATCATAAATTAAGCGTTATTCAAGACGTATCATGACATTGGACGAAACATTTCTGCTAGATCTAGGATAATCCAAGTAGTCAAATCGACTTTATTTTCAACGAAGTCATAGACTCTAAACGTTCACCTTTGGTCAAGGTTTCAGCAGATGTGTTGTAATCCTCTTGTGAAGCACGATGACCATAGGTTATAAAGACATAGAGTTACCGTCACAACTGTACTCCATCATATATCAGTATTTCCACCAACCATAGCTCTGTCTTTAGATATTAAGTTTCGCTCTCGTAGACACGTTTGCGAATTAGTTTGTATTTCAAATATTTTGGATTACCACAGTTTCATCCTTGAGGATCAAACACAAGACATAAGTTGTTGAAATGTACAGATGGTACAATAAAAGATATTTAATGGATAAATCTTTTCTTAGAGTTTTAATAGTCGATCTTTTATAAAACTGAAAAACAATAGTAGATTTTCTTAACATTATTTATCTTATCACACTTATGCACTAATATTCACAACAAGTATCTTAAACATTAGCTCATATTACCTTACACAAGGCATAGGAGATCAATACATAATAAAAAGCATTCAGAATGGGATCGGGTATAAAAAGGGATATAGGCGATACAACATGCCCCTACCCAACAAAATGGGGCATTTTTTAACAATGATATATTTCAAATATAATCAAATTACCTCTACTAGTATTGGTCAGAAATTGGCAAAATTGTAAGTACATACTGTTGAAAGAACTACATAATATGAAACAAAAGTTTTCTTTATTTCATTTAATTAACAACAGTAATTATGTTTATATAGTGACAATACTTATATTTAGTAGGTATTGGAAGAGACTGAGATTTAGCGAAACCTGGTCATTTCAGACATATGGACATATACCAAATGGGAGGAGATCACGTAAGTTCTACTGGTTTTCAGAACAACAAAATGTCATCACAAAATATTATGGTAGGTACGGGTATGGATAACATTAAACAATACTTGTTTTAATTAATACGTTTGCATATATTTTTAATATCATGCATGACAATGAAAACAGGAAGTGTTAGGTAATTTTCGAAATACCCATATGGTGCAATTGATACAGGTGATTATAAAATGTATTAAAAATTACTGACATTACCTATAAGTACTTAGCTTGAATATAGCTTTGAATGCGTTTTTAGAATTCACACTTACATAATCTTACATATTAACTGTATTACTGTTTTGTCTTTATTTATGTCCTTATCAGAATGATGTCTGTGTTTTGTAATAGATTGAAATCTTTCTCTCTCTCTCTCTCTCTCTCTCTCTCTCTCTCTCTCTCTCTCTCTCGTTGACATACCTTTCCATTTGTTGACATACCTTTCCATTTGCTGATAGATCTTCTGAATAGTAAACATAATTTGATATACCACCTAATATATCAACATTCTCTACACATGGAAGAAATATGCCACTATAACAATATTGATAGTGCAAAATTGGAAACTAATCCATACAATATCACTTTGGTACAGCAACGCACAATGATGGATGTTTGATGACCCTTAAAAAGGAGAGCTGGGAATACGAGCGTATGGGAGAAGCAAATATACGATAAACGACCGTTCAATCATATGACACTAGCCAAAAAATTGTTTTACCTACTCCCCCCCCCCCCCCTTTTCCATCGAAACAGCTTCAGTGTGTGTTGGCGATAGGAGGGGGAGAGGGGGCTAGATGAGTGTGCATGTGTTTGAATGTGTGTAAAATCATTTAACCTTCATAATACGTTTGCCATAAGAAGGGGATTAAGCCTATTTATTCTAAAGGTCTTTAGTCAGTGGTCAAGGTCACAATCAAATATGCAGTTTTGATCGGATGACACTCCTTTTTATCTTTGCCCCTGTTTTTCTTCATTTTACTCAAATGAGTTAAATGTCTCCTACAAATGCAATACCTATAATATTGTGAACAATAACGACAAGACATACATATGTGTTGCATATGCTTGGGGAGTCAGGCTGGTATTTAAATAACTTACTTTCAGTTCAATAATTAAGTCCAGATTTCTTTTCACCTTATAGTTTTAGATTATTGATTTCTAAAAACGTACTTTTCCGTTGAATATTTTAAAACGAAAGTAGATACCATTATACGTAGAAAATGCATACTGAAATGTAACCCATTTTATGTATATATAAGATGTATATATAGCTCTACTGTAGTAAAAGATATGATATGGGTATTCAGTATACCTTAATTTTCTTCCTTCCTCTCGTTGTCCTACATCTGCCTTTTATTGACTCAGTTTGTTTCGTTGTGTTTGTTCCAGTTGTGTAATATAAACCTATGGAAATGTGACAGACAATACATTGTCGACGCGCGCACCTACATCGAAGGAGCCATATTTAAAGTATTACTGAATCGGTCGGGTAGATGACGTAACCTGAAAACTAATACAGAAATGTGTTAAATGTGGTAAAATTATAGCTGACTGCATAGAATATACCAAATTATAGCTAATGTGGAGAGAAGAGAATTCATATTCTGCTATCAGTGATGTGAGGTATAACGTCCTAGAAGATGACTAAAATGCACTTGTTTCATGATGATTTGCCCTAAAATCTAATGTCTTGTATCATATCTTACGCGATATTTCATAGAAACATAAAAAGTACAGAAGCTACATACTGAATGTGCGGTAGCTGTGAGCGGACAAATGCCAAACCCTCCGATAGTTTACTTGTATCAAGCAGTTACCATGAGGATGGGGAGGGACGTGTGATTGGAATCGTGAGCTCCCTACTCATTCATATTATAGCAGTGGCGAATTTAAAGGGGGGCCTCCCCCTCCTCCATTCTCGCCACATATTTACAAGTAAAACTCCAGATTGGACACACAAAATGGCGGAGTATTTTGGCCAATACTTGATTTTCACAATGTGCCCCCTCTTTTCGGATTGATTGATTGATTGATTTTGTTTAACGTCACACCACGAATATTTCACGTATATGGTGCGGGGCATACAATTTTTTGCAACGGACCCACCCGAAGCAGTGAGGGATCTTTAACATGCCATGCATACCAGGACACGAGGCCTCGGTTTTTACTGTCTTGTCCGAAAGACAGGACACCGGCATGACAAGAGAGGGATTCGAACCCCGGCCTCCCGATCAGGAGGCGAGCGCGATACCATTTGGCCACTGGACATAGTAAAAGGCATACCCATTCAAATATCATACTTGACTACACGTACACGTACTTAATACCCATTGATATATATTTTAAGTGAGAAACCCCTCCCCCAATAACATATTGGTTTGCCTTAAAAGTATATTCTGTTCTGACCGTACGTTTGTATATAACTTTATACAGAAACTTAACACCCCTCCCTCTCCATGCATTTTACAAAAATCGTACGAAGGAGTTTTTGAAGCATCTCTACAACATCAAATTCGCCAAACTGTTTATTTACAGTAGTAATATTATCATGAAGATGAATTTGAAGTCGGACTGACATAGAGAGATTGTCCAGTGTTCAGAATATATGCATAAATGTATGTTAGATTCATGTTCGTCATATAAGTCTCTTCCCGTCTCAAAATGGAATATACGACATGCGAGGACTCATTGATATGTTGTGAGCCTTGTATTGAAGGAGGTTTGCAGAGATTTCCTTTTTCTTCCATACTATTCCCTGACTATATAAGGCCGTGTGCCCGAAGACTGGTGTCATTTGGTCATTTCATATAAACGAGGTACGTAGCACTCTAAATAACCAAGGCAAGTGACTTTTGCAAAATGGACAAAATCGGTGAAAGATTTGCATAGAAAAGAATTAGCATCATATCCATACTGATATACTAGCAACGCTAGTGAAAGATACCCCTTCATATGCTACAGTAAAATGATGAGTGGCGAAATTTAAGCGCGTCATTAAGAGCTTTGAGTATGACCCCGTCCTGGAAAGCCTGTCACTGTTGCAGCCCCAGAAATGGTCAATAAAGTCTATGATATTGTTATGACTGACAGGCAAGTTACAGAAAGATATATAGCCTGTACAGTTGGCATTTCCCAAGAAAGAGTGCATTCCATTCTGACAGAGAATATTGCAATAAGAAATTTTTTCCAGCCCGTTGGGTACCAAGACTTCTGACAGTTGATCAGAAGCATACCAGACGCACTTTGTCGCGTGCTAATCTGAACATTTTAGAGGTAGATCTTCCTAACTTTCTTCAGAGATGTGTTGCTATGGATGAAGCATGGGTCCATCATTTCACCCACGAGGGCAAAAAAAAAAAAAAAAAAAAAAAACAGAAGACATCTGACGAAGCTGTACGACACAAATCGTCAAGGACATGTACACAAAACACGATAAAAGTGGAATATAAAAGGAAAAACGACATTACAAAAATATTCGATTGTGCTGTGGTTATGATACCGACTTAGGACGGTCAATTGAAGTAACAAAGGTCATGCAATTGGAGTGGTTAACGGGTTTATGGGTGCCCACGTTTCCACTCACCGCATTTATAAGCAGCACAATCAAAGGACACACATTTAAAGATTTATAAATAATCCTCCATTTAGAGGACAAGGATCAACAAGTTACTCAATAGGAGAGGTCATAAAAATTTTATTATACTCGAAACGTTTATAGAATAATATGTTGGTATCAATAATATGTAGGGCGACAATAATCTAAACAATGGAAGAACCCTGGTTCGTCCCCGCCAAAGACGGCAACAACTATTCCATCAGCCTCGGTTCCTGGGATGTTGATGATATTCTCATAGTAGATTATCTCCAAAAGGGACAAACAATCAATGGCACATACTATGTATTACTTTTGAGGCAGTTACGAAAAACTATTCAAATTAAGCGCCGCGGAAAACTGAGCAAAGGTGTGTTCTTCCACCAGGACAATGCCCCTGATCACAAGTCTGCCATTATCATGGCTGCCATCAACGATTGTGGCTTTAAATTGACTGAGCATCTGCCTTATTTTCTTGATCTCGCTCCATCAGACTTTCATCTACATGTATTTCCAAAACTGAAAAGGGCCATTTCTGGTACATACTTTCAGTCAGATATTGACGTCATACATGCAATGAACGGTCAAGAAATGAACTTCTTTAAAAGAGGCCCATAAACATCGCTGGCAAAAGTGTATAGATACTGAAGGGGATTATGTTGAAAAATAATACAATATGTCCACCAAATTTCAAACTTTTACATACGAGATTCACAACATATCAATCAGCACTCGTACGACATCAGGCGCCCTACAACTATTAGCTTAATGACCTGTGGGATCGAGATACTGAATCTTTTAACTACTACGTGTTATTCTTAAATCATAAATCAAGCGTTATTCAAGATCTGGCCGACATACTCCTGTACTCACACGGAGCTGAATTCATTCGGGCTTTGCTTTCGCAATGAAAGAAAAAATTGGCTCTTGGCTTCAATTTCACTTACAGATATATAGATGGCTTGCTTTCAATTAATAATCCTTCATTCGCGGATTACCTTAGCATGTTCTATCCAAGTGAACTGGAGGTGAAAGAAACTACAAAAAGTAGTAATTTTACTTCGTATTTAGATATTATGTTGTCTTTTGACATCGAACACCTCACTATATGACAAACGTGACGATTTCAATTTCGCTATCACAAATTTTCCTATCATAAGTAGCAACATTCCATCATCGGCCGCATACGGCGTTTTCATATCTCAGTTAATACGTTATTCCAGAGCATGTTCAGATTACAATGACTTTGTTCCGAGGGCTAGGCGATTTTCAGATAAGCAACTCAACCAGGGTTATATACATGTATGTACTAGACTAACAACGTCACAGAGGAAGTTCTATGGTCGTTACTAGACTCTTACTACACAATATGATATCTCGTTATCCAGACTTTTGAATGATATTCTGGACTGAAACCAATACCGATCATTTTACACAGATTCGACACCTTCTATACTAGGTTATACCTATTGGACTTCTCCATATATAAATATAACTCTTTCTACTGGGTATATATGACGGGCGTTGCTAGCAAACAGGAGATGCTCACTCTCTCCGGGTACCTGATCTCGCTCCATCAAGGGGGTTCACATATGCTCTTCAAGTAGTGATTTTTGGTTGTTTTCTATTTGGTTTTCATTTCACTGATTTTGTATGTTGTCTTCTTTAAATAATGGAGTTCACCACAGTTTTACAGAATATTCAGTCACTTAACAAGTATCAACTTGACGTGCCCTTTTTGGAAAATCGGCCCCTTAGAGTCAGTGAAATCGTATATAGGCTACAAATGTTCACCGTTGGTCAAGGTTTTGGCAGATGTGTTTTAACATACTTGTGCAGCACTTTGACCCTAGCTTATTTTAAGATATCCAGTTACCGTCAAAAATGTACACAATCCTGTGACTTTTACCTTTGACCTATGGACCTAAAATAGTATAGGGAATCTGCTTGGATCATGGGCAACCTATATCCTTAGTATAATAACACTACGATAAAAATGCATCTAGTTACAACCAAGAAACTTTGTGCTTACGGACGAACACACAATGAATCCCAATTGAGAGTATCTACTTCAAAGGCGGTCTCTCATGAAATGAAGTGGCATGACTCTAGGTCAAGATATTCCACCAAGGATCAGTTAGTGCTGGGCTAGAATCCCACTGCACCGCAATTAAATTCCGAGTTATCCGTCATGTTTCTGTAGATAAGAATCTTCATTGCTTTAAATGAGTCTGTATATCTATCTCAAAAGACCCTAAGTACGGCATGTAATTAAATTGTATCAGGAAACATTGAACATATCAGTATCTCCCTTTAATCACAGCTCTGTCCTTAGATGTGAGGTTTTGCTCTCTAAGGTACATCTGGAAATTTCTTTACACTTCAAAGATTTTGGATTTCCAGTTTCAGCCTTGAGGATCAAAGACAAGACATAACTTGTTGGAATGCACAGATGGTACAGTAAAAGATATTTAATTGATAAACCTGTTTTTATAGTTTTAATACTGGATCGTTCATAAAACTGAAAAACAAATAATTTTTTAAATTATTTAGGCATTAATATTTACAGCAAGTAACTTAAACATTAGCTCACATTACCGTACACAAGGCATAGAGGATCAATACATAAATAGAAATATATAATAAAAAGAATTCAGGCTGGGATCGGGTATATAGTCGAGACAACATGCCCCCACCCAACAAAATGAAGAACTATTTAACAAGGTGGAAAACTTAAAAATGGTAGCAAGGCCTTCTTTTGCATATTTCTATAAAAATAAAGAAATGCAATGCCTAGCATGGCATAATACGCCCATCGCTTACTTTGAAGGGATGAAGTTTGAAAGTATTGAAGCATTCCCCTTTGCCAACAATTCTGTGAAATATTATTCAAATCCGTGTAGTGGGTAGAAGTTATGGATTTACTAAAGATTTACCCATCCTATGCACTGTGACCTTGTCCTTGCAGACATGACCTTGCTTCAAAGTCATAACACACCCTTGGGTCCTTGGCACCCACTTTGTGAACTATCGCTCAAATCCATGCAAGGGGAAAAAAGCTATGGCCAGGAAAAATATTTATCCATGATATGCAGTGTGACCTTGACCTTGGAGATATAACCCTTGAGTCAGGTCATGACACACCCTTGGGTCCTTGGCAACAATTCTGTGAAATATTATTCATATCAATGCAGTGTGTAGCAAGGGTTTCCTACCAAGTAATACTACGACCGTAACCTTTGACCTCTGACCTTAAAAAACAATAAGCATCTTTGTCTTGGCATGAGAAGTAAGGGTACCAAGTTTAACAGTCCTAGCCCAATGGTTTGATTTGTATCCTGCCTACAAGGGTTTTTACCAAGTAGTACTACGACCTTGACCTTAGACTCTAACCTTGAAAAACAATAGGCATCTTTGTCTTAGTATAAGAACTAAAGGTACCAAGTTTGACAGTCTTAGCCCTGCGGTTTAGTCTATATCCTGCCTACACGGTTCGTATAGACTGAAAACGCCATACCATAATACATCCTGTCAAAGACGGGCGTATAAAAATCACAAAGAAAGATACTACAAAATGAAATCTAAATGAGTATATCCCATATACTGGTTTAATTCTATTGCGATACAGAGGTATTCCTGTAATGACTGCGCTTTATATCATAAAACATTATGGTTACATCATACTAAGTTTAGTTTATACTAAATTGTGACGTAAGTCTGATAATTGGGCTGCTGCTTGATGAAAACTGAGCGTATTAAATACAGCAAGACAGATCATGTATCAAACTTAAGTACTCAATATTCCGTACACATTATGCATTTATGTTACAAAATATAATATATATACATATTCACACATATAATAAAGTATAGTATATAAAGTCAAGCAGGTTACAATTCATACAACATCAGATCATCAATAAAATATAAATTGTACAATCATTGCAAAACAGGTTACCAAATGTAAATACATCAATACATATAATTGTTTCTTTGTTCATTACTGCCACACTATGCTGTTTTTATTATGTGGTGGTGACCATTGGTTAGCATTGGTGGGACTAGAAAGTCTTGGTCAGAAACACTGGCAACAGAAGTTCACATAACGAGATGTAACCAAGACCCTACAAAAGGTGTTCCATCAAAGGCAACATATGCACAGTTCACTCTTAATAAATCAGACACAAATAATTCAAGAATTAGAGGTCAACCATGCACTTTCACAAAACGTTTGACATTATTGTGATCAAATGAATAATTGAGTTCTTTGCTTCATGTAAATGAATACCAAATCCTCATCAAGCAATATAAAATTCTATTTCTAAATGAACTTTAGTAAATTTGATAGTAATCTATTTGTTCTATAAGTTCTATATAGCCAATTAAAATGGAAAATGAAAGGTAATCTGAATGGTTAAAAAATGGAAAATGAATGTTAAATTGTATGAAAATGGTTATATACCTTTGTAATCAATTACATGATGGCAAACCATTTTTTATGAAATGGGAAAGAAAATGGAAATGAATAAAATGGAAAATGAATGGAAAACAAATGGATTTCGTTTTGCTAAGGGGTCTTTTTTTTTCTTGAGTTTAGGGTATTCTTATCTGTAAAATAATTCAACAATATAAAATCCTAGTATTTAAATTATTATTTAAGATACACAAAATGAAAAGATATCAGATATCAAAATAAAAATGATTACAGTAAAAATGATTACTGCTGTAGAAACCAATTATCGGGGAGGAATTTGCCAGTTGAGTTAATTAAAATCAAGAAAAATAAGAATTAAAAAACACCAATATGTCAATCTCCTTTTGCCAAGTGTCAAATCAACTCCTCTTGACTACAACTATGACACATGTGAGTATATCAATTATGTACATTTCAGTAATTGCACTGCTATCAACTCGGATGATTTTAAATCCACTAAAGATCTGCATGCTATAATTCAAAGACTAAATTGAATAAGAAATCAACTGCAGAAACTTCCCATATCAATATTTATTAAAACATTTATCACATTTTTAAAATTCAAATCACAGTTTTATTTGGATCACATATATTATTACATATACTCAAAAATTATTCTGTGTTAAAAAAAATATTTTTACAGAAAAAAACATAGAAGTCGGAATTCCAAGTGTTAGTAACAATAAATATGTTTAAGTAGAATAAAATTCATCAAAATTGAACCCCTCCCCCCACATCAAATATATCTCATACAGCCAAATACAATACACATACACAATGTATTTATTTTACACAAACACACATACACATGTCATCACATAGAAATCTTAGGACATTATTTAAACTAATAATATACAAATATAAAGATTCGAAGAAGTCCTCCAAAGGGAAGTTCGGTACATAAAAAGTAAAGGAACACCTTTACTTTTTTATATATATATATATAAAGTAAAGGAACACAAACACTCTGTATTGCAAATTTTCGGCCTCACGACCTTTGGAGGATTTCTTCGAATCTTTATTATATATATATAATATATATATATTGATTTACCTATGATCAAGTTTGCTTAATAGATTTCATGAAATATTTTTGCAAACTTTTATGGAAATAGTTTTAAATACTTTCAAATGGTAATGAGGCTGAAATAGACTTTTTCAGGAAGGACCAGTAAGTCTGGTTTGTGTTTGTTTCATTCCTAGATCTATTGGACTCAATGTCTTTTTCTGAAAGAAACACCAAAAAAACAAATTAATCACTTTTGTATCATTAATTGTTGAAACATCCAATTACATATATACTATTGAAATAAAAATCAAGTTCAATTGATATAATAAGGAGATTTAAATCATTTCATGTTATCATCTCAGAAAGTATGTTTGTATATATGAATATATGATGTGGCTTCGGTGTTTTTGTTATCATTATATATATATATATATATATATATATATATATATATATATATATATATATATATATATATATATATATAAATATATATATATATATATATATATATATATATATATATATATATATATATATATATATATATATATTTTTTTTTTTTTTGGGGGGGGGGGGGAGGGGGGTGTCACATTGACATATTAACCGCAAAAGACTGTTGAAACTTTGACAAGTTTGCACTATATTGTTCATACTTTCCCCACTGGGCCTTAGAGGGAGACATAATGGGCAGGCTTTATGTAGTGGTAAAGCATTTGGTCAACAGTGAATGTGATCTGGGTTTAATCTCAGATTATTCCAAAATTTGTATGAGTTTGAAAAAGTGATGTAATTGAAAGAATATTGAAAGAGATGGAAAACTTAAATGAAATACATTTAGGATATACAGACTGTGATATCTCAAGAAAGTTACACTTTTACATTTTTTTTAAATTATGCTTTTCATTGTACAATATTACTCAAGAGTCTAGAATTGTACTACATGTAGTATGGGAAGATATTATAACCAATAACAGCTTTGAAACTGATATCAGTCATATCTTCTCTCACTTGATGTGACTTTATTACACCTATGTGTAGTTTTATTTATAATTTATCATTTTAACATGGGAAAACAAAAGGATCTGTAACCAGGAATCTACAATGAAATGACAAAATCCTTTTATATGAAAAAATAAAGCTCAGATTAAAGTGGGTTTTTCTTAAAGTCCAAGGTCAAGACCAAAAGTCAAAGGCCATGATAATTATCTAATAAAAGCTCTTGTCATGAGGAACTTATGTGTGAAGTATCACAGCCCTACCCCTATTGCGTCAAAAGATATAGTCCAGGTTAAAGTATTGAAATAAGAACAAAGTTCATGGTCAAAGTCAATATGTCAAATGTCATGGTGTCAAATCAAAACCCCACTCCTTATGGTTCAAAAGATATCGTCAAGGTCAAAGTTTCCTCTAAGGAAGCCTAGCCCTCCCGACTATCGTCCAGGCAAGCTAATTAATGAGGAAATGTAATTTCATGTCTGTAAACTTTTTGAATGGCTGCAATGATGACAATATTGAATTCAATATTGAATTTTAAAGTGTGGAGGCTCCCTCCCCCAGTTATTCAGGACTCAAGATAACACAGGTGTTGGCCCAGGTCAACAACCCTGCTTAATATCATTGAAATCCATAAAGGCAGTAAGAAGTTACGGCCAAGAGAGGAATTTAACAACACCTTCCTCCCTTTTATTCTTCTACGTCAAAAATGTAAGAATACAGAAGAAATAATAACAGTGATATATATTTACATCAATGTTCATATATAATTGTAGCACAAATTTAAATATGAAGAGATTAAGTGAGAAATGAATTTCTAATAATTTTCCAAAAAGTTTCTCAAAAAGAAGCTGTGTTTGTAAAACTCAATGGCAACAAAGTCCAAAAAAGTTATTCATAGTGTGAAGGTCATTGTCGAGGTAAAAAGATTCAGCGACCTAGGTGTCATTTGAAAGGGCTTTATTACTTGAGTATGCATGTCAATTATGAAGTCTCTATCCCTGACGGTTCAAAAGATATGGCCAAGGTTAAAGTTGACCACAGACAAACAAACAAACGCAGACAAAAAGGACAAAACAATATGCCCCTGATCTATCAATCTGGAGACATACAAAAAAAAAAATCAAAGACACATTGCTCCCATAGAAACTGCCATTATGCTATCAATGTCAAAAACATTCTAAGTTCAAGGGCCATAACTCTGGCAAAACCAAGACAATCACAACGAAATGCAAACTGGTACTTACCCTCATTGATATAAAGTTATATGCCAAGTTTCATTCCAATACCTTGAAAGACTGCATAAAAAAGTCTGGAAAACTGTAAAATCCTTCAGATTTTCTAATTTCAAGGGCCATAACTCTGGCAAAACCAAGTCAATCACACCTATATGTGAACTGGTACCTACGTTCATTGATATAAAGTTATATGTCAAGTTTCAATCCAATATATTGAAAGACTGCCAAAATAAGTCCAAAAACTGTTAAATTCTTTAAGGACAATAACTCTGGCAAAAGGAAGTCAATCACACCAAAATGCAAACCGGTATTTACCCTCTTTGATATAAAGTTATATACTAAGTTTCAATCCAATACTTTGAAAGACTGCAGAAGAAAGTCTGGAAAACATAACCTCATGCCGACAGACGGACAATGCCATAACATAATATGTCCCATCCATGACGGGCATATAAAAATGAAAGCCATATCTCTTACTATTCAACAGATATGTCCAACGTCATGGAGTTTTAAAAAATGGACTTTTAAGTTAATGTCAAATGATGCTGTACCAATGAGGCTAAAATCATCAAAGTTAACACACATGTTCTCCATGGTGACAAGAAATTGCCTGTCGTTTGTTAGGGTTAAGCATAGGTCACGGTCAAAGTCAAATTTTAATATTGTCGGGAAAAACTGAATTATGGTACACTTCATATGTTTCATGGTCATAAGTCAGGATGAAGGTCAAGGTCACATTTATAAATTATTAGGAAACCTTGAAGACAAGACTTCCACAGTACTATATACAACAGTGTACTGAATTTCATTCAAAATTCTGAAAAACAGAATTCTCATTGACTATATGTCAATAAACAGGCCATAACTGAGACAACGGTATACTAAATTTCAGTAAAATACCTCACAGTATAAAAATTTTTTACAAAAATAAATATTCTACAGAGTTTTGATCAATGTTCAGTCAAAAACAGTCCATAATTCAATCAGAAATAGACATAATCTCAAGAAATTCAAACTTGTTCTTTCACTCGGTTATAGTGTACAAATTTTCAATCAAATATCTCAAAGTTTAAGTTAAAATACTTCTGGAAAACAGAATTTTCATTGATTTTCACTCAAATAAGGGCTACAACTCAGTCAAAAATAAATGGAATCTACAGAAATGCAAAATTCATCTGTAACTCTACTACACTGTATATTGATTAATGTACTAACTTTCAATCAAATACCTCATAGCTTAAGCTAAAATACTTTCTGAAAACAAAATTTTCATAATTCAAGAGCCATATTGCAGTAAAAGTTTTTTACAAAATCCCATGAAATGTAATCTTGATTTGTAACTCTTCTTTATAGAATTGACTACCAACTTTCAAGCTTACACCTCAAACATTAAGTCAAAATAGTTCAGGAAAACAAAAGTGACAGACAGATGGGCAAAGAGATTGATGGGAAGAGATTAAACCTATAGTCCCCCTAGTTTCACTATTAGCAGATTAAACAAGAGCAATGCCTAACGTGGTATAATACGCCCATCACTTAGTTTGAAGGGGATCAATCTGAATGAATGCCAAAGTTACAATCCAATACCTTGAAACACTGCATAAAGAAATCCGGAAAACTGTAAAATCCTTGCAAATTTCTAAGTTCAAGGGGCATAACTCTATCAAATCCAAAGCAGTCATACCCAAATGCGAATTGGTACTGACCCTCAGTGATATAAAGTAATATACCAAGTTTTAATTCAATACCTTTAAAGACTGCAGAAAAAAGTTTGGAAAACATGACCCCGGACAGACAGACGCACGGACAACGCCATAACATAATACGTCCCATCTTATGACTGGTATAAAAACCAAACAATGTCTGGTAATCAGTGTTAAGCTACCTCATGATTTCATCAGGGTTAAGTAATAAGTTTGTTACCTAACAAACTTTTGTGTAAATAAATGCACTAGCAAGAAAGATAAATCTTACTACATGTACATGCAAGTCATATCTTTGTGTTGCCAATCTTTAACTTAAACCATTTTGCAACTAGAATATTAATCATCTAAATGGTCACTCTTAATCCAAATTATCAAGAGTTGACTGTAGATTTGTGTATTAACTGGTCCTAATCTAATCTTCTTACCTCTTAAGAATTCCTTAGGATTGTCAAATGCCTTTTCCTTAAAAAGGAGATCTATAAGATAAAGAAAGCCATAGTGTCTGCATTCATATCCTGCTGCTTCCTCCTGATGTTCTATAGTAAAATCATCCTCAGACACTCCATCTGCATCACATCGTAGTCTGATGACTTCTAGTTTTTCCTTCTTTGTCAGTTCAAACTCATTTGATAAGTCAATTGTGCAGTTGTTAAATTCTTCCATATATTCATTCTCCTGCATAAATTTTTCTGTGGCCGTTATAACTTTAACACTTCCTGCACCTACATTTTCCATCTCAGAGTTCAACCCTCTGAGACCGCCATGATCTATCAGCCAGTAGTGAGGGATGATCAGAAAGTATGCAGTGTCTTTTTGAAGATTAAAATGTGCATATTCCGTTCTAATTAGAACACATTCAAGTGTTATAAACTCTTTTTTCAAGTACTCTACTAGACCCTTTTTACCTGTCCCAGGTTTTCCTGTTATAACAACTTCCTTGTGTTCCTTTAAACACTCTGCTGCTTTTTTATGGCCCTTTCATGCTGAAACTGCCCTGTAAAAAAGTAAATATAAGAAATTTTGTTAATCAAAACTTACAGTGTAAGATATTATCAATCTTTCAATGAAAAAGAAAAAAAAATCTCAGCTATACTAAATTTGTCTGAAAGTCCCAAATTCTGATGATAGTACATAATATTATAGTACATACTATAATGAGCCTTTTTCATAAAATAGACAAACAATAAGATTGTTTTGAAATTCAAAATGTGCAAAGTATCAGCACAGCATCTCCTATATCAATTTATGACAGATTTTGTCTCATAGTCTAACAAACATCTATCTGTAATATCACATTGATTGCTGCTAGCATAGATCAGAGGGTTGGCTCAGTATTAAGGAAATTTGTATTGAAGTCTCTAATTGGTCCTGTCTTTCAGTTAAGACAGTAAAACCATGACAAGAAGCTAGATGTGTCAGTGCGCCATGAATGCCCACGCTGGCAGCAAAATTTCAGTCCAGGGGCCTTTACTCTTGAGAAAAGGTTTGAGCAAAATTCCCCTTTCAATACGTGCATTTACATCTTGTGATCTTATTTGTACCTGGTAATATTAAAATCCTCCAAAGGAGAGGGAGGTTAAAGAGGAGAGGACAAAGTGAACTTACTATATATGCATAAACACTGAAGTCCAAAGGTCATAACTCCTGTAAAACTTTTTGGACAGGATTTTCCTACAATATGCACATCTGCCAAGTTTCATTCAAATCCTCACAAGGGTTTAGGAGGAGTTCCAAAGACAAAATGCATAATTACTCTCTATTTTTGTCAGCTGTGACCTTGAAATTTGGACTCCAAAATCAATTGTTCTTAATATCTTGATAAGTAAGCAATTATACATTTCAATTTGATCTGAATACGATAAAAGGTACTCAAGTTATCATCTGGAAACCAATAAATAAAGTCAATTTTCATCAACTGTGACCTTGACAATAGGGTTTTTCCCCTCTTGATAAGTAAGCATAATCCAAATTTGGGTTGAATATATTGAAAGTTACTTGAGTTATCATCTAGAAACCAAATGTGTGATGGAAGGAACAGCAGATGGAAGGACAGACATGCAAACACTTAATTCTACCTGCCAGACCTGGTGGGAGCATTATAAAAATACATGTAAACAGAAAATCCAGGAAACTTATTTTTGACATTAAACTTTCAAATAACTCTCAAAACAGATAGATAGAAATTTAGCTTATATCAAAAATAGAAAAACAAGAGCAACGCCTAGCGTGGCTTGATAAGCCCGTCACTTACTTTGGACGGGATCTATGTGAATGTATGGTTTTATTACCACCAAACGTGGGTCTCTGTGGTACTACTTTTATGAAATATTGAAATCAAAAAAGAGGGATCCAAGTCCCATAACTCTGTAACGACAAAATGGAATTTGCTTAAAACTAAAAGGTTTTATATGTAGTAAATTTAAACCGTGTGATATCCCCACCTCGGAACCGAGCCACAAGCAACCAATTTCAAATTATAACTTCACTTCCGGTGTCTGCTAAAAGGTTTCAGTAAAAACAAAATTCAAGTTCCATAACTTCATAACGAGAAAACAGAATTTGCTCAAAATTGAAAGGCCGCTTCCTCCACCCTATTTAAGCATTCTGTATTAGTTTCATGAAAAACAGCTGACATTTACAAGTTATTGCGTTCCATAGCATCTTACTAAAGCAAAAATAAAATCCAATTCCCATAACTCTGGAACGACGAAACGGAATTTTCTCCAAATCAAAAGGTGACTTTCCCTACAATATCTAAGCATTTTGTTTGAGTTTCATGAAAAAAACTGACGTTTATTCAAGTTATCACGTTCCATAGCATCTTTTCATAGTAAAAATAAAACCCAAGTCTGATAACTCCGGAACAACAAAACGAAATTTGCTCATAATCGAAAGGCAGTTTCCCCTACATTATCTAAGTATTCTGTATGAGTTTCATGAAAAAAAACTGACGCCTATTTTTAAAAGTTATTGTGTTCCATAGCATCTTTTCATATTAAAAAAAAATCCAAGTCCCATAACTCCTGAACGAAAAAACAGAATTTGCTCCAAATCCAAAGGTGGTTTTCTCTACACTATTTAAGCATTCTGTATGAGTTTCATGAAAAACAGCAGGCGTTTACTAAAGTTATTGCGTTCCATAGCATCTTACTAAAGCAAAAATAAAATCCAATTCCCATAACTCCGGAACGACGAAACGGAATTTGCTCCAAATCAAAAGGTGACTTTCCCTACAATATATAAGCATTCTCTATGAGTTTCATGAAAAAAACTGATGTTTATTTAAGTTATCGCGTTCCATAGCATCTTTTCATAGTAAAAATAAAATCCAAGTCCCATAACTCCGGAATGACAAAACGGAATTTGCTCAAAATCGAAAGGCAGCTTCCCTACATTATCCAAGGACAGACAAATGGATGGACGGATGGACAGAGTCATACCATAACATGTCCCGTCTTTTGACAGGCGTATAAAAAACCTCATGTGTTTGACATGATTGCCCCCCAGTGGCAATAAAGTCCAAATTTTGAAATTTAAGTCAAAAGTCAAGGTAAAGGTAACAAAGTACCTTTGTGTAATTTGAAAGGGCTTTATTAGTGGAGTATGTATGCGAAGTATGAAGTCTTTATCTCTCATAATTCAAAAGTTATGGCAAAGGTTAAAGACAAATCATGGGATAAATGACCTTGGCTTAATTTCAAAGGGTTAAATCAGTGGAGCAAGTATGCCAAATATGAAGTCTCTATCTCTCATGATTCAGAAGTTGTGGTGAAAGTTAAAGTTAACAAAAGACAAAGAGACAAACAGACATGTCAAAAACAAGCTGCCCCCAATCTATCAATCCAGGGGCATAAAAATCATACAAAAATCCAGAAAACAAATTTTTAAATGACACTTTCTGATTTTTCTTTAGATAGATATTTTCAAATAAAAGTTAATAAAAAAAAAACATGCTTTGTCTTTACTGAATACATCAAAACAAAATGACACATACTGTGTGGAAAAAACTAAACAAAAAAAATATATATATCACAATAATATCAAAAATTTTATTTCGGATTGAAACCAAATACAAAAACTTCTTCAGACACTCTGATGCATTCTGTACGATGATCTATACAGCCAATCAAGTTTCATCAAATTCTGTACAGTGGTTCTGGAGAAGAAGTCGAAAATGTAGAAAAGCTAACGACGGACGGTGATTGATCACAATAGCTCTCTTGAGCCTTCAGCTCAGGTGAGCTAAAAAACTGAATTCATTCATCTTTCTAGAATACTCAGATTTCAATAGTTTTAAAATTCTTAAATTCCTTCTGAAGAAGATTTTCAAAGGAGAATACCCTCTTGGGCATAGTTTTGTCTATAGAGGCCAAGCTGTTAACAGATCTGAATTAATTATTGACTTCATGAACGTGTTCTAATTCAGAATATGTTCAAAGCATTCAAAATACAAGATTACATCAAAAAAATATTTTTCTTACAATAATTTAACAAGTAGCAAATATTTGGGTTCATCCTCTACAAATTTGCTATGTACATGTAAATCCAAATGGAGAGTTGACAAATAAATTCAAGATAACTATTCTGCAAGGTAAAATTACAAACCTGGCTGATAAAGAAGAACTTGACCTTCTTTCCTTGCTGAAATTAATCCAACTCATGTCACAGATGTTAAGATACAGTAACAAAAATAATGTTATATTTTAAGGATAAAAGATGATTGATTCTGTTTGAATTTTTTTCATTATATATTATTCATTTCACTGATTATGAGTAAACATACTAGAAGAAGCAAAATTACAAAAATAATTAAGGTGGAATAAATAAAATTGCAGCCTCAAAATATTTGCCGTTCTGTTTAATACTCAATAGTTAAATTAACTCTGACAGAATGAGACAATTAAAAATCACGTGTTAAATGACGTCGTCTCCACTTGCGCACAAAGAAAATGATGGCACAGATGATGGCCACGATGACTATGATGACCACAGAAACAATGAGGCCAACTGCATATCCAGGCAAACCAGATGATCCTTGGTTTCTACAAATGATATTTATAGGAAAATTATTAATATGTTTTCCTCTTTTTGATCAAGAAAATACAAAGATATAGATAATATTTCCTTTAAACATAATTATACTATCACACCTTTAACAGACATCTCATTGATAAGTGACAATAATGATCATCATGTGGGTTTTATGTCGATTTTATCAGAATTCTCTTTGCATGTATTTTGGATGCTAGAGGAAACTTAGCTCTAAAACTCAAAGGCAAAATCCATAGAACAAACAAGATGTATTTGTGAAACACAAATGCCCACAAAGGCTATTAAGTCTAAATAAGGCAAATTTTGCAATATCCTACATGTATATTTTGCTTACACCCCATCTCATGGGAATATGAATACAAATTGTAAAAGCCCTACCTCTTACATGTATGATTCAAAATTTATAATCCATGTTAAAGTTTTTCAAATGTAGATTAAAAGTTACAGTAAAGGTCACGAGGTGAATGACCTTAATGTAATTGTAAAGGGCTTTACTAATGAAGTATACATGCAACATATTCTGGGGTATAAAAAACCGGTTCTATACTTTTCAATTCCTTTGCTATATGCAGCTTTTTCAGTTGGGAAACATGCAGGATCTGTGAAGAAGAAAGGCATAATATTAGATCTACAAATATAATTTATGTCTTTGCCTGCATTCATTTACCATCAAAGAAACATGTAATAAAGCAAGAATTGGATCAGTCATGACACTTCATAAAATTTCAATATGTACAAAATGTGATTACAATTAAGGTTCATGAAAGCAATCCCAATGCAGGTTACTTTAGACAGGAAATCTGATCTTCATATAACTGGATGCCTCATCAAATGAAACAACACAAAAACTAACATTATCATAGTCACACCAGAACCTTTGATCTTCAGATGACTTGATCTAAAATGATGATTAATAAAAAGTTTAGTGCCTAGTACAGATTTCTGTTCTGATTTATCAGCACTAGGACCAGCGACTGCATCGATCCAGTCAAAAGAGGGCTCTCGAAGATTGCTCAAAATATTGTTAGTGTTTTTGATTTCGTCATTGTTACTACCAGTATCTCCAAATTCTTTTGGTAGACAATTCAACACTGGTTCTGACATTTTCTGAGTAAATCCCATTAAACTATAAGTATAAATTACTAAGTCCTGAATGTTAATAAGTCCAAGTATAATGGAATTAAAATACAAAAGAAAAAAGAGGAGTTACTGGCTCAGTTATGTGGCAGAAGTCACCATGGAGCTATACAATAACTGAATATTATAATATACAATATATATAATTTACAAAGTAAAATCCTGAATATCACCAAAATTCACCATTCCTATTTCTATAAAGGCCACATCTTAGCTGTTCTGGGTTCATTGCAAAAGTGATTTGGGTGTTAGATTGAATCTTTCACATGATAACCTTGTGACTTGGTGCTGAAGGGGACTGACAGTCAAAATTTGACAAGTACAGGAAACAGGACCATCAATTTGTTGATTTTGGGTCCAATTTTGGAACCCATTCCTAATCATAAAAAGAGTTCTATTTTCCCAAATTACCATTCTAAAATTCCAGAAAAATCATAATGTCTTTAACGTAAAGATTTTGACAGAGAAAAAACTCTCATTAATAAGCAATAAAACGTCATAACACTTGTTACTGCACTAAAATTTGCGTATCTAAAAGTATGTCATTGACGATCGATACATAATTTGTAGGGCAGAAACGATATGCTCTCCCCACAATACGATTCTTATCATGATATGGCAGTAGCAATATGATGATTTTTGATATGATACAAAATTTTTTTAAATTGTAGAAAAACTGCATTAAACTGAGTAATCGCTGAATCAAACTTTAACTTATGTAGTTTCTTTGGGATATCTACACTAACTTTTAATATCAACATACATTAATCACTAATTTCTTGGTCATTAAATAGTTGTTTTAAAGATCAAATATCTAACAGTATGAATTTTATTTATATTCAGAAAGTTTTAAATGCTTTTAATGATATGCTTTAATTTCAATTAAATTGAAAGAGCTTCATCCTACAAAGAACTTTGACAATCTTAGAAAAGACAGGTACCTTAAGTTTTAGTCTGTAAATTATACTATAATTATGACAGATTGTACTGTACAGACTTTACAATATCTAATAAGTATGTTTGCATATGTCAATACTTTCTTGATGCTTATTTGAGTCTGCCAAAATTATTAGACTGTCACAGTGTCACTATTTCAATGCCTGACTTGCAAAATAAAACAGATGAAACTGAAAATTCTATAGAAGTGTATTTATTTCAATGTCAAAACTATACAGCTTGTCATCTGTATATTAAAATTATGAATTTCATTGGTAAAACACCATAAAGATTTTTCAAAATGAGGGACTTTTTTAACCTCAAAAGAATGTTTTTGGATTACAAATTGATACTTAAAAACCGAGGCCCCGTATCGTGGTATGCATGGCACGTTAAAGATCCCTCACTGCTTCGGGTGGGTCTGTTGCAAAGGACAAAATTTGTATGCCCCGCAACGGGCAGATGCCGTCACCATATACGTGAAATATTCGTGGTGTGACGTAAAACAAAAATCAATCAAATTGATACTGAACTGAAGCTGATTGTCCATCATATTTTGTTGATCGCTTACACACACACTCTGAACTGAACATACATAAAAATAATAATCTTACATTTATAGTACAGATGTGATTGGTACTGCACATCTGGACATTTTTTTGCATTATTTACATCACAGGTAAATGGATGAATGATGGAACCAACAGAGTATATTGCAGGGCACTTTCCTGTAAAAGTCATTAGAATATAATTAAATACCAAAAATATAGAGAGTACTTTATTTTAAAGTTCATATATGAAGGACATGACAACAAAAAGTTTAAAAGTGATGAAAAAATATTATGCACATTATATTATTACCAGTGATTACCAAACAAAAATATGAACAGCTGTACAAAACATATATGAAGAGAGCTAATTTAAGAAACAAGGGCAAAGGGCAATGCCTAGCATGGCATAATATATGCACATTGCTTCGTTTGATGGGAAAATCTTTTTAAGTGTGGAGGTTTCCCTACCCCCCACCATCAATTATTCACATGCTTTGGCCCATTGCAACAACCCTGTGTAATATCACTAAAATCTATAAAGGCAGTACGAAGTTATAACCAAGAGAAGAATTTAAATCCCCTCCCCCTCCCTATTTCTTTCTTCTACGTCA
The DNA here is from genome assembly GCA_035048485.1 of Pteria penguin. Taxonomy (NCBI): domain Eukaryota; kingdom Metazoa; phylum Mollusca; class Bivalvia; order Pterioida; family Pteriidae; genus Pteria; species Pteria penguin. The sequence continues at coordinate 15,623,801 of CM068582.1, forward strand.
AAAATGTAAGAATACAGAAGAAATAAATGGTGGCTACCTCTCCATAATCTTAGCATCCAGTAAAAATATCATGAAAATTCTTTGACATAAAATCAAGTTATCGCCACAGGAAGTCATGCTATAGTACCATTTTAGAAAAATAATCTAATTCCTGTAACTCCATAAGTTCAAATCAGATGAATCTGATAATTGAAAGGCAGCTTTCTCTCTGTAATCTTAGCATCAGGTAAAAATATCGCGAAAAGCATTTGACATAAACTCAAGTTATTGCGTGCCATAAGAAGTCATGCTATAAAAACATGTGTAAAAAAATCTAAGTCCCATAACTCCCTTAGTTCAAATTAAATAAATCTGAAAATCAAAAGGCACCTTCCTCTCCATAATCTTAGCATCCGATAAAAATATCACGAAAAGCATTTGACATAAACTCAAGTTATTGCATGCCATTAGAAGTCATGCTATAGACAAATGTGTAAAAAAAAATCTAAGTCCCATAACTCCATTAGTTCAAATTGGATAAATCTGAAAATCAAAAGGCGCCTTCCTCTCCATAATCTTTGCACCAGGTAAAAATATCACGAAAAGCCTTTTAAGTAAACTCAAGTTATCTCATGCCATATGAAGTCATGCTATATTACCATGTTAAAAAATAATCTAACTAGTCCTGTAACCCCATAAATTCAAATTGGATGAATCTGAAAATTGATAATACGAAGTATTTGTATTAATTTACTGGAAATTCAGCACAAAATTAATGAACCGAAACAAAATTTGAATTTGATCTGTAATTCATCATGGTAAAATAATGTACCACATATCAATAGAACCTCTGCAAGCATGATGAATAAAACTGCGGAAAACTGAGTTTTGTCTTAATTTTCTAAGTTTAAGGGCCATAACTCAGAAAAAAATTAAGAAACCAAAACAATACTTTGAACCTGACCTGTAATTTATCATGGTAAAGCAATGCACCAAATATCAATTGATTATCTGCAAGCATGGAGAAAAATAGTGCAGAAAACTGATTTGCTGTACTGACAGGACGGACTGACGGACAGATACAATGACTCATGGATGGACTGACAAACATTAAGTCACCTTCGACAAAATTCACCCGTAGGGGACTAATAAAATCAAGGCTGAATGAATACAGCCCTTGAGAGCAGGTACTAAGATCTGTTAATGCAATTAAGCCACGAGTAACCATTTTTAGAACCCATATAAACACAATAAATTTCATAAGAATAATACACAAGATATTTATCTTATTTATCGTGCTCCAATAAATGGATGATTTTATACTATAACTGTCCTAAAAGAGCAATTATCCTCCTCTGTACCATTACAATCTGGAAACATATCTAACAAACATATAGATGGAAATAGTGGAAACAGAAAATGTACCCCCTGAAATTTCGTTAGTGAGGTGTTAATAAAAATAACAGAATTGTAATTTATATGCGCTGATCAAAATGATGTTAAGTGAAATTTTACATAACTAAGAGAGGAATGTTAATCAAATATTACTTTTGTGTTTTCATCAAACTCTACAAACATATACAATTTCAATATTTTTTTTTTATTATATGGATTTCCCATATTTTGATAAAAATTTGTGTATTAAAAGTACTCAATATTTTTTCTGAAATCAACACTAGTCTTGCACAAATAAAATATCATTCATTAAAAATTCCAGGAAAATTGATTCTTTTACTTACCTGGTTCTATCCATATCCAAGGACCACAAAATTCAACAGATCTCTGCTTGTATGGATAGTCGGGTATACAGTGATAAAACATACCAGCACTAGGATTACAAGACTTCCCATTTATTGGTAAATTGAAATTGAACTCAGTTTTGTTACCTAGCTCATCATCATAGACATCCTTACAAGTTTTATCAAATATTTCCGTTATGTCTGTTAATTGACCCCTAACCTGAACACTTAAACTGACAAACAAACAAAGTGAAGCAATTTTCCCCATGATTTCTTTCATCATGTAAGCTGTTTTTACTTAGTGAATACTGGTATCTTGATATATGCTCAAATGTTCATATACTGCCAAAATCTGATGCTAATTTTGTGTAGATTGATCAACCTGAAATATAATTAACTCACTCTGAAACAGCTAAAAAGCCACTTAGTAAGGTAATTGTGATTTAAACAACGTATCATTGTTTACACAAACACTGAAAATTAAATTTCCCAGTAACTAAAACTAAATTTAAAGTCCAGATTCTAACTTCTTGATATTATTAAACATCCCTGACTCAAACTCCACTTCAGTCAAACTGTTTGTTACGGGTAACTTCAATCTACAAAGAACAAAAAAGCAGTATGATAACACTTGTAACAAGAGGCCAAATAGGTCTATATCACTCACTGCAGCATATTTTGCCCATTCACAAACAATTGACTGCTGAAAATATATTTATTCTCCTTTTCGTTGTGTTTTTGATAGATTTTTTTAATGACTTGGTTAACATACAGTGTTGTAAAACATATAACAAGAGTTGACAAAAGACAACAGAGCTCGCCAGTGGCAACCACATTAAAATAGAAAAAGTTTTTAGTAAGTATGTCAATCTTCAAGGTCAAGGTCAAAACATAAAAAAAATATTAGATATGTAATAAGGTCTTTTCACTGAAAAAAAACCCCACACATACACATGAAATATTTAAGCCCATCTTTTACTGTACATAAGTCATGACCAAGAATAAAGTTTCTAAGAGTAGGTCACACTTCAATGTCAAGGTCACAAATTTTGGTACCCAATGAAAGGCCTTAGTACAAGGGATACACATGTGAAATATTAAAGGCCTGTCTTTAATGGCTCTAAAGTTATGACCCTGGTTAAGGCTTTTGTCTTTTGTTTAATCAAGGTCAAAATGTAAAAAAAACCCAAAGAGTATCAGTAAAACTGATGGATGCCAGCCAAACGGCAGTTATAATGCAGAAAACTGATGACTCAATTCATATACAAAAAAATCAGTAAAACTGATGGATGCTCAAAGAAGCACAGCAATAATGAGGATATTAATGAATGACTCAATATATTAGAATTAATGTATTAATTGATGACGATTTCAAATCTCAATGTATTATATGAATATCCATATAGAAGAACAAGTGATCACAGTATCTTAAACTAAAATGAGAAAGTTTGACCTTAATCAGTTATGAAACAAAACTTTTTATCGTGACCTTGACCTTTCAGAAATGACCTTGAAAGACCTTTGTCCAAATCATGCAAATGGGAAGTTTGAACTTTTTGTTTTACAAGGTTTAACAATTTGCACAGTTGTTAGAGTGATGGGCTCACTAATGTGAGGGTAAACAAGAGTATTTGGAGAAAACCTGTATGTCCATGCCAGCGACCTTTAAAGTATCTTATACATTGTATACAAACACTTTTGTACTCCTCACACCACTGGGACACTAGGTTTTCCAGGAATCCATAATTATCCACTGTGCTGTGTGGTACTGTGAGTGTTACAGTCACATCACATAAGTACTTTTTCATATTTTAAATATAAATGTCATCATTTTTCACAGGTGACAGGCACACAATGGTTGCCACATGTTTTTAGGGATATTATGGCTTAAACTAGAACTTTCAGAGCATTTGAGGCATTTTCCAATCTCCTCATGTTTTCAAAAGACTAAATGTACAGTCAGGTGTTACCATTTCATGACATGAAATTCTGACAATTTAAGTCATTTTGTTTGGTCCTGTAAAATTTGAGTCAGTCCTGTAAAGTCTGGCGAAGTCTGATAATTATAGCTATAAGAATGCAGTAAGTTAAGAAAATCGCAGATTTCCATATCCAAAATCTTAATAGACCCAATGAATATGAGAAATCAAGTTAAGACAAGATCATGGTCCAAATTTGAATAAAATGAGCAATAAGTTATGTTGCAAAATTATTACTATTATTGGTTGATGGTTGTTGGGGCAATATCATGTTATTTGCCCCGCAGTTTTCAACTGTATATATACACATGCCAAGTCTCAAATAACTAATTATCATGCCCGTATTCTAATGGGAAGGGTATATTTAGATTTCCTGGGTCCGTTGCCAGTAATTAAAAATAATAGCTATATTGATAATGGTAGATGAGTATATGAAAAATGAGTAGAGCGTATAGCATTACCAATGCAAACTGAAGAAGTTACTGCACAAACTTAAGGTTTGGTTTTCCTTTTGAGATATTTACTGATCAGAGAACAAAATTTTTCAAAGACCTTTGTGAGAGAATGGGTATTGATAAAACTTGTACCAACCTCTTTCAGGTCTTCAGCAAATGGTCAAGGTGAGCAGTTTAACTGGACTTTTATGGATGCTGTAAGATGCTTTGTGAGTAAAACACTCATAAAATGGGATGACCATTTACCACAAATAGTGGGACAACTAAGATCTGCAGTGGGGAAGTAAGAAGTCAATCAACCAGTTGATCTAGGATTTCCTCCATCTACCCAAGATTATGCTGATTATGATGAATATGTGGCAGAATTATCTGAAAAATTACATTGGCCCATAGATTAGCATGTGACACCTGGAAGACCACTCAAAACCTCATGAAACACAATTATGACATTAAGATCCATGTCAATTATTATAGCGAGGAAGATGTAATATATGTGCTAAATATGGTTAATGTACCGGTAATTAAGGGTAAATGTCGTAAGCTTATCCCTGCATGGAAGGGCCCCAGAATAATCATTTAAAAAATCAACTGATTATTTGTATAAGATCAAACTAGGGAGTAAAATAATAACAGTATACCATGTAATCTCTTTTGAGATTCTTGCACGTGGCCGTTTTATTATGCTGCCGTTTACTATTGCCACTTGCCGAGTGGCAATAGTAAACCGCAGCATAATAAAACAGCCACGTGCAAGAATCTCAAAAGAGATTATATACCATGATATGATTAAGTTCTGTAATGAACGGCATATACTCCAGTGGATACAAAAAGATAAACAGGGAATAGATTATTCTTTTAATCCTACATGTACTTATTGCTTGTCACACTCAACGGCCATATGCGGGATCATTCATGATTCAATGCAATGAATGTCTGGAATTATTCTATGGTTCATATGCTGGGGTTTCAATGGATGATGATATTGATATATATGAGTGTCCACAGTGTATTGGTACTTAATGGCAATATGTATAGATTTAGAACTTTAAGTAATATATCTATATCTATGATAAAGTTATCGTATTTGCAGATTTCCTTATCCATAGACTTGTCACTTTATCTTGTGTTCCTGGAGAAGCCCTTTCAAACACGGAAGGAATGTTCCGATATTCAGTATTTGACTAAAAGAGTGTGGTTACAAGTTTACAAGTTTTAATTAATTTACAATTGTTTTATTCCGTATTATACGGAATAAAACGAGACTTTGTAAAACAATTTAGAGACATCGGGGCAATAACCAGATAGCAGTACATTGCCGAGACATAGACTGTTTTCAGCATACTACTAAATGACTGTAAAATGAAAACGAAAGTAGAAAAGTAAAAAAGGTCGTTTAAAAATTAAAATGTATATCTAGATATACCGTATCAGTGTGTACAGTATATATCTATAAAACAACATGTCTTATATACCTCAACCATTATCTTTAGGTTTCCTTTTCCTTTTCTTTTTCGAGTGAAACACAGACCTACCCAGAAGGTGCGATCGGTGGGACTTTCCATGCGCTAAAAATAGAAACTGGCGGGACTTTCCATGCGCTAAAAATAGAAACTGGCGGAAATCTAGTTGTTTCGGCACCTATAGTTTGTTTCGGCACCCAAAGGCGGATCCAGAATTTTGTGTTGGGGGGGGGGGGGGCGAAGTTAGGCGAGGGTTCTGGGGACCGCCAAGGTCCCCAGCATGTCCAGGACGGAGCCCTGGTGGGGGGACCAGAAGGGCAAAGCCCTCCCGGAAGCTCCCGCAATTTGGCAATTTTGGGGCCTAAATATTGTACATTGTCACTTCAACTGACTGTCCTCAGTCGGTACCGTATCTGCTGTGTAAACGAAGCTTTTTGTGATGTTATTCATGTCTTGTTCATACCTTATTATTATTCTTGATGTACATGTAGCGGAATTGTCGTACAGCTGAGTCAGATCTGATTTTCAAGTAAATATTTATCAGCTGTATCTCAACGTTCATCATCATTACTTTTAGTAGACTGTAGACAGAACCGAAGCATCAATATCAACTAGAACAGTCCTAATGGGACTAATACCCCCGCGGCAACATTGGGGTAATCTATGCAAAGTACAAGTGCTTTTTGTAGTAACGAATAAAAAGTCAAAGGATGATAATTTGAACGTTTTATCAGCAATGATAGATTAATTGTCCATCAGCCACTCTATTGATCGAATTCTTTACTTGGTGAATTCGGTACTTGGTGACACCGTATGATGATTTCGGCTCACTGATATGGTGATTTCTGTACCGATGTTTACTTTTTCAGTCTGCTGCCTCTCTCTCTCTCTCTCTCTCTCTTTAGGTGAAAAGGGGGAGGGGAGGGGTGAATTACGTCCCTCCGACTCTGCCACTGTTTAAATAAATAAATTATACTCTCTCTCATTCAGCTGCATATAGTCCAGTCATGAAGATGCTGTCTCGCTAGGCCAGGTCGGTGTTCCAGGACAGTTGAATTTCTTGGACCTCGTTGTACATCGCCAAAGAATATCATAATCTCTCCCTTATTTTCTAATGGTATACGAATGCCCTTCACTAGAATTCCGGCAACATTGGCTTGCCCCGTGAGTTATCATGATTTCTATTCGTTCATGCTTCACCACATAAAACAGTGTCGATGATGTTATGAAGAATAGAATTCACGAATTTCTCAATGACTGTTTGGAAAGTGTAATTAAAGTTTCTATGAAAATGCTGGTATTTGAAATAAAAATTGTGATGTCATGATAGTATATAAACAATAAATGATATCACCATACCATATTAGCATTTTACCAAGATATAACTTTACAAACAAAGCCCATTTGAAATATTTAAAACACCACATCCGAAAGAATTAAAAGTTACATATCTCAAAGAGTGACAGACAGACTGATCGAAAGTTACATACAGATGGTGTAAAGTGTTTGAAGCAGACAGACGAGGTATCTTGATACACACTATGAATGATTCAGGACCACTACTTGCGGCTACATGTAGATACACTTATGAAATGTTTAGTTACAAACTATTATAAAACATTCTAAAATGGTAAAAAATCTGATTGGCATTATCATGTATGCATATTTCTTATTCTCTATGTGTGATAAACTTACTACTTCTCTTATTTCTTGATGACGTTATCCATTTTAAATCAGATAACGACATAGGTTAGATATCGGGAGGGGAGACATTTATTGGTTGTGATTTGATTAATTTACTTCCACTTACCGGTAAATTGTGAATCTTGCGAAAAAGTGAAAGTTAGTTTGTTTTCACTTTAGTTTAAACAGAGTGTTTATTCAGAAGGCAGATACAAGTATGACAATCTTAAAAATTAAAATATTGAGATTAGAAAGCAAGCGATCATCGCCAATATAAATTCCTATCTCATTTTTATTCTTAGGGCGATGATGATATAATTTAGTCTACTTTGTTAATTTTGCCATATGAAGATATGGAGAGGCAGATCAGATTACATGTATTATCAGACAGGACTTTGATAGTGTATTAGAAACAATTTAAAATAAGGAACAATAAGAAAAGATGAGGTTTGATATAAGGTGAAAAATTTTTTAACTGGTTAAACTTAAAAGTTCAAGCTGGATAAATCCTATATAATGATATATATAACTTAAAATATCAGTAAGGAAGAAAACTGAAGACATCTGACAAAGCTGTATGACAAAAATCACCGAGGACCATGCAATAACTAAAAGATGTATAAAGGTTATTAAATATTTTAAATTGTACCAATGGCATCATATATTATGCAAATAGGTTTTTTTTTTCAGAAAGATCATAATTTTTTATAATGGTTAAATTTCTTTTATTCTTAATGTGTTGTTTTAAAAATAGTACAGTACACATCTTTAAATATTGATGTTAACTTGAGATCTACTTATATACGCTACCCTTTATAAAAAGTATACACTGACTTTTTTCATTTAGCATATAGAAACAACAAAAATTAATTAATCACTTGCGATCTTAGTAATACATAAATTTTATCTGTTGTCTGGGAATTTCTTTTACTATCGGACAAAATAATATTTAAAAAACGTAAGAATTTGAAGGAATTTAACATTTTTATTAAAATATAATCATTATTGATCCTCATTTAAGAAGTTCTTTTTATTATTGGAGGGTAATGTATTCTGACAATAAATGTATACAAATTTACCAGCCCCTCAAGTTGTTTGCGTCCACGATTCACATGTATCGTAGGAAACGCCATGTTGAAGGGGCCGTGCAGGTATGTTGCACACAACCCAGTCAAAGTGCATGTTAAAATCGTGAATTAAATAATAACAAATTATATTTATAAAGAGTTATGATGATAAGAGGCTTTATTGGTCAAAGACTTCTTGCACTGTCGTATTACGGAGTTATATTTTCCACATTTCCAAGCTTTCAATTATGCTTTGTGTTCATAACACTTCTCATAGTTATAATTTTGCAGAAGGATAAAGTTTTAACTTTACAACTATTGTCATTCTTAAACTTGAAATGCCTTGTAAAAATTTAATGCAAAAAATGAAAAACGAATAAAAAATATCTGGTTTTCGTTTGCAAAGCTTACTACATGTATATCAGTTGTCTTTTAGAGAAGGCTGGTATTAACCAATCTACTGATAATCCTACTTATACTCGCTCTACGCTCCCCAACAGATGAAATTATTGATAATCATAAATCTGTCTTGAGTGCCTTTAACTTATTTACTAAAGATAGTGAGTTCGAGTTACTATCTATATTTATATTGAATTCCAATTCTACAAGAGAAAACAGAAGACATCTGTCAAAGCCATATGACACAAATCACCAAGGACCTGCACACAAAAATGATAATAGTAGAAATTACACGGAACGACATTACAAAAATATTCGATTGTGCTGCGGTTACGATACCGACTTAGGACGGTCAATTGAAGTAACAAACGTCACTCAATTGGTGTGGTTAACCGGATTACGGGCGCCCACCTTCCCAATCACCTTAAAAGCAGCACAATCAAAGGACACACATTTAAAAATTTATAAATAGTCCTCCATATAGAGAACAATTATCAACAGGTTTCTCAAGAAGAGAGGTCATAAAAATTTATCACACACGAAAAAATCAAGTAAATGCTCCACCAAACCTCTATCAGTCCTTCTTACAAAAACTTTAGACGTACTCTGATGTAATTCACTCTAGAAGTGGTGTTAATCAATTTTGGATATAAAAAAACTCCAAAGAATTACTGGAGAGCTTAAAGAAGCTGAAAGACAGACTCTTCGAAATTATAAATAAATGGGGTTTTTTTTCACCAGAAAGGGTTTATGCAGATATAAATATATTATGTTAGAATATCTAGACACATATTTTGAATCGACATCTGACTTAGCTATAGGGCAGGATTCACCAAGGAGTTGTACAATAAAACTTTGTAATACATAATGCAATACATGGTCATTTGAGTAACAAACGGATCAACGAGTATCTAAGTTAAGAAATTTAAAAATGTAAACACACATACTAATGTAGAGTAAGCTTATGATATCTAAAATATATAGAGAGCGACATCAACATGAGGTCACTGTGCTCTGCTGGTCTAGAAGCGAGTTCAGACCCCCTGATCTGTAGAAATCAGGACTAAAAGTCAGAGGGGACGAGGTTCGGGACCATGTTTTCTCCGAAAAGATTTAGACAAGGTCCGTCATGGAGTCCCAACCGCTTTGTTAGACAGTGTGCATAAAGCTATATAGGCGCCCAATACAAGACTGATAGTCTTAGTGATGGTCATTTGGTCTTATTGTCGATGTAGAAGACGTTTGACAATGTTAGATTCTGACAAAATGAAGTTATAAATACCATATGATGGAATTCCTAGTACATCGCCATACAAATATGAGAAATATACGATAGGAAATCCAATGACGTCACGTTTATCAAATATGTAAGTATGAATATTGTTTTCAATAATTTTAATGTTTAAAACCAAAAAAGTAGGGTTTTTATCAGAAATATTTGCTTTGGTTAGTTGAAGAACAGATGGATAATGTTAGATATATAATTTTCAAATACATGGTTATCTATTATCAAAATGTCATCTGAATGCCTAGGGTTGCCATTAAACGTATAATTATATAAGATCGAAGTGTCTGGAGTCTTTGAATGTACTGCATATAATCCCAATGATTTCACTAAAGATAACAATACAAAAATTAATCTGCAATAAGAGGAGTGCAATTAGTGCTCATAGGAATTCTAATCATTACAGAACTCTTTACAAGTCCAATATTTATAAGAGTTGTTATATTGTTTGTTTAAGAAAAATTACAGCAATCTGATGTACATAGGTACGCTATTGAAACATCAACGTATCAGACACAGCAACTTAGTTTCAATTAAGGAGGATGGACGGCGCCATTGTGAAAATGGGGTGTTAAAAATTTAAATCTATCTCGCTTGGACAATAAATAACCAATTCGTATCAACGACCTACAGCACCAAATGAACTGGACTTCATGTGCTCTATAACTAATAGTTTAATGACCTGTGGGAACGAGATACTTTATCTTTTAGCTACTATGTAAAATGCTAAAATCGTAAATCAAGCGTCTTCCAAGATGTATCGATTTTATTTTCTTATGACACTTTTAACTTTTATAAATTGTTTTTTAGTTTGTTTTTTCTGGGATTTTTTTTCTATTTCTGAATTGTTAAGAAAACGAAGTCATTTGACTTTGGGGCTTTAAATTAGAACTTTCCCTAAACTGTGTTGATACAGTAGTATCAATACAGTTAAAATGGAATTCACCACAGAATTACAAGAGAATAATTTCAATTATATTCAGCCATTCAACAAGTATCAACTTGATATGCCCTATTGGGAAAATAAGCTCCTTGGAGTTAGCGAAGTCATGGGTTCGAAATGTTCACATTTAGTCAAGGTTTCGGCAAATGTGTTGTAACATATATACTTGTGAAGGACTATGAACCTAGATATGAAAAGACATCCATTTACCGTCAAAAACACCTATCAAAGAACACCATCATGTGATTTTGAACAAAAGGCAATAACTCTAGAATACATAGGTCATCCGTGATCAAAGTCAAACTTGATCACAAGTTTCAGTATATCTGTAAGCATAGTCAAGAAAAGTGCGGAAAACTATCTTTAACAAATGTAAGGTAGCGGCATACCACGCTACCTACAAATTGTTTTTAAGAAACACCACCAATGGATCCACCAAGGAACATTATATCTTGGACGATATTTCCTGTGAATGACTCAATTAAAGACACTAAAGTTCACGCTTGTTTATCTTAGAGACTTGTAATTATCATGATTGAATTGGTCAGTTAATGGCTAGTCTATCTTGCTTGTTTATCTCAAAGTCTTATAAATTTGTGAAATAATGGCTTCGTGGGGTACGTGGTAAAATAGTATAATTATCATAATTGGACTGGTCAATTTATGGCTAATCTATTTCATTGAGGAAATGGATAGTATTTCAATATATAAAAGCAATTGGGGAGTTTAATTAAGTTAGACCTCGGGAATACTTGATAGACTTCAGATCTATTTGATTCAGAAAGAACTTGAAAGAACTATATTGTGAAACATAACATTGTGATCATCGTAACTGCCGGGTCTCCCCCTTTTTCACGTCGCACGAAGCTAACTTGCTATCTTGTATGTTGCTGTAGAGATTTTATTAAAAGTATTAACTTTCTTACTGACTTATAATTTTGTCGCATAACACAATGCACCTTGAGGAATCAAACACACACCACCCCAACGCGAAGTACTACCCTACACAAAGCGTAATAACTCTGGAAAAAGTAGGTCAACCGTTACCAAAGTCGGTCTTAATCTGTAAGGGAAAGTTTGCAATCAAGTTTCAGCTTCATCTCTGAAAGCATGGCCAAGAAAAGTCTGGAAAAACCAGCGTGGCAGACAGACGAACAGAGTGGAAAGCTAGTCCCCTCTGCTTTCACCGTTGCGGGACTAATAATACCGAGATAAAATTGTATCGAGTTACAATCAAGAAACTCTCTGCCTACGGACGAACAGACAAAGCAAAACAAGTATACCCCTTAGAACTGTGTTTGCTGAAGTTAAATGATAATACTATCTAACATGCTACAAAGAGATTTGCTTAGTAAATCCTAATTAAGAGTATCTATTTCGAATTCAAAGGAGTTTTCTCATGACATGAAGTGGCATAGCTTAAGGTCAAGATATTTCACCAAGGATCAGGTGGCCCTGAGCTTGAATCCCACCACACCGCCATTAAATTCCGAGTTATCCCTCATGTTACTGTAGATAATAATCTTCATTGCTTTGAATGAGTGTGTACAAACTTTGTATATATCTATTTCATACGACCTTAAGTAGGGCATGCAATTTACTTGTTCGCACTCAATAGATTTTGGATTTCCAGTTTCGGCCTTGAGCATCACAGACAAAACATAACTTACTGAAATGCACAGATTGTACAATAAAATATGTTCTTACAGTTTTAATACATCCAGGATTAAAACGATCCACACTAATAAAACTGAAAAACAGTAAATCTTTTAACTTAATATTTATTTTATCACATTTAACCACAACAATTAAGCATTTGCTCATATTCAACATAATACAAAAATAGGAATATATAATAAAAAACTAGAAGTTTAATGTGTCAGTGCAACACAGATGCCCCCGCTGGCATCTAAGATAGTGAAATATAATTGCCAGAGAAGAAATATTTGAAAATTCCAAAAAATTCTAATGCTCAAGGGCAATCACTCTGTCAAAAATTACTGGAACACACCCATATTCTAAATTGACCTGCATTTTCCCTTGATACATCTATATACCTAATATCAATTTAATCCATCACACATTCACTAAGAAAATGAGTGGAAACTGTCATTTTTAAGAAAGTTTCTATGTTCAAGGGCAATAACTCTGTCAAAAATAACCAGACCATTCCCATATTCACACTTGACCTGCATCTTCCCTTGATACATCTATATACTTAATATCAACTTATCCTATCAAACTTTCACCGAGAAAATTAACGGAAACTGTCATTCCTAAGAAATTGTTTATGTTCAAGGGCAATTACTCTGTCAAAAATAACTGGACCAAACCCATATTCAAACTTCACTGCATTTTCCCTTAATACATCTGTATACCCAATATCAATTTAATACATCAAGCCTTTAAAGAGAAAATGAACAGAAACTGTCATTTTCAAGAGATTTTCTGTGTTCAAGGGCAATAACTCTGTCAAAAATTACTGGACCACACCCATATTCGAACTGGACCGGCATCTATATATACCAAATATCAATTTAATCCATCAAATCTTTGAAGAGAAAAGAATGGAAACTGAATGATGACGGAATGACGGAATGATGAAATGACAGAATGACGGAATGACAGAACATGGTAACACTATATGCCCCATCCATTTCATGGCGGAAGCATAAAAATAAACAAGAGCTACAGCTAGCATGGCATAATACGCCTGTTGCTTGGTTTGATGGTATGAAAATTTAACAATCTTGTAAAAAATTATTCAAATCTGTGCATTGGATCAACGTTATGGATTTACTAAAGATTTACCCATCCTATGCACTGTGACCTTGCCCTTACAGATATGACTTAGCTCAAAGTCATGACACACTCTTGGGTCCTCTGCAACAATTTTGTGAAATATTACTCAAATCCATGCAAGGGGTAATAAGTTATAGCCCACACAAATATTTATCCATCATATGCAGTGTGACCTTGACGTGGAAGATGTTACCTTGGTTTAAGCTCAGGATACATCCTTGGGTCCTGGGCAGCAATTCTGTGAAAAATTATTCATATCCATGTTATGGGTAAATTGATACGGCCAAAACAAAGATTTGCACAGCATATGCACTGTGACCTCGATTCTGTGAAATATTATTCACATCCATGCAATGTGTAACAAGTGTTTCCTACCAAGTAGTACTATGACCTTGACCTTTGACCTTGAATAACTATTGGCATCTTTGTTTTGGCATGAGGAGTAAGTGTACCAAGTTTGACAGTCCTAGCCCCAACAGTTTGATCTGTATCCTGCCTACAAGGGTTTCCTACGAAGTAGTACTATGACCTTGACCTTTTTTTACCTCTGACCTTGCCTTGGTATGAAGAGTAAAGGTACTAAGTTTGACAGTTTTAGCCCAAACGGTTTAGTCTGTAACCTGTCTACAAGGTTCTGACAGACGGACAGAGCAATATAATAATACATCCAGTCAAAGACGGTCATATAAAAATCTTATCTTATTAAAATGTGACTTGTACTTGGTTCCTCTACAACAATCTCCTTGTACATGGAGAGTATCGTACAAGAACGAAGTACAAGTCGCGTTTTAATAAGATTGTATAAAAATCACAAAGAATTGCAACAAAAATGCTGAACAAATATATAATTTCATACATTAAAACATAAAAAGCTGTCTAGAAATATTCTAAATCATGAAATTTTAAAGAGTATATCTGATATATTGGTTTAATTCTATTGCAGTACAGAGGTTTTCCTGAAATGATGGGCTTTATATTATGAAAAATTATGGTAACATCATACTAACTTTAGTTTATACTAAATTGTGACATGAAGTCTGATAATTGGGCTGCTGCTTGATGAAAACTAAGAGTATTAAATACAGCAAGACAGATCATGTATCAAATTTTTTAAGTACCCAATATTTGGTACACATTATGCATTGATGTTACAAAATATAATATGTATACATATATAATACACATATATAATAAAGTATAGTATATAAAGTCAAGCAGGTCACAGTTCATACAACATCAGATCATCAATAAAATCTAAACTTTACAAACACTGTAAAACAGGTTACCAAATGTAAATACATCAATACTGCCACATTATGCTGTTTCTATTATGCGGTAGTGACCAATGGTTAGCAGTGGTGGGACTACAAAGCTTTGGGTAGAAACACTGGCAACAGAAGCTCACACATGTAACCCAGGTCCTACACAAATGTGTTCCATTGAAGGCAACATATGCACAGTTCACTCTCAATAAATCAGACACAAATAATTCAAGAATTAGAGTTCAACCATGCACTTTCATAAAATGCTTCAGGTTAGAGTATTCTTGTCTGTAAAATAGCTCAAACAATATAAAATTCTAGTACTAGAAACACGTAATAAAAACTGAATAACGATTACAGTTAAAATAACTACATCTATAGAAACCAATTTCCGGGAAGGGATCTGCTAGTTGAGTTTATTAAAATCAGGAAAAAATAAAAATGAGAAAGGGTCAAATCAATTCATCTTAAATACTACTATGAAACATATTTGTATCATCAATTATGTACAATTTATGTAATTGCATTGCTATCAACTCGGATGAGTTTAAAAAACCACCGAATATCTGCATGCTATACTTCAAAGACTACATTGAAAAAGAAATCAACTGCAGAAAGTTCCCATTATATGGCATCTCGATATTCATTAAAACATTAATCACATTTTTAAAATTCAAGTCAAGTTTTATTTGGATCACATATAATATTACATACAGTCAAACTTCGATATCTCGGAGTCGGAGGGACCGTGTAAAATACTTCGAGATATCCGTAATTCGAGAGGATTTTGAGGATAAGATCACAAATTTAGAAGTTGTTAACATACGCTGATATATTTGACACGTGTGATTGTTATAGTACGTGATGTATTTATCAAGAAATATGCGTTAATGTACATACATGTAGTTACAAAATAATTAATCTAGATCTCATCATATCTTTTATTTATAAATATATAAAGAGAATATACTCCAAAACTGAAAATGTCATGTTTGGTTCTCAGTAATTTTGTATGTTAAATTCAATACAGGACACAACTGTCGTATACTATACTTTAAACCATGGACGGACTAATGCATGAGACAACGTGAAGAAATTTGTCATAATTTTATTTTATTCAAAACACATCAAGCTACTATTACTTTGCATAAAATTACAATGACATACTCATGGAAACCAGGGACATATATATATCTAAGATTTAGATATATACGTCCTTGTGGATACGAAATAAAAATAGATTAATTAACAATGTAAAGAAATTTCTTTAAATGCAGGTATGAAAAACTGAGTTAATGTCACAAGTTATTTTCTTAATTACAAGGTCAAATTTAATAAACTATCATCATGACTGTGGTATCAATTAGTATAAATATCAAGGTATGAATGGACTCAATCGATTATGTAATTACTGCGGCTTTTATACATTGTACACCGACACAGTCAATTGATCAAACTGTTCGCGCGATCTGGCAACTAGGAAAGATGCAGCGGGGAAAAAAGAAGCCAACTTCGAGATAAACCTGGTGAATAAGAACTTCAGGGCTTGAAAATGTATTTGAGATAAGCATGGTATTCGACTCATCAGTCTTCATCACATCCGGGTGAATTTAATCATATTATAACAGAATTTTTTTCGGGACCGAAGTCCGATTCGAGATAACCCGGGTATTCAAGATATCAGTGTTCGACATATCGAAGTTTGACTGTATATTCAAAAATCTTCATGAGTGTCCATTACATACATCACATGTACGGCATTAATACTATATGATAAATCTATAATATTGCTATATATACAAATCAAGGAAATTAACAAAAAATTTTAACACTATGTACACCATGTTCTGTGTTGAAAAAATATTTTATACAGAAACAAACATAAAGTCTAAATTCCAAGTCTTAGAACACTTATGGTGAAACATTACCACATGTATGTTTAAAATAAACATTTCTTTATTGTTGATTTGAGTGAAATCTAGCACCTGCTAAGAACATGTTTGAGTGGAATTAAATTTATCCAAATTTAAACCCTCCCCCTCCCACATCAGCCAAATCACATACACATATACAATGCATTTATTTCACACAAACACATGTCATATATATAATATATATATTAATTGCAATTTACCTATGATCAAGTTGGCTTAATAGTTTTCTCGAAATATTTTTGCAAACTTGTATCAAAATAGTTTTAACTACTTTCAAATGATAAGGAGACTGGAAAATACTTTTTCAGGAAGGACCAGTAAATCTGGTTTTTGTTTTTCTTTATTTATTTTTAAGTTGGGATTCTGGGTTGCTCATAAGTGAATCTACTGAAATCTGGTGGGTTTAGTTTTCTTTTCTTATACTCGAAGATATTTGAAATAAATAAATATTTTCTTTACAACTTGGCAGTATTACAGAACAATAATTATAGACAGTATCTCTGTTTTTGTGCAATTTCATGTCATATTTGAAGATAAAATCTGAGATATCGATCCAATATCTAAAACTCGCAGTCCAAAAAGCATGACAATATATATCTACATGTATTTATAAATATATCACAAGCAAGAAATCATGGACTCATGTTAAAACAGAGATTAAATTCCTGTAAATGACTAGTTAAAGATCAAATGACTACATGACTACACATCTACCTATTGACGTATTAATTCAATCCATAACATGCACGAATTAGATCTCAATAGATACGACTTTTATCTTTAAAATGAAATGTATCATTTTGAAGCACATTACAAAATAAGACCTTTTACCGAAAAGATTTTTGAAAATAATGTTATTCGTTCCAAAAGAGATGATTAAAATTTGTAATGAATCTTATAAAAGTTACCATATTTTGTTCATATTTTTTCACAAAAGACAAAATTGCGGAAAAACTCACGGTCAAAATTTCCTTAATATTGTAACTTATTAATATTCATTTACAAAAATGAATTTCACCATGCAGTACCTCTGCACTTTACGTTTTTTATATTTTTAATTAGGGTAGATAACTCCTTTAAGAGAATTCACAATCCCAAACTTTACAGTTACAAACATCAAGATCATCTATGGTGATATGCATCTTGCTTTAACAAGTAACCATAATATTTTATCATATTGTGTGTTGAATAGCTTAATGCCTGTTTAGGTGGGTACTGTGCTTTCATATCGTGTTGTCATGGTAACAGCAGTGCTTAAGCAGTAGCAGGATACCATTCTGCATTCCAAAACTACACTATGTAAGCATAGTTGCCGTTGTAACATGCATAAATGGGTGACAAAATATAAAATGTCTTACTCCTTACGAGAGATATATAAAAGGCTAAGCACTCTGTAATTGCATTTAATGTGCATTAATCTCTTTGCGTGAATATGACATAAAATGTCATGAACAGGCTTGTAGTACAATCATCATATAAAAATATCTCAGAGTTTTGTTATTTGACTTAAATACTATGCGTTTCAACTAACTTAAAGCAAATTCCAAAATTATTCTTCTTCTTAACTTTTACTCCGTCTTGTTTTCTGTATAATAGGAGGAAGTGTTGGTAAAGCAGGATGTGCATCTCTTAGCTTCACTGTCTTTGTTATGTTGGTCAAATGGTCATCATCTTTGGTTTCCTTATAGAGAGTTTTATAAATGCTCAATCTAATCCTCATGAGTTCCTCAGCTGAATCACAGTTCAAATCTTTGGCAATATGACAAAGCAACTTGCAATAAAATTGTGTAAATCAGAATGGGATACAAGTAGATTCTCAGCAGTCAAATCTTTCATCCTTTCAGACGGTTTTTGGTATTGTCAAACACAATAGGCAAGTTGAATCCATTCCAGTTTTTTGTGGCTGAATGGATTAACATCTGTTCTTTCATCCCTAAGGTTATTCTAAAATGCTGTCATACCTAGATCTATTGGACTCGAGGTCTTTTTCTGAAAGAAACACCAAAAAAAAAATAATCCCATTTTTATCATTAATTGTTGAAACATCCAATTACACATATACTATAGAAATGAAAATCAAGTTCAATTAATATAATAAGGAGATTTAAATCATTTCATGTTATCATCTCATAAACTGTGTTTGCATATACATGTTGTATGAACATATAATGTGGTTTCTGGTGTTTTTGTCATCATTATATTATATTATTTTTGGGGGTCACATTTTACACGTCATCTTACAAAGAAAACAACTTGACATATTAACCGTAAAAGACTTTGTTGAAACTTTGACAAGTTTGCACTATACTGTTCATACTTTCCCAACTGGGCCTTAGAGGGAGACATAATGGGCAGACTTTGGGTAGTAGTAAAGCATTTCGTCAACAGTCAATGTGATCCGAGTTTAATGTCAGATTGAAGCTGGTGTGGCCTAGTGGATAAGGTGCTCGGCTCATGATAGAGACGTTCTGGGTTCGACCCCCGCCCTGGGTGCACCGGTGTTCTGGTTTTTTTTTTCGGATAAGACAGTAAAAACTGAGGTCGGGTGTCATGGTAGGTGTGGCAAGTAAAAGATCCCTCACTGCTTCGGGTGGGTCCGTTGGTAAGGTCTAAATTTGTATACAAGGCATCAGGCAGATGCCGTCATCATGTACGCGAAATATTCGTGCAGTGACGTAAAACAATAATGAATCAACAAAATTTTAATCAATTAATCTCAGATTATTCCACAGTTTGTATGAGACTGATAAAGTGATGAAATTGAAAGAGTATTGAAAGAGATGGAAAAACCTCTACAAACCAAATAAATACATTAAGGATATACAGATTGTGATATCTCCAGAAAATTATGCTTTTACATTTTTTCTTTTAATTCCAATCCTCATTGTTTGTGAGGCCCATCGCAAATGGCTAAGTTCAAATTAATCAAAATGCGGTGTTTGCAATTTTGGCATCAATAATTTATCGGGAAATATTTTTAACATGTAAATCAAAATCATATCATTAGAATATTCATTTTGTTTTCTTCTCATTTCTCAAATTTCATCTCATTTGGAGTAGAAATAAAGAAATTAGGGCAATTTAAAAATAGCTAAAATGATTAAAATATCTAACGATACCGCAGCGGTACAGCGAGATGTTTATTTTGCCTTATAATTGACGGCGCGCTTAGAATCAATGAGCATAAAAGCGGTATGTTCACTGGCGTTGTTCGGGGTCACAGTTGTATCAAATCCAGTGAGGTGAGGTTTTTCAGGTAGATACGTCCATTACCTGTAAACAGCTGATCGCCGAAGCGAAAACGATGTGCGATGCGGGCACACGTAAGTTTCATATATATATAATTTTCAGTTTTTAATTTATTTCTACCGGCCCATAATATGCGATAAGTATGTTTCCCCCTATTCATTTGATACCATTTTTATGAAAATATACCTAGAAATGACTACAAACATTTGAAAATAAAAAGATAGCGTCTTCCTCTTTGCCAAAACAACGGTCCGCCATATTGTTTTTACGAGTCATTTGATTACATCGATATAGATAGTAAACAATCGTACATTATACAGTTCTCAAATAAGAGAACACATAACGAAAACAATGTCTATAGAAGTAATTATGATTATCTTATTTGTGAAAAAATTACCCCGTAGCTATTATTTACAAAGTTTTATTTCTCAAAAGTTTCATTTCATCATTCTTGATGCAATTTAAAGAACAGCGTGGGCGCGTGGGCTAATACTTACCATGGACGATTTTTATATTCGAATTGATAATTATTTGTATTTACATTAATTAAATATTTGACGATTTCATATAGTTTATTGTAATTTTGTAGCTCTATTAATACGATTTTACACGTGTTTCCTCCGACTCGGGGCGACCTCCACGTATTGTCATATAGAATTATGTACAGAAATACACATTTCAATGTAATAAATACCAAGGCATATATTGTGCGATGAAATAAGACATCATTTCATCATTGAGTTTACATTGACACCACTGTTTACAACTTCAGACTTATATTTTAATTGTAGATAAGTCTAGACCTCTGCGAAAGGAAGGGGGGGGGGGGGATTAATTTATTCATATTTAAGCAGGGACGTACATATCTTTAGATATATACGTCCCTGATTTAAGGCAGACATTTTTTGTTAAAGGAAAAATGACGAGACTAAGAGCCTCATTCAAATGATTTGGTTTTAATCTTCTTTAATTAATTTTGGTATTTATATCAGTGGCGAATCCAGAATTTCCGAAATGGGAGGGGGGGGGGGGAGGCGCACAAGTGAAAGTCCAATATAAACCAAAATACTCTGCCAATTTAGGGGCGAAATCTGAAGATCTAGGGCGATCACCTGTCACCTGTGCGGCTAAATTATTACGTAATATCACCTCAACCGGCTGTCTGACCCAGCAAATATCAACCTTCATTTCGTACATTTTGACAGCTTTCAAGATATTAATTAGCGATCTTAATAAACTGGGTATTCATATTAATGAAAGACAAGGACTAATTATCAGGTTTCCTGTTAATTGTGGATTATCATGAAGGAGACATAAAGAACAGGACTTGAAATCAACCAAACTTTACGACAATTTGTATTTATGAAGAGTTTATATTTGAGATTATAACACTCTTATTAAAAGTTTTTATGTTTTTAAAATAATGAATATAATACATATAGTAGATTAATATAAAAAAAACTAAGCTATACTATGATAAATTAAAAGGTATGTGATATTTTTCACATTTTTTAAAAGAGTTACCCGCCCCTGATTTAGGTAAAAATATTTTTGCTTATAAAGAGCTTATTTTTTGTCATACAATCTAAATTCCTTCAAATATCCTTATAAGTAACCATTTTAAATAAGTTTTTACATTATTATGAATCGTTGTATAAGTTTTTAGAAAAATGACCTTGGACATTTGGACTTCGTCATTTTCATCAAAGTAAAAAAGCATTCTTCGTCAAGTTTAAGAGATTATATTTGAGATGATAAGACTTACAACCAATGTTTTTATCTTTTTTCGTAATACCTGTAGTACATAAAGTAGATTAATATAAATAAATCACAAATTTTATGCATAACTGATTAAGTTATACACTCATAAAACTGCGAGGTTGTGCATTTTCATTTGTTTGAAAAAGGTGTGAAAATGCAATATTGTCCATTTTCAGATCCTCATATCTTGTAAAGTACTCGAGATAAACCAATGAAATTTTCAGAGTTTGTTGACTATAAAATATGCTTTCTAACTTACTTATTTTTTGGTATATTGTGATACAAGTAAATTATTTATAGGTATCTAAAAAGTGTATCTCATGTGTTTTTAAGGAAAGGGTTTGGGCCTCCCTATCATTGTACAATGTTACTTGATTGTCAAGAATTGTACAAGTAGATACTCATATGCAAATATGGGAAGATATTATAACCAATCACAGCTTAGGAATTGATATCAGTCATATCATCTTACTCTTGATCTGTAGTTTTATTCATGATTTATGATTTTGACATGGGACTATGCATCTTCACACTTCTTACCCAGAAATAATTATTACACCTCTCTTGTAAAACATTATCACTATTTCTCAAGAAAAAGAACCAAAAAAACCCCAAGACTTGTCAGAGACAGCAAAGTTTGTCTTATAAGATGTTTCTATTAAATAGATTATTTGTCCAGCAAATTTGTTATTCTAAAACCTGACAAAATGAAAGCTCTGAACACAATGAATCCAATCTCGTTATAAAACCATATCTTTATTCTCCTTCTCTATTTTCCCATTGCGGATAAAGATCTGGCCAAACTCTGTAAGGGGACATGTTCTAGTGAACTCTGGTTTTCAGCCAATCAGTGGATCTGCTACAAATTTCTAGGAATGAAGTACTTACACATCCCCAGCGTGCGTGACCCACAATGTGATTTTTGAACAGTGTTTGTCACATATGGTGTCACTTGCATGTGCCTAGCCGAGTCATTGATTGGCTATGGGAAATAATGGTTTAGGTGACTGAAACAACATCAGTATTCACCAGAACATAGCCCCTTATGGGGTTTTGCCAGATCTTTATCGGCAATGGGACTAATAGAGAAGCAGAATAAAGATATGGTTTTAATCAGATTGCAATGAATCTATATGGGAAATCCCTATCTCTAATATTTCAAAAGAATAAGCCAAGATGAATGTTTTTGAAAAGAAAGTCAGTCTGAGGTCAAAATAATTAGGTCAAATGTTATGACACAAAACAAAAGGATCTGTCACAAGGATTCTACGCATGAAATATCAAAATCCTTTTATATTAAAAAATTTAGCTCAGATCAAAGTCCAAAGTCAAGATCAAAAGTCAAAGGCCATGATATCAAATGAAAGCTCTTGTCATGAGAAGTTATGTTTGAAGTATGAAAGCCTTACCCCTATCACTTAAAAAGATATAGTTCAGTTTAAAGTTTTGTCTAAGAAAGCCAAGCCCTCTGGGTCCGGCGCCATAAACTGAGAATATACTTAAGTCAAAAATTCATATTCTTCTGTTCATCAATGAATTAATAACTAGGATTTGGATTTTATGTAGTTTTATTCTACTGATAAATAGAATTAAACCATTCTGCATTAAAATTTATTTGAATGTTTGATAATGGAATAAATCAAAATGAAATTTTTTACTTAAGTATATTCTCAGTTTATGGCGCCGGACCCTGGTCTTTCATTCTGGCAAGCTAATTAATGAGGAAATGTAATTTCATGTCTCTAAACTTTTTAAATGGCTGCAATGATGACAATATTGAATTCAATGTTCAATTTTGAAGTGTGGAAGCTCCCTTCCCCAATTATTCGGACTCAAGACAACACAGGTTTTGGCCCAGGTCAACAACCCTTAGTAATATTATTGAAATCCATAAAGGCAGTAAGAAGTTATGGCCAAGAGAGGAATTTAACACCACTCCCTATTTTTCTTCTACATCACAAATGTAAGAATAAGGAAGAAATAAAAACCAGTAATACATATTCATATTAAAGTTCATATATATTTCTAGCACAATCTTAAATTTGAAAGTGATTGAGTGAGAAATGAATTAGATTAATAATTTTCTGAAAACTTTTCAAAAAGAAGCTGTGTTTGTAAAACACAATGGCAACAAAGTCCAAAAAGTTATTTTTAGTGTGAAGGTCATTGTCAAGGTCAAAAAGTCATCGACTTTGGTGTCATTTGAAAGGGTTTTATTATTTAAGGATGAATGTCAAATATGAAGTCTCTATCTCTCAAGGTTCAAAAGTTATGGCCAAGGTTAAAGTTGACCACAGACAAACAAACAGACAGGTAGGACAAAACAATTTGCCCCTGATCTATCAATCTGGGGGCACAAGAAAAGAAAATCAAAGACACATATTTCTGACAAAGGGGATATTTTCAAAATTGAAAGACATAACTCTGGCAAAACAATGTCAATCATACCGAAATGCAAACTGGTACTTACCCTCATTGATACAAAATTATATACCAAGTTTCAATTCAATACGTTGAAAGACTGCAAAAAAAAGTCTGCAAAACATGACAGACAGACAATGCCATAACATAATACATCCTGTCTATGATGGGCATATAAAAATGAAAGCCATATCTCTTACTATTCAGCAGATATGTCCAAAGTCATAGGCGTAGAGTTTTAGAAAATTGACTCTTAAGTTAATGTCAAAAGATGCAGTACTAATGAGGCTAAAATCATCAAAGTTGACACACATGTTCTCCATGATGACAAAAAAATTGCCTGTTGTTTGTTAGGGTTAAGCATAAGGTCACGGTCAAAGTCAAATTTTGATATTGTAGGGAAATATTGAATTATGGAACACTTCATATGTTTCATGGTCATTGGATGAAGGTCAAGGTCACATCTATATATTATTGGAAAACCTAAAAAGCAAGAATTGCACAGTACTATATACAACAGTGTACTGAATTCCAATCAAAATTCTGGAAAACAGATTTCTCATTGACTATCTGTCAATAGACGGGCCATAACTGAGACAACAGTATTCTAAATATCAGTCAATTACCTCACAGTATAAAAAAAATTTAACAAAAATAAATATTCTACAGATCAATGTTCAGTCAAAAACAGTCCATAATTCAGTCAGAAGTAAACAGAATCTAAAGAAATTCAAAAGTGATCTTTCACTCTGTTATACAAAACAGTGTACAAACTTTCAATGAATTATCTCAAAGTTTAAGCTAAAATTCTTCTGGAAGACAGAATTTTCATTGATTTTCAGTCAAAGAAGGGCTATAACTCAGTCAAAAACAAACGAAATTTGCAGAAATGAGAAATTCATCTGTAACTCTACTACACTGTATATTGATAAGTGTACTAACTTTCAATCAAATACCTCACAGCTTAAGCTAAAATACTTTCGGAAAACAGAATTTTCATAATTCAAGAGCCACATTTCAATAAAAATTTGACAAAATCCCACAAAATGCAAGCTTGGTCTGTAATTCTTCTTTCTAGAATAGAGTACCGACTTTCAAGCTCACACCTCAAACATTAAGCCAAAAGAATTGTGGAAAACAAAAGTGACAGACAGATGGGCGAAGAGATTGATGGGCAGAGATGAAACCTATTGTCCCCCAGTTTCACTAGTAACAAGTTTGTTACCTTACAATCTTTAGTGTAAATAAATGCACTACTAAGAGAGATAAATCTTATTACATGTAAGTCATATTTTTATGTTGCCAATCTTTAACTTGAACCATTTTGCAACTGGAACATTAACTATCTAAATGGTCACTCTTAATTCAAAGTATCAAGAGGTAATTGCAGATTTGTGTAACTGGTCCTAATCTAATTTTCTTACCTCTTAAGAATTCCTTAGGGTTGTCAAATGCCTTTTCCTTAAAAAGGAGATCTATAAGATGAAGAAAGCCATAGTGTCTGCATTTGTATCCTGCTGCTTCCTCCTGATGTTCTATAGTAAAATCATCCTCAGACACTTCATCTGCATCACATCGTAGTCTGATGACTTCTCGTCTTTCTTTCTTTGTCAGTTCAAACTCATCTGATAAGTCAATTGTGCAATTGTTAAATGTTTTCATGTATTTATTTTCCTGCATGAACTTTTCTGTGGCCGTTATAACTTTCATACTTCCTTCACCTGCATTTTCCATCTCAGAGTTCAACCCTCTAAGACCACCATGATCCATCAGCCAGTAGTGAGGGATGATAAGAAAGTATGCGGTGTTTTTCTGAAGATTAAAATGTGGATATTCCGTTCTTATTGTAACACATTCCAGTTTTTTGAACTCTTGTTTCAAGTACTCTACAAGACCCTTTTTACCCGTCCCAGGTTTTCCCATTATAACAACTTGCTTGAGATCCTTTAAATACCCTGATGCCTTTTTTATGGCCCTTCTATGCTGAAACTGCCCTGAAAACAAAATGGAAAATGGAAATAAAAATTCTGTTAATTACAACTTATGATTAAGATATCATCAATATGACATGGACAGAAGGGTGGTAGGTTTTGACAATAGTTCACTTAAGCCTTTAGCTATGGTAAAGATTCTGTTTGACATTTTAAAAATGGTTACCATGGCACTAAAAGTCAATTTTCATCCCTCAGAATTCCGTTGATTTCATGAATGTATTGTAATTCAGAACGAAAGTGCCAACAAATGCACAATATGCACATGGCATTCAAAATACCTCCTATCTGTAGAATTATAAAAAAGGTTTTTGTTTTTCTTACAATAATTTAGCAAGCTGCAAATATTTGAATCATCTCCCACAAACTTACTATGTACATGTAAATCCAATTGGAGAGCTGGCCATAAATTCAAAATAACTATTCTGCAGGGTAAAGTTCACATACCTAGCTTATTAAGAGGTATTCTGTCTTCTTCTTTCACTGCTGCAATACAATCAACTTGTGTCAAAGATATTAAGGTACAGTAACAAAAGCAATGTTATTTTTGATTGATTCTGTTTGATTTTTTTTTTTCGTTATACATGTATATTATTCATTTCACTGATAATAACTAAACATATTAGAGGGAAAAAAAATTACCAAAATTATTAAGGAAGAATTAGTTACATTGTAAACTTCAAAATATTTGCCATTCTATTTAATACTAAAATAGTTGAATTAACTCTGACAGAATGAGACAATTAAAAATCACGTGTTAAATGATGTCGTCTCCAGTAGAGCACGAAGATAATGCTGGCAATGACGATGGCAGCGATGGCTATAATGACCCCAAAAACAATGAGGCCAATTGCATATCCAGGCAAACCAGATGATCCTTGTTTTCTACAAAATTAATGATATTTATAAAAGAATTAATACTGTTTTCTTTTTCTTAGTCAAGAAAATATAGAAATTTAGATATTATTTCCATTAAACAGATTTATACTGTCAAATATTAACAGACACCTAAGCAATGATAAATATTTACATTTCTACTTAATTCCCCATTTAAAACGCCCGAACCTATCCGAATTATGTTTCAATAAATTTTGTTGAACCTGATTACAACAGAAAGGGTGCATGAATATGAGACCTTGTCTAGATGCACTACAAATAAGTTGTGTACTACTATGAATTATATAGAAAACGCTACAAATTCAAATGAAACCACATGAAAGTGAATGAATCAACAGAGTTTAACTTTTCATAGTTTCATGGCACGATCAACTTGGAAAATTGCACTTTCAATTTTAATATGTGGAACAACAAACTGCACTTGTACATGTATTACTGCAGACTGCAGACAACACATGTCATTTCCTATATTATATATTGAATTTCTTTATAATGGGTAACGGACTGGTTAATTGCATTCCATCCAGATAAATGCAGAGTCCTCGCAGTAACAACCAAATGCAAACACATGAGTGACGACTACATCCTCCATAATAATACTGTTGAACTTGTATCATCCTCTAAATATCTCTGCATCATACTCCAATCAAACCATAAATGGGACAACGATATACATGACATCACAACCAAAGACAAGAGTTTCACTAAAACTGATGGATGCCCCCTGAACGGCAGTTATAATGCAGGAAATTGATGACTCAATTCATATACATAAAATCAGTAAAACTGATGGATGCTCCAAGAAGCACAGCAATAATGAAGGAAATGAATGACTCAATATATAGAAACTCATTGTATTAATTGATGAAGATTTCAAATCTCAATATATCATATGGATATCCAATTGAGTCAACTGAAGAACAAGAAGTGATCACAGTATCTTAAACTAAAATGAGTAAGCTTGACCTTGATTAGTTATCGTGAACATGACCTTTCAGAAATGACCTTGAGTGGCCTTTGTCCCAATGCCCTTAATCTAAGAACATTTTGGTGAAGTATGATCAAATTCTAATGAAAGGTATAAGAGATATGAGCTCGGATGGACAGACTGATTGATGGACAGACACACAGACATGATAGCCACTACATGCTCTCCCGAAAGTTTTAATACTAATGTGTATATATATTGCAGAATTTTGAATGGGGGCAAATGAAAAAGGCACCATCCATTTGATAATATAGGGAGTGTCTGGGGTTTTCATCCCAGTCACATTTTTCCTCTCAATTTTGAACACAAGATCTTTTTAAGTAAGGCCAGAGCAAGAATTTTTTCACTAATAAAACATTGTATAGTATTACAAATTTGAAGTGAAACAAAGTAATGTTTTGACAAAATTCTGCATTATTCACCACTATACAATCTAATATGTATTTATTAAGTTCACAGCTGACCGGAGCTGTCTGAAAATTATATTTAAAAAAAATTGGACAGTGACGTAGAAATATCAGAGGGCATTGTTTTAAGTACAGTATATGCCTAAAACAGTTCATTATGAAAAATTTCAGACGGCGCTACAGGGCTCGGACAGTCTATTTTACATAATGAACAAAAGGGGGTGTACAGGGTGAAAGGGAGGAGGAGGGGGATATATGGAGTGGGAGGGTCGAGGGAAAAGGATAGGAGGTTACTGCAGGGGCATGAGGGGGGCACCCCCTGTCTGCCCTTCATGAACTGTTTTTGGCATATATCCAGTACAAACATAACAGTACCCAAATAATAAATATCAGGTTTTTCATGATTGCTCGCCAGAAAAAAAGTTTTAATACCTATAATTTATTCAAAAGTTTGGGTTAAGATTGAGTGGGCAAGTTTTTCTTAGTCTGAAATGGTTCCTAATGTACTCATGCGTTTGTAAAAAGCTGTGGAAGTCCTCAGTAGGGCATATGTTGACTCGAATGTTTATCAGTGTAAGCATGACTGGTATGGAAGGAATTTACCCCCGAAGTATTAAATCTATGGCATTGTCGTTAAAACTGAAAGTAGAGAGACTTCATAAACTCGCTAATCGAGTCATGTCACGTGTTTCCAGCGATTTTCCAAATATGGACAGTGCAATGCTTCAAACATGTACACTTTACAGATGTAGAATTGTAACGTGTATATTCTGCAAAGCATTATATGGAAGTATCTAGAACTGCAAAATACTCTTCTGTTATAGTAAAATGTACATTCAAATATGCATGAATACAAACTTAATGTTTCACAGGAGTGGTTTTGCACAGTTAAAATTGCCCATGAAAGTGTATATGTAAAACATACAACTGCAATTAGAACAAGTGTAAATAATACATTTGTTCAAAGTACATGTGTAAACGATACATCTTCAATGTAAATTTACATCTCTACATGTCTGGATTTTTGACAACGAATACCCACCATATGAAGCATGGTCAGGAACTGGTTGGTATAAAAATTGTATACCGTAGATGATACCCATGTTTTTAGCACTACATGGTAAACAGTGTCTGTCAGCCTGATATTGGCATCCTAGCCTACACTTTTTACACCAACTCATTGATAAATAACACCGATTAAAGCATTTAAATGACTTTGTTTCTGTTATTTATGAGGGAACTTGTGTTATCTACACTGTATTTTTTATTACATTGATCGTGTGAAAACACGTAACTATGTATATTAAATTTTGTCCATTAACGATATCTAAATATATGGCATTATGTGATTCACATGTAATTCTGCATAAATGGGAACACTGAGTACTTCATCTCTGCAAAGTCTCATCAAAATCCTTCGAGTAGTTTTGCAGAAAAAGTAAAAAATGCGAGAAGTTCATGAAGCTGGAAAGATGGACGCCAGATGATATGCTATGACAATAGCTCACTTAAGCCTTTAGCTCAGGTGAGGCAGAAACAAACCCAGTACTATACTTCTCAGTTCCTTTGTTATTTGCAGTTTTTTTAGTTGAGAAACATCCAGGATCTGTGAATAAGAACGACATAATATTAGATCTACAAACATCATATATATCTTTGTCTGCATTAATTTATCATCAAAGAAACATGTAATAAAGCAAGAATTGGATCAGTTGTATTACTTAATAAATTTCTATGTACTCTGGGAGAAATACATTTCAATATGGCAAGTGCAAGACAGTACATTAATAAATCATTCCTTTGATAGATAAAAAAAACCATTTGAATTACTTCAATTTATATGAACTAGAGCATGTTTGTAAAACATATGCTCAAATATAGCTCAAATTCCAAGGTCAAGATCAGAAGGCTGATTGATTAATTGACTGAATAGTATTTTACGTCATTCCATGATTATTTCATGTATATGGTGACGGCATCTGCCTGATGCATTGCATACAAATTTATACCTTTGCAACGGACCCACCCGATAAGTGAGGGATCTTTTATGTGCCACGCCTACCGTGACACAGGACCTTGGTTTGTACTGTCTCATCCGAAAGACAGAACACCGGTGTGCCCTGGGTGGGTGTCAAACCCGTGACCTCTCGATCACGAGCCAAGCACCTTATCCACTAGGCCACATCGGCTTCAAGATCAGACGGCCACATATTGTAAAAAGTGAAAGGTCTTCCCACAAGGAATAGACATGTGAAATATAAAAGCCCTATCACCTACATTTACAATGTTATGCCTCTTTTATTGAAAGTGGAATGGAACAGACGGAATGAATGACAGACAGACGGACAACCCAAACACTATATGCCCTCTTGGTCTATAAGACTGTGGGCATAAAAATGATGAATTCCATAGGTAAAACACCTTAAAAGATTTTTCAAAAAGAGGGTGTCTTTTTAATGTAACCTCAAGTGAATCCTTTTGGATTGCAAATCAATAATCGATAATGAAATAAAACTGATTGCCCATCATAATTGCTTAACTGCTTAAGACACACACTCTGTATTGAACATACATAATATTCTTACGTTTATAGTACAGATGTGATTGGTACTGCTTATCAGGACATCCTTTTGTATTATTTACATCACATGTAAATGGATGAATGATGGAACGAACAGAGTATATTGCAGGGCACTTTCCTGTAAAAGTCATTAGAAAGGACTTAAATACTAAATCTATAAAAAGTGCATTATTTAGTACAAGTTGATATATAAAGGACATGACAATGAAACATTAACAGTGATGAAGAAGTTTATACAGTTACATTATTACCAATGATTATGAATGTGGCAACGGCCTCATATCCTGGAACATCCATGGGCCATTTGCAGAATCAATGTCCCAACAATTAATTTGATATGTATGTACCATAAACAAGAATTTCAAACAAGAGGCCCATATCACTCACCTGAGCACAAATTGCTTATTTACAATAAAATGACAGCTCATTTCAGTAGAAAATTTTGCTTTTTTTCTACAAGACTTTCTATAAGGTTTGGTGATATTTTGTGCAGTCGTTTCGAAGTGTCCAAAATGTGTCAACCAATCAGAGCCAATGGCGGCCATCTTGGGTTACGGATGGGCACGAAAAACCCAAACTTGGTAGAGTACCTTGAGTACTTACTTGCTATAAAGTTTGGTGAAATTCTGTGTAGTACTTCTGGAGAAGAAGTCGAAAATGCATCAACCAATCAGAGCCAATGGCGGCCATCTTGGATTACAGATAGGCATGAAAAACACAAACTTGGTAGAGGAACTTGAGTACTTACTTCCTATGAAGTTTGGTGAAATTCTGTGTAGCCGTTCTGGAGAAGAAGTCGAAAATGCATCAACCAATCAGAGCCAATGGCGGCCATCTTGGATAACGGATCGGCACAAAAAACACAAACTTTGTAGAGGACCTTGAGTAGTTACTTCCTATGAGGTTTGGTGAAATTCTGTGCGGCGGTTCTGGAGAATAAGTCAAAAATGTGTCAACCAATCAGAGCCAATGGCAGCCATCTTGGATAACGGATCGGCACGAAAAACACAAACTTGGTAGAGGACCTTGAGTACTTACTTCCTATGAAGTTTGGTGAAATTCTGTGCAGCGGTTCTGGAGATGAAGTCGAAAATGTAGAAAAGCTAACGACGGACAGACGACGGACGGTGATTGATCACAATAGCTCACTTGAGCCTTCGGCTCAGGTGAGCTAATAAAAAAACCCACCATTGATTACATGTATCAACAGTGTTTACTGTTTTGGTATACTTAAATTGACAACTAAAAAGTGGCTACAAACTGCAATATCAGGGAATAAACTTAACAGAAATTTTTACGAGCCATGTGGGCTCGTAAGACTCAGAATCTACGGGCCCACACCAATCTTTATGAGTCCACACTAAAGCCGTTCAAAATTGCAAGAAAAACTAATCAATTTTTTTTCTGAATTTTTATCATTACACAACAATTTCTCTCCAATTTTACTCCTTGAAGTAATCGTCCCGTTTTGTCGGCGATACATTTCGTTTCATGGGAACGGCGAAAAAAAAAAAACCTTCCTAAGTGGGCTTGTCGAGCCATAATTTAAAGGTCAAAAGAACAGTATTAACGAGAGTCGTTATTGGCTGATGGTGTAGGGAGAGAGGAATACTATTTCAGTGTATCAGGAGCTGTGATTGAATGAATTTATTTAATCTATCTATAAATAAAGATTGATTCTGCTGTAAAATCATGATTTTTCATCTCATTTCGCTAATGTAGAAATTTTATAACCTAAAAAGGGGTGGTTGCAGTATATAGAGATAGATAGATAGATAGGTTGTTCACGTTTGAATTTTGGGGGGTGACCCCCTTCCAGCATGATTTTCTCAAAATTAAGGTGGATAACCTATGGTAAACTGTTAAAATTCTGATAGAGGACGGTCTGACAAACATTTTGATATATGGATTGTATATAATTTCTATTGAAACGGTGAAGGTATGAGCCGACCGTTTCGATAGAAATTAGATTGTATATAGCTAAAATGCAGGATGTTGTGTAAATCTTGCTGGAAATTTGTTAATTTAACGAGACCTTCTGGTAAATGGAATTACTATGCTTTGACCTATATAAACAAACGTGAAACCCAAGGGCGTAGCCAGAGCGCAAATCATGTGTACGCACAAGAAAGGCAGGGGTTTGGGGGAAAAGAAAACGACCACCTCTCTCTCTCTCTCATGAGATACTATATTTTTGACAAAATGATGTGTACGCACGTGCGTATTTGGCGTAATGGTAGCTACGCCACTGAAACCAGATACTGCTAACTAACAAATAAAAAGAACATGTCCGAATTTGAAACATCTAGACGCTTAGTTCCGCT
Source organism: Pteria penguin (assembly GCA_035048485.1). Lineage (NCBI taxonomy): Eukaryota > Metazoa > Mollusca > Bivalvia > Pterioida > Pteriidae > Pteria > Pteria penguin. The sequence goes on from CM068582.1 coordinate 15,657,407, forward strand.
TACTCAGTGACGGAATAAGCGTCTAGATGATTCAGATTAGAATTCAACAAGGAAACGGCCGATTCGTCTTGCAGATTTTTTGTTCGCCACGTGGGCGAGTAGGAAGTGTTTCTTTGTCGTCCACAACAAATTTTACTCGTCTTGGGCGAGTGGGCGAGCGTTAAGTTTATTCCCTGATTATACATGTACATGTAAATTAAAAGGTTTTTTTTTCAGAAATGACAGTATTCAAATTCTGCTGTAGAATAGATAAACACAAATTGTCTGGGTATAATATGTGCTCATTTGCACAGAACAAGTGATCCAGTATTGTGGATAACCTGTACTCATGTGCTTGCCAATGTGAGTAAAATTTGTATAGGGTGATTGAATATTGCAAACCTAGTGCCTACATAGCAAATGACTTCTTCCCAGAAATGCTTCTTATTGTATAATGTTTTCAGAAGCAAAATCTAATATAAAGATTTGTCAAATTTATCTATCTCACCTTTGTAGTATGCAATAGTGAAGTCAACTGACTATCAACACCTTTGTTGCTTTACGTTTTAGACTCTATTTAATGATCATTGATGTAAATATTCCTCCAAGTTTTAATAATAACTAATAGTTTTGATGTTCTTTTGTCTTTCCAATATGATAAATAAACTTAAGTAATCTATGAAAATTTAAATATTAATCTTTCGATTTAGCTGGCCATCATCATGAGGTGATTCATGGATGGGATAACTAAATAGTTACAAAATAAAAACCAAAAAATATTACTTTATCTACATTTTAAGTACAAATGAGTACTTGCTGTTACACACTCATGAATTTGATTCGTCCCTGCGTGAATATTTCAACAAAATTGTTGAATGAAATATTGTTTTACTTTTCAATGCAATAAACACATAGGTGTTTGAAAAGAATAGAAAACTGAAGAGTCAACAACAAGTGTAAACATGATCCTGAATGTTTACAAGCAATCGAATGCATGTTCAAGTGGCATGACTGATATAGTATCAGTCTGAGTTCCCGATTTTATTAATGCACATCTATGGGACACGGCTGATAAGATTAATGCAACATTTAATGAGACAGCAGCACAGGGCGCCTGCTTATCCCAATCACAGGAGCAACACCTAACATTGCATAATATGTCTGTCACTTAAATTGAGGTTGGAAACATAAGCGCTGTGACCTTAACCTTGCAGATATGACCTTGGTTTAATGTCAGTACACACCCTGGGGTCCTGGGCAACAATTCTGTGAAATATTATTCAAATCCATGCATGTTATTCAAATCCATGCATGCATCAAAAAGTTGCTGCCCAGACAAGAATTTAAGTGACATGAGCACTGTGGACTTGACCTGACAGATATGACCTTGTTTCAAAATCATGACACACCCTTGGGTTCTGTGCAACAAGTCTGAAATATTATTCAAATCTGTGCAAGGGATAAAAAGTTAAGGCCTAGACAAAGATTTACCCACCCTGTACATAGTGACCTTGACCTTGTAGTTATAACCTTGGCTCAAGATCATGACACAAGCTTGGAACCTTGGCAACAATAGCGTTTTTTTCTAAAGCAAAATAGCATGGCGCTGCGTCAAGCCCTTTTTATGCGGCGCCATGCCCTTTTTCTCAGCGCCATGCCCTTATTTTCCCTAAGTTATTATTACGTGCGACTAAAAAAGATCGATCTTCATTCACGTAATATGAAACCCTAAAAAAAATCGATATTTACAGGGCAAGTATATTACGAATATCGCTTCGGACATGCCCTTTTCAACACTTTCCGCACATTACGTAATTGTCTAAGTCAGCTGTTTGACTCGCTAAATATCAGCCTTAACCTGTGTACTGCACTGCCTGCTACTTTTCGGTTGTTAATTGGGGGGATTTTAATCATTGTTAACTTTAGATTTAAAATAGGCTACATCCATATACGAACAGGGTTTGACACTGTTGTCTGAATGCCGAAATAATAATTTTGCAGGCCAAATTCACATCCGTTTTCGGTCAGATATTAAAGAAAATTAAAAGCAATTATTCTAGGATTATACGAAAAGTAAAACATTAAATGAAAATTGACTGTAATTAATATGTCGTCTCTGAATATCTTATTTACATAGCCAGTAACGATCTCTTAGAAACTTCACTCATACAAACAAAAAACTACCCATTTTAAATGCATTTCTTAACAATATTTTACTAATTTTCTCAATTTGACACCAAATATTTATGATCTACTGTCCACATTTCCTCTGATAATTTTGAACACTGTTGAGTAATTCCAGCGAAAATGATATTTCCGAATATCTTTTATCATTTGATACAACAATATCAACATAAGTAGTTGCAACAAGAGGAACAAAAAACTCACAAAGCGTATTTATACTATCAGACATGTCGTTTTTTTACGATCAAAGAACTGAACAATATAACTGATTATAAATCCTGACTTTTTAGTACTCTAGAGTCAATAGAATATTTACTATCTGTAAGTCAATAAATGTGAATGAACATTAACCGTTATAAGTTATTACTATTACTTATGTACTTTGAACTGAGACGATCACTTGGGCCAGCAATTTATTTACAAAGATCGTCACATAAGGCAGTCAAAAAAGTAACTAATAAGGTAAAGGGGACAGATACACTTTATATTTTCCGTTGATGCTTCCAGCAGTTTCCATTAAGATTCTGACTTTGAATCAATCACATCAATCACACTGCCTACATGTAACAGATCCAGGAATTTATTTGTGTAGGAAAATTGGGTGGATGGGGAGGCTGAGAGAACTTTTTGTTTTGTTAGTAGCAAATTGTTTTTCTTTATTTTCATCAAAATATTTGTCAGGTTAATTTAAAATTTATTTCATCCTAAAAAAAACAACTGCACATCAAATACTTTAAGTAACTTATAAGTCCTTCTGCACATGCGTACATCTAGATCTAGATTTTCTTTAATGATATCATCTTTTCGGCTAAAATAATGACATGGACTCATTCAGATATTTAAGTTAATATGTAAAAAATAATGATACTGTAAAGACTGTCTAAGGTACAATTATAAAACTTGCATTATCTCATTTTGCCAGTAATAGACAGAAGAAGCAGTGCTACTCTTGGAGAAGCTTAGATTAATTTACAAGAACATGAAACAGTATAAGTTTACAAATTTGGAATTAATGCAATAGTCAAAGCATATAATGGTTGCAATGATTTAATTGTAACAGATATTAAGTTGTAGTTCCTACAACTGTGAAAAGGAATTTATTTTGAAGACAAGTTGGAAATAAAATTTTCAACAAAAACAATGTTAAGTGTTGCAAATTACATCAAATTATCAATATCAAGAGGAATTATATTTTACATTTTCAAATATCATGTAAGTTAATAAAACAAAGAAATAATGCAATTTTAAACTAAATTTTTAAATATATTGGTGACAAAAGTCACTAAATTATGTGCCCTTTTTACCATATACCACGTTAAAAAGTGCCCTTTTGATGGAGAAATTTGTGTGCCCTTTTTGAATCCTAGATTTAACACTGAACAATTGTGCAAAATATTCAAACATAATAATTATATAGATTGATTTTCTTCTTTTTGTTTTTTTAGTATAAACCCTATCTTGATAAATATTTGTAGATCAAAAATAAAAAATCTTAAAGAAATCAACAGTAGTCTTGCACAAATAAAGCAGCATGCATCAGAAATAACAATAAGGAAAATTAATTTGTGTTACTTACCTGATTCTATCCATATCCAAGCACCACAAAATTCAATATATTTCTCCCTGTCTGGATAGTCGGGTACACAGTGATAAAACATACCAGCACTAGTATCACATGAAATCCTATGTATTGGTAAATTGAAGTTAAGCTCAGATTTGTTTCCGAGTTCATTCTCATATATAACCTCACAATTTTTGTCAAATACTTCCGTTATGTCTGTTAATTGACCCCAGACTTGAACACTTAAACTGACAAACAACCACGCTGATGCAACTTTCCCCGTAATTCCTTTCATCATTTAAGCTGTTTTTACTTAGTGAATACTGGTATCTTGATATATGATCAATGTTCATATACTGCCAAAATCTGACGCTTGATTTTGTGTAGATTGATCAACCTGAAATATAATTAACCCACTTTGAAACAGCTAATAAGCCACTTACTAGTGTAATTAACATCCCTAATTCAAACTTCGCTTTAGTTGCATACCTTCAATTTTAGATTATCGAGAGTCAACTGTATTATGAATAAAGGAAAAAATCAATTAAAAAACTTACACTATTAATATATTTAGTTAACATTAACATGAAACTTCTTGTTTGCTAAATAAGTTCCTTTCTGTTGATTCAGGTTGAGATGGGCATTCAAAGTTCCACCCAGACTACTGTAAGCTATAAATGCTTGTTCCTGATCAGCATCACCCCATGTGTGTTAACAAAGGCGATTATATAAATGTGATCATCTAAATGTTTTAAAGATGCAGATAGTTATAGGTACAGATATTTCGATACGAAGAAGGCTCAGTACACAATTTTAAGATGGTTTGAATTTCAGCAAAAAAGTTGCTTTGGTTCATGTTCTGTTAGTTAATAGTTTGTATCAGTAGATTTTATTTCTTATCTGGCAAGCTTTATTTGTGGCGAACATAATTTATTGAGGAAGAAAAACAGTCTGATCGTCAAAGTGTGCAAGAAGTTGAAGATAGTCTGATTGTTGAGAGAGAAATCTAGAGAGAATGACTGTGAGATGAACAGAGAGAAAGGATCTGTTAGAGGTTGAGATGAACAGAGAGAGGATCTGTTAGAGGTTGAGATGAACAGAGAAAAAGGATCTGTTAGAGGTTGAGATGAACAGAGAGAAAGGATCTGTTAGAGGTTGAGATGAACAGAGAGAGGATCTGTTAGAGGTTGAGATGAACAGAGAAAGGATCTGTTAGAGGTTGAGATGAACAGAGAGAAAGGATCTGTTAGAGGTTGAGATGAACAGAGAAAGGATCTGTTAGAGGTTGAGATGAACAGAAAGAGGATCTGTTAGAAGTTGAGCTGAACAGAGAGAGGATCTGTTAGAGGTTGAGATGGTTAGCAAGTCAGATGATGAATGTGAGGCTGAGTCAGATCACAGGAATCGGTTGTTTGACAGAATTCAATGCAAAATCCTCAAATTTGAGCAAAATGAGAGTAGGAATGAGAGAGTGATGAGTGAGATTTTGTATGAAATTGAGGCAGAAAATGAAGTATGTAAAAATAAAATGTGAAACAGTTACACATGTATGAATTTCATCTGAAAAGAATTTTTTAACTTCTGGTTCGACTGACAGATCTTCATTCAGGCTGCCAGATTGTATAAGTCTGTCAGTCAAAATGTCTGACAAGATTATTAAGTTTTCAACTGCTCTGTCATTGTGCTCGTTCTAGTTAGACTAATAATTTAAACAACTTGTGTAGAACTAGTCCGACAGAACTAGAAGCTTCTAGAGACTCTAGTTCTATTTTAAATGAGATAGTGGGTGCTTGAAGTTACATTATATCCATTTTTTCAGCCACATAGACTACACTCAATATACGTTCCTGGCTAATTAATTTGCCATAAAATGATAATTCATATTGTATGAAATTTACCTTGTTCTCTACTGTACTATATATATAATAAGCATAAATTATGAAAACAAAACGAAAGTAGAAAAAAAAAATTGTTGAAAATTTGAAATGTAGATCTATCTAGTATATCTGTACTGTACAGTAGATCTATATATCTATTAAAAGTCCTTTCTTACTTACCTCAATCATTATCTATAGGTTTCCTATTTTCATTTATTTTTTTTTTTTCAGTCAAACACAGCCGCATCATTTGATCGAAGTGGACTTCCTATTCACTAAAAATAGAAACGGTGTAGCGTGAAATCCGCCAGCACCGTGAAATTTGCCAATGCGCATGCGCAAGCATCATATCGACCCCCATGAAATTTGCCAGTCAGGCTAGTTTAAAGTTGATATATTCCTTTAAATTACGTTGATTGTGAATCATTTACTGCATATAGTATAAAGCAATCTAATACTGATTCAATCTGAGCACTGTCAAAAAATGACCGAGTATTAAAAATATTTTTTCTTAATGAAATGCTCAGACGTAAATGGCTGTTTCCGCACCAAGTTGTTTCGGTACCAATAAGTTGTTTCAGCAACTTATGTGTATACATGTAAGCCTACGTTTCGATGTCTTGAATTATTTCGACACTAGCATGACTATGATGTTTATAAATTTGTATTATATATAGACGGTCAAGATACAGTGATCCCTAGGGTCGTTGACGTGTAATGAATATGTCTCTCATTCACTGTTAGTTCCCAAGTAGAAATAAAGTCCAAATAAAAATTCAAAATCTATTTGTTTGAATGGCCGAATAATATCACAAATTGATGAAACTGTTTACTTTACAAAGTTCAAAAATACAAAATGCAATAATTCCAATTATACAAAGTTGTCCTAATTAAAAATGATCCAAAAAGCTAACTCCCTAAAAATGCTCTCATTCATTCTATATAAGTTGCATGTACAAAATCATTTACATGTAGGAACTCCGCCTTCATTACAAAAGTACAGCCAATCAGAACACAGGTTACATATCATGTGTGTTCAACATAATAAATTTAAATGATATCAATTCTTAATCAAGTAAATGACAAGCATAAGAACACCAAAAGGAATGATCGCAAGTCTTTGAAATCAGATAACTCGGAACAATACCCCTCCTATGCTTACTTTGGGAACCTGATAAATGACAGATTGAAATATGTACCATATGTGAACAGAAATAACTAATTTCATTTGCTAACATTCAAGGAATGTATTTCACCTGATATTATATCCCAGTAAATGTGAAAGTATGGACCAAATCACTAAGAAATAGAAAAGTTAAATCTTAACTATTAATAAAAATTTTAATAAATCCAAAATTACTCAATGTGATTTTTGTAAACTCATAATATTATACATATATACAACTTCCGCCCCATTAAAAAATTGATATTCATTTTCATATTTAGGTATAGAAAAATCAAGTAATATATGACTGAAAAAGAAATCAGTTGAAACATGACATACATTCTTATGAAACTCACTTCATATAATTATGTTGTAAAAGACACAGTGCATATAAAATTAATAATCATGTCACAAACGATTTCAGACACCTTGCGCTCTGTTCGTAATTGATAATACAATGTGCCTGTATGTACAAAAAGGTCAACTACGCCTGAAAACACCTTGATTGTACTGTGGTATCACCCTTGCGACGCATACATCTTGGTGAGAATGAAGTAACAATCAATTTCAGTCAATCATGAAAGTACAATACTCAAACAAACATAAATCTGCCAGTACAACCCTATGTAACCCTCAAGTTGAAACATTGTGACTGACTGGTTTAATCCAAACCAACTTGATCAACACATTTCTACCGCACCGTAATTCATGGTATAACCCTGGTGGAATAAAACATCCTTGGTTAGTTTAATTACAGGTGAAAATGTGTTATCAGAATCCCAATTATATAATTATGCAGGAAAACTGGTTTAATAAAAACCAACTTGATCAACACATTTCTACCGCACCGTAATTCATGGTATGACCCTGGTGGAATAAAACATCCTTGGTTAGTTTAATTTCAGGTGAAAAATGTGTTATCAGAATCCCAATTATATAATTATGCAGGAAAACTGGTTTAATAAAAACCAACTTGATCAACACATTTCTACCGCACCGTAATTCATGGTATGACCCTGGTGAAATAAAACATCCTTGGTTAGTTTAATTTCAGGTGAATAATGTGTTATCAGAATCACCATTATATAATTATGCAGGAAAACTGGTTTAATAAAAACCAACTTGATCAACACATCAACCCTGGTGGAATAAAACATCCTTGGTTAGTTGAATTACAGGTGAATAATGTGTTATCAGAATCACCATTATATAATTATGCAGGAAAATGACCATATAGCATCAAAATAATCAATTAAATATATTATTCTTGAGAATGGTTAATAAAACTATACTGAAGAAAATCTCATGGACCTATATATCAGGTGAATACACATGTAATTATCCACTGATTATAGTTACTTTACACAACAAATTATTTCAAGTAAAAACATAAAAAATTTCTAGATAAAATCGTGATAACCTACCACTACTTGTTCAATGAAACTATTTACATTCATTTACAACATGGGTGATGGTCTGGCGTTAATTCCACGTTCTGTCTTAGCATTCAATGCATGTTCCGGCACCCATATACTGTCCAGAGTCACGCTTGCCTATCACTCTCTTTATCTTATGATGACCGTCTGTATCACGTGATACAGAGAATCTTGAAAGATCGTCAGGGACAACATGATCACTATCTTTGTATCTAAGAGGTTTGTGTCGTTTTCTACCCGATGTTCTTCCGGCAGGTAATTCTAAACGATCCTCTGATTGTTGTTTCTGTACGTGTTTCTGTCCGTTCACATACACCTAAACAATGATGAACAAAGCTCGGTGTGAATTCTTGCATAATTTGTAAACTGTTGCATAGCTCATCTGTAACTGTTGAGATAAACTCGTCTCCATGATCAGTAATTAAGGTAATTTCTATTGAAACGGTCGTCGGCTCATACCGTATGAGCCGACCGTTTCAATAGAAATTATAATTAAGGTACTTCACACCCAAACGTGGTAAATAAACGAAAAAAGCGCATTACTCACTGTCGATGCATCTTTATTTTTGATCGGTATGGCAAACAAATTCTTCGAAAACATATCGACTGCCGTAAATATGTACGTATTACCGTCTGATGTGTTTGTAATATTCCATATAAATCCATTTGCCATACTTGGAAAGGTTCCTATGTCAAAGGATAGGATGTATTGTTTGTTTTTGTTGCATTCTGAGTCATTTTAGGTTTTTGACTGAAATCGTTTAATTACCATCAGTTAGGTTTTGAAATACACAAAAGGAATCAAATTCAGATAAACACGTATGTCCATTTTCACCACTAAATCCTGAAAATTTTTCTATTGGCACTTTGTCCGGAAGATTTTGATTTCCTCGATTATATCTTATTATTATTATTATTATTATTATTATTATTATTATCTGTTGTTCCATTTCTGCTTGTGAATATTGGAATATTAATAACTGTTGCCGGTGTAGATGATGTTGGAGTGCACATTTTTAAACTATTGTCTTTAAATTTAGATTCTCCACCATGTAATGAATATGTCTCTCATTCACTGTTAGTTCCCAAGTAGAAATAAAGTCCAAATAAAAATTCAAAATTTATTTGTTTGAATGCCCGAATAATATCATAAATTGATGAAAATGTTTACTTTACAAAGTTCAAAATACAAAATGCAATAATTCCAATTATACAAAGTTGTCCTAGTTAAAAATGATCAAAAAAGCTAACTCCCTAAAATGCTCTCATTCATTCTATATAAATTGCATGTACAAAATCATTTACATGTAGGAACAAAAGTACAGCCAATCAGAACATAGGTTACATATCATGTGTGTTCAACATACTGAATTTAAATGATATCAATTCTTAATCAAGTAAATGACAAGCATAAGAACACCAAAAGGAATGAAAGTCTTTGAAATCAGATAACTCAGAACAATACCCCTCCTATATGCTTACTTTGGGAACCTGATAAATGACAGATTGAAATATGTACCATATGTGAACAGAAATAACTAATTTCATTTGGTAACATTCAAGGAATGTATTTCACCTGAATATTATATCCCAGTAAATGTGAAAGTATTCCAAATCACTAAGAAATAGAAAAGTTAAATCTTAACTATTAATAAAAAATATAAATAAATCCAAAATTACTCAATTTGATTTTTGTAAACTCATATTATTATACATATATACAACAGGCGACTGTGACACAAAAATCAGTCCATTCAGAGGCACTGATCCTTCCATCCGCGTCCGACTGCATGAGGAGAAAGGCAAATGTTGCAACAGTGTTTAAGAAAGGGGATGTACATACAGCTGAAAACTACCGCCCTGTTTCATTAATTTGTGTGACATGCAAGCTGTTGGAACATATCGTCTGCAAACATATACTAGAATCTATATCATTAGGGGAGGAATAAGATTTTAACACGTACGGCTTTAGGTTTTCTTGTGCACAACCTACTGATAAAATATTACGTAGGCACCCAAGTTGACGTTGCTATATTTGATTTCTGTAAAGCATTTGACAATGTCAGGCCCACATAAGAAGCTACTGTATAAATCAACCCAGTACGGTATTGATAAAAACATCAACCTGTGGCTAAGCCATTTCTTAACCAACAGGCATCTGTGTGAATCGGCGGAGGCAGCAACAGTTGTGTCCGGGGTGCCCCAAGGCACAGCTCTCGACCTCGTCCTATTTTTATGCTACATTAATGACTTGGCTGATTCAGTGAAGTCAACTGTGCGAATCTTCGCAGCAGTGACGGATTTAGGGGGAGCAGAGGGGGCGCCTGCCCCAAATGACCCAAACTTTTACCAAAACCCTGTGTTTTTACACATTTTCTATCAAAATCAACAAAATTCGCCCCTGAACCCCCTCCTCCCGGGGCAAAGGGGGCACTGGATCCGTCACTGCGCAGAGATCTAAGTCGATGACTGTTTGTTATACCGCGCCGTTCGATCGAAGTCTCTCAATTCTCTGAAAACCCATATGTAGATGTCACAATACCTGAAGTCTTAAAATGGAGCACACATATAACAAACATGAATGAGAAGGCCAATACTACGCTTGGTTTCCTCAGCTGGAATTGTTGTCAAATCATTGTCCAGTGTCGTGTTGCAGAACCGCGTACTTAGCCCTCGTGCGCTCCACTTTGGAGTACAGCTCAATTTTATCTGGGACGCATACCTACGGAAGGATATGTACCAAAGAATTGAAAAGGTGCAAAGGCAGACAGCCTGCTTTATAACACGCGGATATACCTCAAAAGACCAGGGATATATCACACGTATACTGGATAGCCTGGAATTCCCACCACTGCAGGACCGGAGAAAAGTCAACCGTCCGCTGTTTTTCTACAAAGTGGTCAAGGGGCTGGTGCCAGCTTTGCCAGTTCATGAATACCTGACTCCGAATAGGCCAAACGGTCGCAGAGTTACCATTAACAAATTTACTGACTTCCAATTAAAGTGTTGATATTTAGATATTACCACAAACAACTCCGAGTGCTTTAAACCGTTTATGTGTAATATACAGTATAGTTACGCGTACAAACACTCACTTTATCCCAAAACAATAATTGATTGGAATCGTCTGAGGAAAGAATCGTACATGCGAAGAGCAGGCTGTTTCCGTACAGCCACCCATCAGCGGGATAAAGTCAACCCGCGCTCTCTCCCCGTCGTGTTAATGCTGTAAGGCCCTATGTACAACGTACTTATCTAGATCCACAGACATGTGTCCGAGTATTGTCCATTCAAAAAGGCTGAGATGTCAAGTGACTTGCGTCAGTGACTGATATCCCTTGGGATTTATCTTCAATTAAGCATATATATTCACAATATGATAATTAGAAAATATAGATAAGCAAATTAAAGGCGAAGAAATAAATGATCACTGATAATAAAAGACAATCTAATTAACATCTAGCTTTCTTTATTTCATGAAATATTTGTAGTTTACAGAATAAAGAGTGATGGATTTGAATTAGATTGTAGTAAATGAATGTATGTATGTATGTATGTATGTATGTATGTATGTATGTATGTATGTATGTATGTATGTATGTATGTATGTATGTATGTATGTATGTGTGTGTATGTGTGTATGTATGTGTGTGTATGTATGTATGTATGTATGTATGTATGTATGTATGTATGTATGTATTGTCAGACCCTCCTCTTAGAGCCTTCTAATACAATATTAACAGTTTACCATAGGTCTTCCACCTTAATTCGAGAAAATCTTGCTGGAAGAGGGGCACTCTAAAAAAAATTGCCATAATTCAAATGTAAACAACAATCCCTTTTTATGTCATAAATCTTTACGTTAGTAAAATAAGATTAAAATTCATGATTTTAGAGCAGAATTAACTTTATTTATAGATTGATCAAATAATTTCATCCAATCAGAGTCCCTGATACACTGAAATAGTATAGTCCCAAAAGCAGATCAGCTTATCAAACATCTCGTTAATTACCATGTTTTGATTTATAATATGGGTTAAATGGGATTCTTCGATTCAAAAGTTTGACTGTTAAACGAACTTCGAGTGTCATATCAATAACGCTGGAAGCTGGTTTACTGAAAAGAAAGGAATAAAGAAATTGTGATGCTGGTACTAGAAACGTGTGTTTAGACAGGGTAAATTTGCCATTTGCGTTTGATTTCGTGTTACATATGAGTTCTATATGTAATTGACTCTTCCATTTATGCTCGAAAAATTAATAAATCAAAATACTTACACCTCAGGACCAGCATTGACCAAAGTCTTCCAGATCTGATTGGATTCAGGCATCATTCCAGACGATTGATGATCAGCTTCTATTGTTCCAGTATACAGGAAAGGTGATAAGCATCAGGCCTCCAACTACAGACCAGTCTCCATGTAAATTACTGGAACACATCATTCACAGCCAGGTAATGGACCACTTTGACCAGCACTCTATCCTCACCAACAGTCAACACGACTTCAGATCCAAGCGTTCCTGTGAAACACAGCTAGCCATCATCATAAACAGTATTGCCCGCACTTTAGACCAGGGAGCCAAAGGTGACATTTTTCTGCTAGACTTCTCGAAAGCATTTGACAAGGTGTCACATCAGAGATTGCTACATAGCTGCGGTACTATGGTGTACGAGACAACACTCTGCTATGGATTAAGAACTTCCTGAACAACAGACACCAACATGTTCTTCTAGATGGCAATGCCTCATCTAGTGCAGATGTCATATCAGGAGTACCACAGGGAACAGTATTTGGCCAATTGCTTTTCGTCACATTCATCAATGACCTCCCAGAGGTCACCAAGTCATAAACCAGGTTGTTGGCAGATGAATGTTGACTGTACCGCCCGATCAACAACACAGAGGACAGCAACAGTCTACAGCAAGACCTTACAGCACTTGAGAAATGGGAAGAAGAGTGGCAGATGTCCTTCCATCCGGAGAAGTGCGTTGTCATACAGGTCTCATCGAACTGGAAAACAATCAGTGCAGACTACAGACTACACAACCGTAAGTTAGAAGAAGTGGACTTGAGCAAGTACCTGGGAGTTACAATCAGCAGCAACTTGAAGTGTAACAAGCACATTGATGCCATCACAGCGAAAGCCAATAGGACTCTAGGCTTCCTCAGCACGGATCAGAACCTACGAAGCCATTGTACGTACAACACTGGATTATGTTGCCTTCATATGGGACCTCCACAACAGCGGACAGATTAACCAGATAGAGAAAGTCCAGCATGGAATGGCAAGATTCGCTAGAAGGAAGTACTGGGACAGGAAAGCAGGCCGCGTCACCAACATGGTCAACTCCCTTGGATGGGAACCACTGCAGACCAGGAGAGTAAAGATCCATATTCTTTTGCTATTCAAGACTCAGCACAATCTAGTGGCCATTCCAGCAGAACAATACCTAATTCAGGCAGACACCAGTGGGCCATTTCACAAAGAATCATACGAACGATATTTTACGTACGCACAAAACAAATTCCTCAAGTCTTAAGGAATTTTTTGTACGTACGTAAAATATCGTACGTATGATTCTTTGCGAAACGGCCCACAGGACAAGGGGACAACATACCTTTCGCATCTCATTAACGAGAAAGGATGTGTACCGGTTCTCCTTCATCAGGGAATGGAACAGACTTCCATTGGCAATGACATCAGCATGTTCCTTGGAGGACTACCGGACTGCAATGGGCAACAACATACCACCTGCCCACTTCAGGTTAGGGTAAGGATAAAGAATGTTTACTTTGAGAAATGAGGGTTTTATAATCATAGCAATGGATAAAATTCTTACCACCAAAAAGATCTACCTAGTGGTCAATGAAACTTCATTATTAAACACATGGTATCTTTCATAAGGTTTTTCCCAACTTGTCAATAGAAAGGGATAAAGGGATGAAAGTATTTACAAAGTCATTAATGGTCTTTATTTTGACATATTGTTAAAATATGTCTTGCCGTAAAACTGCTTGCATTATGGACAGTTTCCAACATCATTATCATGAATTGGTGCATATAGTATTGTATACATTGTACATACAATTAATTAAGAAGACTGGGATTCAATCAAACATAAAAAGAAAATCAAACTTTCTGAGGCCAAGTCTATATAATTTAGTTTCAGTGGTCACACAAAATCGCAAAAATTCATAGAATTTCAAATTATTCTCTTTCCCATCTCTTTAAAATTATATTTCAATTAAATCAGTTAAAATACACAAAATTGATGCATTATAACCAGCTTATGTGGAGAAAATCTAAGAACGGATCTGAAAAACATAAAATACAACAAAGTCTGACGATGTCACAAAACTTCTTCAGACACCATTCTAAATCACACTGATACATTTGGTTTGATTATCAATGCAGCCAGCGTGAAGAGGAAGTCTGTCAAGGGAGGGTACCCTCTAGGGCTTTGTTTCCCCATACTGGATCCATCTCTTAACAAATCTGGCTGAAAAACAGCCACATTTGTAGGGAACTCTATGTACTGTCTTCATACCTACCCAGTTTCATCAATATCTCTCAATCAGTTCTGAATGAAAATTACATTAAAGCTTTTTATGATATGTATACTAAAAGAATATACAACCCTTTTTTTCTAGAAAATTGCAAAAAATCCCAGAAATTATTTTTGTATTCCATTTCTCTGACACTACATTATTTCTATAAAGTAAGTTAAAAGACACAAAATAATGCTGTTTGACAAGAAATAACCTGAAAAAAGGCAAAAGTGTCAAATTCTGCAAAGACAAAAAAAAAAGCATAGAAAAGTTTGATTTTGGAATGGTATCAAATACCACTTTCTATGACAACCTTCTAGAGTAATACAAACCATTTGGTTAGATGATTTATGCAGCCAGCCTGAAGAAATTTGTCAAAGGACGGAACCTTCTGGGGCTTAGATCGACCCTTTTCTGGATCTTCCCATTGATATGGTAGATCTTATCTTAAAGTAAAAACATTTGCAGGGGACCTTGAGTATTTTATCCTCACCATGTAAGATCAAAATCTCTACTGCACTTCTAAAGAAATTGACAGTATGCAAAATGTATGCCAGACGGATAAAATGTAACTCATACTTTACTGTTGCTGATCTTTATCTAAAACCAAACATTAACTCAAAACATTTTATATGGTCTCTCTCTCTAAGTTCGAGTTATCAAGAGTTGAAGGTAAATTTGTATTAAACTAGCCCTACACCAATTTTCTTACTTGTTAAGAATTTCTTAGGGTTGTCAAATGCCTTTTTTAAAGAGGATCTATGAGATAAAGAAAGCCATAGTGTCTGCATTCATATCCTACTGCTTCCTCCTGATTTTCTACAGTAAAATCATCCTCAAACACTACATTTACATCACATCCTAGTTTGATGACTTCTTGCCTTTCTATTACTGTCATTTCAAATTCGCCTGACAAGTCAATAGTGCAGTTGTTAAATTTTTCCATATATTTATTTTTCTGCATGAATTTCTCTGTGGCCGTTATAACTTTCATACTTCCTTCACCTACATTTTTCAATTTAGAGTTCAACCTTCTAAGACCACCATGATCTACCAGCCAGTAGTGAAGGATGATGAGAAAGTATGCAGTGCATATTCTGTTCTAATATGAGCACATTCCAGTTCTTGGAACTCCATTTTCAAGTCCTCTAGAAGACCCTTTTTACCCGTCCCTGGTTTTCCTGTTATGCCAACTTTAAGTACTTTGCTGCTTTGTTTATGGCCCTTCCATCCTTAAACAGCCTTGAAAAAAGATATTATTTGAATTTCATAAATCAAGACCTATACATTGTACTAGTATTCAAGATAATTATCAATCTTTCACATGATTACAGGTAATATTATGGTACATTTCATAATGTTGTCGAATTGTTTGTCGGTTGTTGGATTGTTTGTAAATCTAAAATGTGCAACGTATCAGCAATACAAGTCTTATATTAACATATGATAGCATTTGTCTCATAGTTCCACAAGCATTTGCCCTTAATGTCATATCGATTGGAGCCAGTATAGATCGATTGATTGATTCAGCTCTTAGACAACTTGAACATTGATGTCTCATATGTATCCTGTCTTTAAGATGAGTCATTAAAATCAAGGCTCGATGTCACAGTAGACATGACATGAAAAAATTCTCATACTGTTTTGTATAGGTTTATTGTATTGATCTAACTTTCTGTGAAAATAATGAAAATAAAGTAAAAGGGTGCAAAAAAGTTTCACAAGTTTAGTAGCACTGGATAACACAGGCATCTATGTAACGTTCTCTGGCAAGACGGTAAACCCGAATATGACAGGTACTGCTGTCAAGCTCGTCGAGATGAAATCCTTACTCGTCTGAAAACAGAACTTCCACCCAATATGTTATTGAAACAACGATGTTTCCTACATTTCGCTAACCTCAGAAGATGGTGATGCCAGAGCAGAAGAACCTCGAGGACAGATGGTGGCCTCTTGCAATCTGTTCCTTACAGTACAAGTTTGTAAAACATATGTCTCTGCCTGGGCTTAATTCATAGCAGCGACAAAGCTTTCCTAAATTATAATTTTCATGGACCATAACTCCTATTTAAATATTACTAGTAGTCTAGCATTGCTTTTTGATATAATGACCTTCAAATCAATAGACATCTTTCCCTTTTAATGAGATTATAAATTACCTCTGTTTAAAAGAACTTGACCAGTAAAATATGATCAAATTCTGATGAGAATTTAATGATATACAATGATATATGAGAATCACCTGGAAAACAATAATTTCAGTCTTTTCTATCAGCTGATACGTTGACCTTCAATCTTTTGACCCCAAATTCAATAAGGTTCTTCGACTCATGACAACTAAGCATATATCAAATTTGGTTTCAATATGATCTGAAAAACCAATAATTACAGTATAATTTCATCAGCTGTGATTTGACCTTTTACTTTAAATTTGCCCCTAAAATCAATAGGATTTTCCTTTCTTGATAAGTCAGCATAGATCTAAATTTGGTTCGAATATGTTGAAAGGTACTCAGTTATCATCCGGAAACAATGTGTGACGGGAGGACAGACAGATGGAAGGACGGACAAAGCAAACACTTCAAGTTCCATTCAATACCTGGCGAGGGCATGAAAAATTCTGATAGCCAAAATTCTTGATTTCTCCATTTGAGTCAGCTCATGTCACACCCTTAGGTCATGCACAACAGTTGTGTGAAATATTATTTTGGATAATAATCCAACTTAGCAGTAAGAAATTATGGCCAGGACAGGGATTTTGACTATGTGCATTGTATGCACTGTGGCCTTAACCTTGAAATTATGACCTTGCGTTAGATCATAACACACACTTGGGTCGTGGGCAACAATTGTGTGACATATTTTCCAGATCTGACTAGCGGGTAAGAAGTTATGGACATGAATTTTTGCTATGTGTGCACTGTAACTTTGGTTTTGAAGATATGACCATGGGTCAAGGTCATGACACACCCTTGGGTCATGTACAACTATTGTGATAATCCACTAATGTAGAACCTACATTTACAATGTTATGCTTCTTTTACGGAAAGCAGGATGGAACGGACAGAGTGAATGACAGACAGACAGACCGACAACACAAACGCTATAAGAACCATTGGTCTACAAGATCGTGGGCCTAAAAATTATGAATTCCATAGGTAAAACACCATAAAAGATAAAAAAAAAATGTGTTTCTTTAATGTAACCTCAAGTGAATCCTTTTGGATTGGAAACCGAAAATGGATAATGAAATGAAACTGATTGCCCATCATAACTGCCTAACTGCTTAAGACACACACTCCATATTGAACATAAATAATAATGATATTTTAACGTTTATAGTACAAATGTGATTGGTACTGCTTAACAAGACATTCTTTCGTATTATTTACATCACATGTAAATGGACGAATGGCGGAACGAACAGAATATATTGCAGGGTACTTTCCTGTAAAAGTCATTAGAAAGGACTTTTAAAATACTAAATGTATGGAAAGTGAATTATTTAATTTAAAAAAATATATAGATATCTGACTTATCACACACATTTTGCTCATTATTCTAACATTGTATAATAAAGCAAAAAGCGAAATAGAAAGTGAGCTCAGAGAGCTACATTGTTTTCAAAGACATAAAAAAAATGCAAAAGATGTTTACCCAATCAGTATCGATAATATTACGATAGGAAGAACAATCCAAGGCATACTAGAACCTATGAAAACCATAACAGCCATTGTTTGTGTTACAAAGTTATCCGCTATATCAATCTTTCATCCGTTTAAAGAGTTTTGCTTTCATCAGAGACCGAGGCTGACACAGAGAAATATTATACAGTATGAGATGACCTACGACAAAAATCAAAACATTTTTTAGAATGACACTAAATTAAGAATCAAGGACAATCAATATGGGTCAAAAATGAAATTATCAATGTGAATTATTTCTCAGAAAGCCATATCTAAAATATTCAATCATACCATATACATTTATTTGTCTTATTTATGAATAGACAATCAATTGATAAATATATACATTCACACAGAAAATATACATTTACATGGTATTAATTTGATAAAATGAAAGGATATTATCGATTGCTGATACCGGTTGCGATCACTATCTCATTGACTCTCCAGTTTTGTGGTTGTATTTTTTTTCTAATTTTAAACACAAAATGATATCATTCTATATTTAGTTGCTCTGTCGGACTGTTTTAGTCTAATTGATCAAATATCAAAGTATGCCTATATCGCTTACCTGAGCAAATAAAAAACTTAAACAGTACCGGAATTTTCTCTCATTCGAGTACTTTTTAATTTTTTTTAATTTAAAATTGAACCAAAACAACACCCCATTACTCCAAAACACTTCGATATATTTCATTTGTCATTATAAGGAAACAATTTACTCTATACAGAAAATGGTACATCTACTTCTCTTGACCTACTTTGTCACACAACCCCTGCACATGCATCCAAATGAGTAACCGCAATTCTAAGAGACATTAAATACCTTTAAAATGTATCAAAATCCTGCTATTTGTTCTGAAGAAGTAGTCCTATTGGCGTTTTATACGTGTATAACGTACAGCACATTTGCACATCCCCATTCTTTACTTTTAAAGCAATATGAAAAATTCAATATAACACCCCCATACACTTATTTCTGCATTCAAATTCCTGACAAATACAATAATGTCATTAAAAGCAGACAACATACACAAAATTCATGTATCAGAAGCAACCAATCATAACTAAATCGAAGAATTAATAAAGTTAAAAATTTAGCAATTGAACCAGTCAATAACAGTTCTTTAGACACCCTTGTCTATAATTGTGATACATCAGTGCTCTTCAAATATCAATACTTTGGAATGCAATATCTGCGGCCTTAGCCATCACTGAAGAGACCTAAATTGTTGAAATGTACATATGGTCCATTGCTACACATGTGTATCTGTTCTTATCACTGGGTCGATATCGGTGCTGATGGACTATTAGCTCCCGAAGGTGTTCACAAGCGCTTTTGCACTGACCCGAATATATGCCTCATATTTACAGTGAAATCAGTTTATAAATTGTTACAAGAAACCGTCAAGGACGGTATGACCGGATTGCAAATGCTAAACGCAAAATGTTGACGCCGGACGGACAGACAGACGGACGGACGGCGGACCAATTTGCCAATTTATAGACCAGAATTGCTTTGCATTAACATTAACAATACATGTATGCATGTGGTCACCCTAAAGGCAAAAAAAAAAAAAAAAACCAAAAAATTAAAAAAAAAGAAACCAAAAAAGTGTGTTCACTGAAGCGTAAAGTCAAGGTCAAGATCACTAAATTTTTGTATTGGTTGGATAGAACATTCAAATATCTACAAACCTACCAACTTTGACATAAGTACCCTTTAGGGTATGAAAGAAACCAAGCTAAACGCAAAATGTTGACGCAATGCGGACGGACAGACGGACGAACGGACGGACAGACAGACGGTTTTCGCCAATTCATAGACCGGAATTGCTTTGCAATCCGGTCAATAAAACTTAGGAGTATCACTCATGCATAGCTCTGTCCTTAGGTAATTCTTTTGCTTTGTTCTTAGGTCAGTTTAGCAGTTGGTAAGCTCTTCTATTTATACTTTGGATTTCCACAATGTCGGCCTTGAGCATCACTGAAGAAATATAATAAGAATTTTCGAATTGCACATATGATATATATGTAACTCTATGCAGTACGGATATATTTATGAGTTATATGTACATATCATAAAAAGTTCAAAGAAATACCACGCCAAAAAGTATATCAAATTGATTCTGAATGGAGTTGGATAATTGTCATACAAAACTCATTTTAACTCTTCTATATCAAGTGAACAATTCATAAAGTATGGACTGTTCAATAAATTAATGCAAAGTAAAGCAGTCTAGAAAATTTATTAGACCAAGTAACAAACTTGGAATCAAGTTGTGCGGTCCCGCAACACGACTTTTTTCAGCTGTTTTCAGAGATACGTCACTATAGAATCATATCATTTGGTTTGTTTGTTAATCGTGACGTCTTCGCGGAACAAAAAGTATATTGAAGAGAATTATACAACAAACCAACTTTTTTCACCGGGTTATATTTTCTACGCGTACTCCCTTGCTTAAAAATATTTTAAAATTGTTCAGTGAAAACTTGAAGGCCCTAATCAATCGGTACGAGGTAAAAATAGGTAAAATACGTTTCCAACACGTACTTATAATGCTTTGACTGATTTTATATCTGAAAAACAAACACTACGGATTGAAAAGAAAACAAATAAGAGGGGAATTCTTGTCTTTGACCTTAAAGAGTTGCCAGAACATTGTATGGTAACAAGCAATACTTTGAAATCAAAGTTTATAATATCGCAAATAAACGAGCTCGAGTTTATTCTTAGAAATACATAACTAAGACTATAAGCGATCAGTTTAAGATACAGATTTTATAAGGTATGTTTTCCAAGAAAATGCTCCATTTCGCAGGTCTCGAATTGTAACACAGTAAGTGGCAGTTTGCCAATAATAGTTTATTGTTGGGTCAAATTTTGTGGATATATATACTATATGACTTTATAAAATTAGTAAAGATTATCAGAGATAAGCATATTGAATATGTATATTATATCCATATTACGGTATTTTGTAGTCAGCATTTCTTTGTCTGGACATTTCACTTAATATATATAATACTTTATATCACTTACTCGCCAGAAATTCAATGAAATGGGCTTATATACCGTGCAAAATCTAAAACCAGTATTGCCTCTTTACAATTTTGTTACTGGAAAATAAATAATTTGACCTAATGTATTGCAAAATCATTTTGCCTATAAATTCATATGATGGGTTTGGCTTAACACACACTTTGATTAAGATCTGCATTCAAGGCCACTGCCCACACACTGCACTGGCATGACTTAACGGTCCAGAAGGTCAAGGTTTTGAACTCCACCAGACATATGAACTCTCATTAAATTCATAGGCTACCGACAAATTACAGTAGATTAGATCGTCTTATTGCTGCATACAAACTGTTGATTGAAAATCAAGAATAAACAAGAATCAGAACCACATTTATTAGTTTCAGCACTGAATGTTACACATATCAGTATAAACTAAATTGTACCTACAAAATAAAAAAGAGCAACGCCTAACGTTGCATAATACGCATGTCGCTTAAACTGAAATGGGAAACGCAAGCGCTGGGACTGTTACCTTGGTTCAAGGACACCACACACCCTTGGGTCCTGGGCAACAATTATGTGAAATATTATTCAAATCCATGCAAAGGTTAATCCACGCATGCATCAAAAAGCCATGGCCTGGACAAGAATTTCACCGACATAAACAGTGAGACTTTGATCTTGCAGATATGACCATGGTTCAAGGTCATGACACACCACTGGGTCCTGGGCAACAATTCTGTGAAATATTATCTATATCCATGTAAATTTTAAAGGTAAAAAGTTATGGTCCAAAGATTAACCCATTATATGCATTGTGATCTTGACCTTGCATACATGACCTTGTTTCAAGGTCATGACTCAGCCTTGGGTCCTGGATAACAGCTCTGTCAAATATTATTCAAATCCATGAAAGAGGTAAAAATTTATGACCCAGACTAAGATTTCCAGATGCCAGACGGACAACCCCATAACATAATATGCCCCGTTTGAAGACAGGTGTATAAACCCAACACACACATTGAATCTTATAGATTCTTTCTTACACTTTGCATAAGAAATAATATAAACAACAAGCAACATAAGCATTTACTCACTTTACATCACATAAAGCATTATTGACCAATAGTTAAGTAAGAATACATATGTATCAGATCCTCAACAACTCCCAACCCCAACATCTTAAAAAAAAAAGGATTCTGATGAGAATCCTGTGCAGTGGATAGACAAAAGTCCTGTATAATGGATAGAATTCTATAAAAGCCGAAAAGAATTTTGATTATTTAGCAATTACTCGTTTTGTACTACATAGTATATTTTCATAAAGAAATAAGGATCACCGGAAAAAAAAACAAGAGCAACGCCTAGCATGATGCATAATATGCCCGTCGCTTAGTTTGAAAGGATGAAATTTGAAAGTATTGAAAGTTTCACCCTTTGCCAACAATTCTGTGAAATATTATTCAAATCCACGGAAGGGGTAAAGGTTATGGATTTATTAAAGATTTACCCATCCTATGCACTGTGACCTTGTCCTTGTAGATATGACCTTGGTTCAAAGTCATGACACACCCTTCGGTCCTTGGCAATTCTGGGAAATATTATTCAAATCCATGCAATGAGTAAAAAATGATGACCCAGACAAATATTTATCCATCATAGACATTGTGACCTTGCAGATTTGATCTTTTATTCGGGTCATGACACACCCTTGGGTCCTGGGCAACAATTCTGTGAAATATTATTCAGATCCATGCAATGTGTAACACGGGTTTCCTACCAAGTATTACTATGATCTTGACCTCTGACCTTGAAAAACAATAGGCATCTTTGTCTTGGCATTAGAAGTAAGTGTACCAAGTTTGACAATCCTAACCCCGTACTCTTTGATCTGTATCCTGCCTACAAAGGTTTCCTACCAAGCAGTACTATGACATTGACCTTTGACCTCTGACCCTGAAAAACTAAAGGCATCTTTGTCTTGGCATAAGGAGTAAGGGTACCAAGTTCGACAGTTTTAGCGCCAAAGGTTTGGTCTGTATTGTGCCTACGATGTCATTCATGCCAAGTAGTACTATGACCTTGACCTTTGACCTTGAAATACAATAGTCGTCTTTGTCTTGGCATGATGAGTAAGTGTACTAAGTTTGACAGTCTTAGCCCCAACGGTCTGATCTGTATTCTGCCTACAAGGGTTTCCAACCAAGTAGTATTACGACCTTGACCTCTGATCTTGAAAAACATTAGGCATCTTTTTCTATGCATAAAAAGTAAATGTTCAAAGCTTGACAGCCTAAGCCCCAACAATTTGATGTGTAGCCTACAAGGTCGAACAACACCATACCATAATACGTTCTGTCAAAGATGAGCGTAGAGAAAATACCTCTCCAAGTGTTCAATGAAACAAAGTATTTTATACTTTAAAATAAGAGACTCCTCAAAAACAAAAAAATATATTCTTAAAATACATGTATTTCATATTAAAATTTCTCATACAAGTCTATCCATTTTATTACAGAAATTGATTTAACATGGAGGATAAGAATATCTCAAACAATGCCAAGTACGAAGTACTTTATTATGCTTTAAGTAGATACAAACATTGCCAAGTACGAAGTACTTTATTATGCTTTAAGTAGATACAAACATTGCCAAGTACGAAGTACTTTATTATGCTTCAAGTAGATACAAACATTGCCAAGTACGAAGTACTTTATTATGCTTCAAGTAGATACAAACATTGCCAAGTATGAAGTACTTTATTATGCTTCAAGTAGATACAAACATTGCCAAGTACGAAGTACTTTATTATGCTTCAAGTAGATACAAACATTGCCAAGTACGAAGTACTTTATTATGCTTTAAGTAGATACAAACATTGCCAAGTACGAAGTACTTTATTATGCTTTAAGTAGATATAGAAATCAGAAATGCATACACCCAAATTTAAAACGGGAAATTAAATTCTTTCAACATTGTATTAGTAACTATAAATATATAAAAGACGCAAGTGTATTTCTGATGTTTATCTAAAAGCATTAGTTTTATGTGGTTATTTTTCAGAAAATGTATAAAATCTCTCCTTTGGTGCTCATACATGTATCAATAAATGTTCTTATAGATGGCTAATGAGATTTTGCACTCCCTTTTTGAAAGCATGTTTAAGCAATAAAGATAATAATTTCATCTTTAAAGCAACATGCTTGAGTATATAAGAAATGAAGACATGAAAAAACTTCTTTGTGTAGATCTCCATTGACTGATTTTCCTTAACAAGTCTGTTCTCGGTACAAATTTTAATGCCCTGCGTAAGTTTTAGCGCATGCCGATTGTGATCGTTAAAATAGTCGGCGTCTTAAAACATTAATAATATCAAAAAATTATCAACAAATTATAAAATCAGCATAGTTTAACCGAAATGTATCTACCCAACATTAATATATCGTAATTAATTCCCATAACATTTGATTGCGACATTTCAAAACATTAAAAATAGAGTTTTTTGAGATTTTCCCCCAAAATTGAACCAAGTGGTGAATTTTTTTACAATTCTCGGAAAATTATTTTTATTTAGCATTTCATCACCGACGAAAAAATGATCAATTTTCCTATTGTAGTTTTTGAGATATTTTTACCCAGAACAGCCTCGTTAAGATCAAATTCATAATGTTTTACTAATTACTTTACATTTCACACAGGAATATTTCTTTTACACAATATTTGCAAATGCTCAGTGATTGTGGACCAAAGATGACAACAAACATGCTAAAAGGTGGGGAAATGTAATGAAAGTAAACACACATGAAAATCTCTCTTAAAGACTTCCAGAGGGAAGTGCACTGGTTATAATAATAATAAAAAAACATTCTGTCACAGACTGTTCTTATTATTATTATAAAGACAACATTTTATAAAACTGAAGAAAAAAACTGAAAACAACAATACTGATACCTGTAGATGATAAAAACTAAGAACAGTAAAAATTGTGTGTCAAATTGTTAGATTTCATGTAAAATGTATTAACTTTTTAAAGCACATATTATACATTTAGATTACAATACATACAAGTATATATAAAAGCTATTATAGCATATAAAGCCACGCTAACTATGGCATATAAAACACACAATCTATATTAATGTAAACATAGAAACTTTATAAATATGTCATAAAATGTAAATACATCAAATCATAAATTCTTTTTTTGTTCATTATTGTCACACAGAGGTGTGGGGACAACTGATCAGAGTGAAGAAACAAGAATACCTTTGGCAGGAAGACGGAAAAGTGTCCAATCTTGACTAGAAATCAGTATGTTCCATTGACTGTATTATCCATAAGTTGAACTTCAAACAAGTGTGAGAAGTTCATAGTAAACTAACACACTTTAAACAATAAAATTAGTTTGACTTAAGGTAAATTCAAATTATTTAGAATCGAATTTTCAAAAAAAAAAAAAAAACAAGAGGCCCAAGTGGGCCTATATCGCTCACTTGAGTACCTATATTATCAGTCATGCATGAAGGAAGAATTCATTTATTTTTGCATTAATGTGACTAAGTCAACACAGATGTTGAAAATATGTCAAATTTTATTTCAGGCTAGAATAAAAAACAACATTTTTTTGCACATCCATTCAGGTGATTTTGATATTAAGCATTTCCTTTGTCTCTGCAAGAAGTCATTCAGGGCAACAAGTTAGTCATTTTCTTTAGGTGGGGCCTTTTGTTGACTGATTTCAAGTCTGTGTCATGAACAACAATTGTTTCAAATATTGTCTAGATCTAACTTAAAATTGCCTAATTTCATATGTTGAGTGTTGAGAAACATCTAAAAACTTATTTCGATGTGTAAAGAAATGAAAAAAAAATTTTTGACCACAGCTGGATTTCAACCGCTACTCTCCATATTTCAATTACCAAGTGGTATATGTACTATTGTGAGAACTGCTTTTTAGACATGGTGGCATTATCTGTTAACCAATTTGGATGAAATTTACCAAATTGATAGAGGACTTTTAGTACTTCATGTATTCCATGTTTCATTAAAATCTTTCATGTGGTATAACAGCAGAAGTGAAAAATGTGATTGAATTGTTCCTATATACCCTCATTTGGAAGTCTTAAAAAATTAATAGAAAATCCAAAAATTGAGATATTGACAAAATTCTTTCAAAGTAACAATCCTAACCATAATTATGATCACAATAGTCCATAAGAAATCATCATTATCAATTAACTAGGAAATATGACACTTTTTTCTGCAATGAATCACCAAGTCCAAAGAAATGTCGAAAAAAATTCTTAAAATTTGATTTTGGAAGGGAACCAAAATGACAATACATCTTCACTCATCCCTCTAGATCATTTCTATGCATTCTGTTTGTCTCTGTATACAGCCCGTATGAAAAAGAATATTGTTAAACGAGGGAACTCTTTTGTGACCTACTCTTGACTATGGTGGCGCCACCTGTAAAGAGGTCTGGACGAAAACAACAGAATTTGAAGAGGATCATAAGTGACTTATTTCTACCAAGATTTATTAAAATCCTTAAAACAGTTTTGTTTAAAAATTTTAAAATTTTAAAAATGGCCAACCAACCCCCCCCCCCCCCCCTTTTTTTTTTGGAAGTCTTAAACGTAAAATTCCTAATTTCATATGTTGAGTGTTGAGAAACATCTAAAAACTTATTTAGATGTGTAAAAAAAAAAAAAATTTTTTGACCACAGCTGGATTTGAACCGCTACTCTCCATATTTCAATTACCAAGTGGTATATGTACCATTGTGAGACCTACTTTTAGACATGGTGGCATTATCTGTTAACCAATTTGGATGATCCGCACAAAAAACAAAACCTTTGAAAAGGACTATGAGTACTTGCATCCTACCCAGTTTTATCACAATCCTTCAAGTTGTTCTGTAGATCAAGTTGAAGATATGATAAATTGTCCCCCCCCCCCTTTCTTGGAAGTCTTAAAAAATTCATAAAAAATTCAAAAATCGAGATATTGAAAAAATTCCTTCACACCAGCATTCTTTACCATAGAAATGATTAAATGAAACCAATGAATGCATCAATGTTTACTAAAAGAAAATAATAACTCTTTAATACATTAAAATAACAAAGTCCAAAATAAAAATGAAAAAACGTCAAAAATTTGATTTCGGAATGGAACCAAAAATATCAACACTTCTTCCCATATGCCTCTATCTCATTCCTATGCAGTTGGTTTGTCGCTGTATGCACCCGATCTGAATAAGAAGTTTGTCAAAGGAGGGTACCCTCTGTGACCTACTTTTGTCTGTGGTGGTGCCACCTGTTCATGGATCCTGACAAAGATGACCACATTTGTCGGGGACCTTGAGTATTTGATGCATGCCAAGTTTCATTGAATTCCAGCAAGTGGTTCCGAAGAAAAAGTTCAAACTGTGAAATGTTTACACCAATTATCCCATCCCCCCCCTTTTTCTTGAAAGTCTTAAAAAATTCATAAAAAATCCAAAACATAAAATATTGAAAAATTTTCTTCGCAGTAGTATTTCTTACCATCAAAATGATCAAATTAAACCAAATTAATGCATCAATGTTTACTAAAAGAAAAAAATACCTCTTTTCTGCATTAAAATTACCAAGTACAAAAAAACGTCAAAAAAACGTCAAAAATTTGATTTCGGAATGGAACCAAAAATAACAACACTTCTTCACACATCCCTCTAGATCATTCCTATGCATTTGGTTTGTCTCTGTATGCCCCCGGTCTGAAGAAGAAGTTTGTCAAAGGAGGGTACCCTCTTTGACCTACTTTTGCCTGTGGTGGCGCCACCTGTTGATGAATCTGGACGAAAAACAACAACACTTGTAGGGGACCATGAGTACTACATGCTTATCAAGTTTCATCAAATTCTGTTCAGTGGTTCTGGAGAAGAAGTCGAAAATGTGAAAAGTTAACGACGGACGACGGACGGTGATTGATCACAATAGCTCACTTGAGCCTTTGGCTCAGGTGAGCTAAAAAACCTAGAAAAATCCTCTTCATATGAACACTTTGAGCACAACCCATCCCTTTTCTGTTTTAAATATCTGAAAAAATTATTTTTGTGTTCAGATCCTTTAGAAAAAATATATAGTAATCCGTTCCATTCAAAATTGATATATTATAAGTAAAGCCAAATAAAAAAAAATTAGGGTTACCAGATCAGCACTGATAAATTGGCAAGACCTTAAACTTTTCTGACAATATTTAGTTTAATTCCAATCTGGACTGTTTCTTTTTTGAAAATAGTTTACTGTAATCGTATTCATCTTAACACTAAAAGTAAGAGCAATCATTTAAAACACTTCATTGACTATGATTTTAAATGAAGACGAGAGGTGAGAAAGTCATGACAACACCCAGCAGCATGCCATGAAAATCAAATGTCATTAATGCAACATATTGTTTTGTGAAAAAAAATTAGGAAAATAAAATATTACCTACCTACCCTATTTTTTCCCAGCTTGTAACAGAATTGAGTAAACACATTTTTTATTTTGACCTAAATGTACAAAGAGAATATGCTCAGAAATTTATCAGGAAGCATAAAAAGTAGGGGTTGCATGGATCTTTTTTTATGTGCAGTAATGAACATTACACTGGTAAAACATTGCTAATATATATATATATATATATATATATATATATATATATATATATATATATATATATATATATATATATATATATATATAAAATTAAATAAAAAAGTTGAGGAAGTCACATTTTTCTATAAATTCATTCTGAATATGTCTCATTCATATATATATATATATATATATATATATATATATATATATATATATATATATATATAAATGTAGTTTAAGAATAAAATGAAAAACACAAAAAACTTGATAGCTACATATGTAAATCCAAATCATAATGACTTCGGAACCATTATAAGATATATCAATATCCAATCACACCCTTATCACATATTTATCACAGTTTGTATATGGAGTCCATTAATTAATATTCAAAAACATTCATAGATATTTTGTCACAAATAATACAAACAGTTTATAAAACATGCATGTCATTAATCATTTATAGTTGAACTGACTTCAAAAATATAAATGAACGAGTTGAAGACCAGAAAAATAATTCTGGTTAATTTCCAATTATAGCATCACCGGGACTATTTTGACATGTATTAAAATGACATCCAAAAATATAATTTAAATAGGAAGCAAAAGTAAGAATTCTTATTCCTTAAAATTACAACGACACACTGCTACATGTATGCTTAATCCACACCTAAATACTGTTGAAATAAGTAACTGATTGATTGATTTTTGTTTAACGTCACACCACGAATATTTCACGTATATAGTGACGGACATATGTCTGATGCGGAGCATACCAATTTTGAACTTTGCAACGGACCCACCCGAAGCAGTGAGGGATCTTCAACGTGCCACGTATACCCCGACATAGGGCCTCGATTTTACTGTCTCAACCGAAAGACAGGACACTGGCATGACCAAAGCGGGACTCAAACCCCGGCCTTCTGATCAGAAGGCAAGTGCGATACCATTAGGCAACGCTGGCTTTGAAATAAGTAATCATTAGCTACACATACACATGATAAAATGGATTCATGTCAGTAATCCTATTAATGTTCGAGAGGAATTGAATTCCATTAGGCCCCCAAAAATATGTTCTTGTTTCCCCTAACCCAACCAAACCTATTTTTTTTTTTTATTGCTGACCGGGAATTTTTTTTTACGATTTTCGTCTCGATATTCAATATCCATAAGAAAAAGTCTGTCTTGTGTTTTACTTTACGTTTTTACGTTAGTTTCCATAGAGGGGAAAATGGGGTTAAAGAACAGTAATTCCATTTCCCATTGGGTCCCATATTAAATTACCAAATTTCCAGCAAGATTTACACAACTTTCTACATCTTATCTATATGTAATCCATATATCAAAATGTTTGCTAGACCTTTCTCTATCAGAATTTTAACAGTTTACCAGAGGTTATCCACATTTTATTTTAAAAAATCCTTCTGGAAGGGGGTCAACCCCCCCAAAAATTTGCAAAATTCAAATGTAAACAACAACCTATTTTTAGATCATAAATTCTTTGCATAAGCGTAATGAGATAAAAATTCATGATTTTAAGCAGAAACAATCTTTATAGATTGATCTTGTAATTTCGCCCAATCACAGCCCCTGATGCAATGAAATAGGTAGTCCCTCTCTCTCCCTACATCAGATCAGCCAATCACTACTCTGGTTAATTACTGTTCTTTGACCATGGTCGCCACGCCGGTGGTTACGGTGATAGCAGTTTAATACGATAAAACAATGTGCTCACATGAACACCAAGAGAATCCATTTAAACGATTAAAAAAAACTGGATTTCAATGTGCCCTGTAGTTTGGTATTACAAGGTACTGTTCACCATGTGAACTTGATTTGGAAAATTGCAATTGTTGCAAGGCCTTTTGGAAAAAGAAAAATTGAATTTGTATCGATGTAATAAAGGCAATCAACTGTACATTTGTTCTAGTAGTGGCACATGTGCTGAAGTAATGAGCATAATTATTCTTTTAACAAAAGTGAGAGGACAGAAAAAACAAGAGGCCCAAGTGGGCCTATATCGCTCACCTGAGTACCTAGATTATCAGTCATGCATGAAGGAGAATTCATTTATTTTTGCATTAATGTGACTAAGTCAACACAGATGTTGAAAATATGTCAAATTTTATTTCAGGCTAGAATAAAAAACAACACTTTTTTGCACATCCATTCAGGTGATTTTGATATTAAGCATTTCCTTTGTCTCTGCAAGAAGTCATTCAGGGCAACAAGTTAGTCATTTTCTTTAGGTGGGGCCTTTTGTTGACTGATTTCAAGTCTGGGTCATGAACAACAATTGTTTCAAATATTGTCCAGATCTAACTTAAAATTGCCTAATTTCATATGTTGAGTGTTGAGAAACATTTTAAAACTTATTTAGATGTGTAAAGAAATGAAAAAAAAATTTTGACCACAGCTGGATTTGAACCGCTACTCTCCATATTTCAATTACCAAGTGGTATATGTACTATTGTGAGAACTGCTTTTTAGACATGGTGGCATTATCTGTTAACCAATTTGGATGAAATTTACCAAATTGATAGAGGACTTTTAGTACTTCATGTATTCCATGTTTCATTAAAATCTTTCATGTGGTATAACAGCAGAAGTGAAAAATGTGATTGAATTGTTCCTATACACCCTCATTTGGAAGTCTTAAAAAATTCATAGAAAATCCAAAAATTGAGATATTGACAAAATTCTTTCAAAGTAACAATCCTTACCATAATTATGATCACAATAGTCCATAAGAAATCATCATTATCAATTAACTAGGAAATATGACACTTTTTTCTGCATTGAATCACCAAGTCCAAAGAAATGTCGAAAAAAATTCTAAAATTTGATTTTGGAAGGGAACCAAAATGACAATACATCTTCACTCATCCCTCTAGATCATTTCTATGCATTCTGTTTGTCTCTGTATACAGCCCGTATGAAAAAGAATATTGTTAAACGAGGGAACTCTTTTGTGACCTACTCTTGACTATGGTGGCGCCACCTGTAAAGAGGTCTGGAAGAAAACAACAGAATTTGAAGAGGATCATAAGTGACTTATTTCTACCAAGATTTATTAAAATCCCTCAAACAGTTTTGTAGAAAAAGTTGAAAATGTGAAAAATGGCCAAACCCCCCCCCCCCCCCTTTTTTTTTTTGGAAGTCTTAAACGTAAAATTCCTAATTTCATATGTTGAGTGTTGAGAAACATCTAAAAACTTATTTAGATGTGTAAAAAAAAAAAAAATTTTTTTGACCACAGCTGGATTTGAACCGCTACTCTCCATATTTCAATTACCAAGTGGTATATGTACCATTGTGAGACCTACTTTTAGACATGGTGGCATTATCTGTTAACCAATTTGGATGATCCGCACAAAAAACAAAACCTTTGAAAAGGACTATGAGTACTTGCATCCTACCCAGTTTTATCACAATCCTTCAAGTTGTTCTGTAGATCAAGTTGAAGATATGAAAAATTGTCCCCCCCCCCCCCCCTCCCTTTTCTTGGAAGTCTTAAAAAATTCATAAAAAATTCAAAAATCGAGACATTGAAAAAATTCCTTCGCACCAGCATTCCTTACCATAGAAATGATTAAATGAAACCAAATGAATGCATCAATGTTTACTAAAAGAAAATAATAACTCTTTAATGCATTAAAATAACAAAGTCCAAAATAAAAATGAAAAAACGTCAAAAATTTGATTTCGGAATGGAACCAAAAATATCAACACTTCTTCCCATATGCCTCTAAATCATTCCTATGCAGTCGGTTTGTCGCTGTATGCACCCGATCTGAATAAGAAGTTTGTCAAAGGAAGGTACCCTCTGTGACCTACTTTTGTCTGTGGTGGTGCCACCTGTTCATGGATCCTGACAAAAATGACCACATTTGTCGGGGACCTTGAGTATTTGATGCATGCCAAGTTTCACTGAATTCCAGCAAGTGGTTCCGAAGAAAAAGTTCAAACTGTGAAATGTTTACACCAATTATCCCCCCCCCCCCTTTTTCTTGAAAGTCTTAAAAAATTCATAAAAAATCCAAAACATAAAATATTGAAAAATTTTCTTCGCA
Organism: Pteria penguin; assembly: GCA_035048485.1. Taxonomy (NCBI): domain Eukaryota; kingdom Metazoa; phylum Mollusca; class Bivalvia; order Pterioida; family Pteriidae; genus Pteria; species Pteria penguin. The sequence goes on from CM068582.1 coordinate 15,690,566, forward strand.
GTAGTATTTCTTACCATCAAAATGATCAAATTAAACCAAATTAATGCATCAATGTTTACTTAAAGAAAAAAATACCTCTTTTCTGCATTAAAACTACCAAGTACAAAAAAACGTCAAAAAAACGTCAAAAATTTGATTTCGGAACGGAACCAAAAATAACAACACTTCTTCACACATCCCTCTAGATCATTCCTATGCATTCGGTTTGTCTCTGTATGCCCCCGGTCTGAAGAAGAAGTTTGTCAAAGGAGGGTACCCTCTTTGACCTACTTTTGCCTGTGGTGGCGCCACCTGTTGATGAATCCGGACGAAAAACAACAACACTTGTAGGGGACCATGAGTACTACATGCTTATCAAGTTTCATCAAATTCTGTTCAGTGGTTCTGGAGAAGAAGTCGAAAATGTGAAAAGTTAACGACGGACGACGGACGACGGACGACGGACGACGGACGACAGACGACGGACGGACGACGGACGACGGACGACGGACGGTGATTGATCACAATAGCTCACTTGAGCCTTTGGCTCAGGTGAGCTAAAAAGCAAGAGCAATGCTTAGTGTGGCAAAATATACCCGTCTCTTAGAATGAAGTGAAGTATTTTGAAAGTATGTAAACATTTCCCCCTTAAATTGCTCCATCCCTTATAGTTCATTCATTATCCTGTCTACAAGGATTTTTATTCAAGTATACTATGACCTTGACCTTTGACCTTGACAAACAATAAGCATCTTGGCATGAGGAGTAAGTGTACCAAGTTTGACAGTCCTAGCCCCAACAGTTTGGGCTTTATCCTGTCTACAAGGGTTTCCTACCATGTAGTACTACGACCTTGGCCTTTGACCTATGACCTTGAAAAACAATTGACATCTTTGTCTTGGCATTAGAAGTAAGTTTACCATGTTAGACTGTCTTAGCCCCATCGGTTTGATCTGTATCCTGCCTACAAGGATTTCCTACCAAGAAGTACTACAACCTTGACCTTTGACCTTGAAAAACGATAAGCAACTTATCTTGGCTTAAGGAGTAAAGGTACACTAGCCCCAACGCTTTGATCTGTATCTTGAAACAAGATTTCCTACCAAGAAGTACTATGACCTTGAACTTTGACCTCGAAAAACAATAAGCAATTTTATTTTGGCATCTGGATTAAAGGTACACTAGCCCCAACGGTTTGATCTTGTCTTGCAACAAGATTTCCTACCAAGTAGTACTACGACCTTGAACTTTGACCTTGAAAAAATATAGGCGTCTTTGTCTTGGCATGAAGAGTAAGTGTATTAAGTTTGACAATCTTAGCCCCAATGGTTTGATCTGTATCCTGTCCACAAGGTTGGTCCTACCAAGTAATACTTTGACTTTGATCTTTGATCTCTGACCTTGATAAATTATAGGCATCTTTGTCTTGGCATGAGGAGTAAGTGTACAAAGTTTAACAGTCTCAGTCCCTAACGTTTGATCTGTATCCCGCTATCAAGGTCAGACAGACGGATGAAGCTATACCATAACACGTTATGGCAAAGATGGGCATATGAAAAAAAAAAAAATGAAAATAACCTACCTACTGACCCAAATTTTTTCAAGCATGTCAGGGGGAATAAGAATTTTTTTTTGGCCTTATTTATCTCATTATCAACCTTATTATACAGTATTACAAGCACATGCAAATACATAATTCCATTTCATTTTAAAACAATCAATCACATGTGACTAAACAAAAATCTCATATATAATATTTCATTCCACCTCTGATAAAAATGCAGTGATTTCATTGGTTAATTTCGACCAAATACTGTCTTGCATCATGTCTTTAATCCACCCGATATAGAATCTGTATTAGGCTTGTTTACATAACATGTATGATGCTATGATGTTTAAATTGCTTTGTTATAATTATCTGAAACCTCACAAGTATTAATAGATCATCGATGGGATAAATTCATCATGGAGTTATTTGCAGGGGTGATACAGTGTGAAATTGGGTGCATAAACTTGCATAAGGCAAGGTAAAATCCTGCAGATGACTCCATAACTAAAAATATTCAACTTAGAAGATACAAAGAGAAAATTACCTTAAACAATCAAAATATAATGTATAAATTGAGATTTTAGAGGAAAGGGAAAGACATCCGACTTCTGTAGGGCAGAAGTCACTAAGAAGATGTACAATAAAACTAAGTAAAAGGTAATCCAATATATGAAATGACATTACAAAAATACTGATTATATGACAAATGCGATACCAACTTAGGAACAACCTATACTCAATTGATGTGGTTAACCGAATCGAGGGCCTGCCTTCCCATTCATCGCATATGCAGTACCATAAAAAAAAAAACACACACAATAAAAAATATAATAATGGAGACAGGTGCTGCTAAAAGTCTTGAATTTATGTTCGAGTAAATCTGAGGGTGAAATATAGTTATAGGAAAAAATATTTATTATAATGGTATTTACACAAAATGATGTTATCAAACTGGAGAAGACTCTGGAGAGGAACCTGTAAATGTCGTTTTCTGTTTCTGAAAGTTAGCATGTAGGTACTGATGTGGTTTTCTATGAAACAAGAGGCCCAAGTGGGCCTATATCGCTCACCTGAGTACCTAGATGATCAGTCATGCATGAAGGAAGAATTCATTTATTTTTGCATTAATGTGACTAAGTCAACACAGATGTTGAAAATATGTCAAATTTTATTTCAGGCTAGAATAAAAAACAACACTTTTTTGCACTTCCACTCAGGTGATTTTGATATTAAGCATTTCCTTTGTCTCTGCAAGATGTCATTCAGGGCAACAAGTTAGTCATTTTCTTTAGGTGGGGCCTTTTGTTGACTGATTTCAAGTCTGGGTCATGAACAACAATTGTTTCAAATATTGTCCAGATCTAACTTAAAATTGCCTAATTTCATATGTTGAGTGTTGAGAAACATCTAAAAACTTATTTAGATGTGTAAAGAAATGAAAAAAAAATTTTTGACCACAGCTGGATTTGAACCGCTACTCTCCATATTTCAATTACCAAGTGGTATATGTATCATTGTGAGAACTGCTTTTTAGACATGGTGACATTATCTGTTAACCAATTTGGATGAAATTTACCATATTGATAGAGGACCTTTAGTACTTCATGCATTCCATGTTTCATTAAAATCTTTTATGCGGTATAACAGCAGAAGTGAAAAATGTGATTGAATTGTTCCTATACACTCTCATTTGGAAGTCTTAAAAAATTCATAGAAAATCCAAAAATTGAGATATTGACAAAATTCTTTCAAAGTAACAATCCTTACCATAATTATGATCACAATAGTCCATAAGGAATCATCATTATCAATTAACTAGGAAATATGACACTTTTTTTTCTGCATTGAATCACCAAGTCCAAATAAATGTTGAAAAAAAAATTCTAAAATTTGATTTTGGAAGGGAACCAAAATGACAATATGTCTTCACTCATCCCTCTAGATCATTTCTATGCATTCTGTTTGTCTCTGTATACAGTCCGTATGAAAAAGAATATTGTTAAAGGAGGGAACTCTTTTGTGAACTACTTTTGACTATGGTGGCGCCACCTGAAAGAGGTCTGGACAAAAACAACAGAATTTGAAGAGGATCATAAGTGACTTATTTCTACCAAGATTTATTAAAATCCTTCAAACAGTTTTGTAGAAAAAGTTGAAAATGTGAAAAATGGCCTCCCCCCCTCTTTTTTTTGGAAGTCTTAAACGTAAAATTCCTAATTTCATATGTTGAGTGTTGAGAAACATCTAAAAACTTATTTAGATGTGTAAAAAAAAAAAAATTTTTTTTGACCACAGCTGGATTTGAACCGCTACTCTCCATATTTCAATTACCAAGTGGTATATGTACCATTGTGAGACCTACTTTTTATGCGTGGTAGCATTATCTGTTAACCAATTTGGATGAAATTTACCAAATTGATAGAGGACTTTTAGTACTTCATGTATTCCATGTTTCATCAAAATCTTTCATGTGGTTTTATAGAAAAAGTTGAAAATGTGAAAAATGGCCAATCCCCCCTTTTTTCTGGAAGTCTTAAAAAATTCATAAAAAATCCAAAAATTGAGATAACGACAAAATTCTTTCACAATAATATTCCTTACCACAATTGTGATCAAAATAGTCATTAAGAAATCATCAATATCGATTAACTGAAAAACATGACACTTTTCTTCATTGAAATGACTAAGTCCAGAAACACGTCAAAAAAGCGTAAATTTCTATTTGACGGATCTTAACCCCGAACACAATTTTTAATAACCCATCTTTATAGATTGTTGAAATGCAATTAGTTTCCGCATTTATGTACTGGTTCTGGAGAAGAAGATGTTTGAAGAGGGGTACCCTTTTGGGCACTTTTGGTCCCGCCCTGGATCCACCCCTGAGGGAATCTGGATCCCGAACACAAACTTGGTAGAGGACCTTGAGTACTTACTTCCTATGAGGTTTGATGAAATTCTGTGCAGCCAATCTGGAGAAGAAGTTGAAAATGTTTCAACCAATCAGAGCCAATGGCGGCCATCTTGGATCACGGACTGGCATAAAAAACACAAACTTGGTACAGGACCTTGAGTACCAACTTCCTATGAAGTTTGGTGAAATTCTGTGCAGCGGTTCTGGAGGAGATGTCGAAAATGTGTCAACCAATCAGAAACAATGGCGGCCATCTTGGATCACGGATCGGCATAAAAAACACAAACTTGGTAGAGGACCTTGAGTACTTACTTCTTATGAAGTTTGGTGAAATTCTGTGCAGCGGTTCTGGAGGAGAAGTTGAAAATGTGTCAACCAATCAGAGCCAATGGTGGCCATCTTGGATCAAGGATCGGCATTAAAAACACAAATTTGGTAGAGGACTTTGAGTACTTACTTCCTATGAAGTTTGGTGAAATTCTGTACAGCAGTTCTGGAGAAGAAGTCGAAAATGTGTCAACCAATCAGAGCCAATGGCGGCCATCTTGGATTACGGATCGGCAAAAAAAACCATAAACTTGGTAGAGGACCTTGAGTACTTACTTCCTATGAAGTTTGGTGAAATTCTGTACAGCAGTTCTGGAGGAGAAGTCGAAAATGTGTCAACCAATCAGAGCCAATGGCGGCCATCTTGGATCACGGATCGGCATAAAAAACACAAACTTTGTAGAGGACCTTGAGTACTTACTTCCTATGGAGTTTGGTGAGATTCTGTACAGCAGTTCTGGAGGAGAAGTTGAAAATGTGTCAACCAATCAGAGCCAATGGTGGCCATCTTGGATCACGGATCGGCATAAAAAACACAAACTTTGTAGAGGACCTTGAGTACTTACTTCCTATGGAGTTTGGTGAAATTCTGTACAGCAGTTCTGGAGAAGAAGTCGAAAATGTAGAAAAGTTAACGACGGACGACGGAAGGACGACGGACACTGCACTATGACAATAGCTCACTTGAGCTACGCTCAGGTGAGCTAAAAAACAGAACATAGGTCATTAGGGTAAGTCATATTTTGTACTGACCGCTGCACCAATAGATGAAAGACTTGACAACAGTGAAACAATGGTATTCTAATGGTATTTCAATGATAACAGCTAAAACACTGGATTTTCAATGAAGTTTCAATGGGAAATTTCCAGTTTCTTTATCTAAGGGTTGACAACAGCTGGCAGTGGTCTTTTCTATAATGATGGTATAAAAACCTTATAGGCAACCTTTTCTTCTCAGGGATTCCTGGTATCTGATACCATAAGAAAGATGAGTCCATTCCAGTTAACTGTGATTGTAGCTACTATTATATTATGGTCTGTTAAATCTATCATACAGTATTGCTGCTATTCATATCATGCTTAGACAGCAGCGTCTTCCACTGAAAATAACAACAAACAAAATAAATCTCACTTTAGTACATGTAGTTGTTGAAAAGTCTATTACATATACAGCATCCAAAATGAAACTTAATTCAAAAATATTACCTTACGCGTAATACAACTTAAATGACATTGTTGATGATATTTGATAAGAACTTGCCTTTTCCTGTGACTAGTCTAAACTATATATTTTACATGCCCTCTTTAATGGATGTATGAAAAAGACCTGAGAGGTAAAATTTTGTGTGGTAGTTAAGTTCTTGGCCTGTGGTGCAGGTTTTTTTATCTTTAATTTCAAATTATGCTAATACTTGTATTTGTCGGATAACTTCTAAGACTATAAGTCCTATATAATATAAGGAACATCAAAATTGACAAAAAATCTCAATAAACCAAATACAGGAGAATCAGTAGAACTGATGTATGCTACCAAAATAATCACTAGTTCTAAATGGGCTAACTGAACATCTCCTCATTGAGATCTATCTGCCTACAAAGTTTCTAGTTTTTACCTTTTTATACTTCTTGTAGTTTTTGTGTTATGCTCTGGACAAAACTATGATAGACTGACAGACAGCTGGACAGACAGACAAACAAGCAACTATATATTCTCCTTTTGGGGAGCATAAAAATACATCTCCTATATAAAACTTGTGATGTCTCCAAGAAGTTTACATTTCACCGATTTATTGTTACTTAAGATCCAAGAAATGCATTAGCAAAATTGAGGAAGGTATTACACCTGTTTAAAGATTTGAAAATGATAATTATAGTCATATCATTTTGCCTCTAACTCAATCAAACTTAAGTGTAGATTTGTTTCCATACATGTAATAGATTATACAAAGGATTAAAAACCTTACACATATTTCTTTTCAAGCATTGAAATCTACTGAATTCTTTGAGACAGCAGATTCACTCGTATTGAAAAGGAGTATTATGAGTAGACCATTCCTTTGTATGATATTCTGATAATCCTCTATAGGGGAACATGGTAAAATTTAACTACAAGAAAATTCTATTTCACAAACTTTTGGTGAATCTGGTCTTTATCTCATAATTTTCATGAGTATCACATTTTAAAAGAAGATATTGACTGAATGCAAAAGATTGTATTTGTCTGCAATCCACTAGATAATTAAAATTCCTAAAAATTCATATGAGGGAGAAATGCAATAAACACCATCAAGATTTTCAAGCTATTGTATAAGTAGTCTAACTCCAGGTTCCCTAAGTGTAAAGAATTACCTTTAAAGAACTGTGAAATGTTGCAAAATTCCCTCTCTTCAAAAAGACGTTCTATGAGGCGATGAAAACCATAATGTTTGCATTCATATCCCACAGCTTCCAGGCGCTTTTGAAAAGTGAAGTCCTCCTTAGTCACTTTATGATTATCACATTGTATACTGATAAATTGTAACTTTTCTGCAGCATTCAGTTCAAACTCCCCTGATAAGTCAATTGTGCAGTGACTATATTGTGTTACATATTCATTATTCTTTTTTAAGAAATTTTCAGTGGCCTTTATAGCTACTACACTCCTCTCATCTAATTTTTTCATTTGTCTTTTCAAACTTTCAACAGTCACATCCTCTGACAACCAATTAGGAGAGATGTAAACAAAGTATGCAATATTTTTTTTAAGACGAAAATGTCCATATTTTGGTTCTACAAATTTCAGATCTTTAAATTCTTCTTCCAAGTGCTGTATGACAGTTGTCATACCTGTCCCAGATTTTCCTGTGATGACAACTTCCTTGTGTTCCCTTAAATGCTCTGCTGCTGCATTGATGGCCCTTACATGTCTAAACCGTTCTGATAGATATGAACAAAAAGAATTTTGATATTAGAAGCTTTGATAATTTAAACTTTAAAGTCAGAATTATATCATTGTTCCTGTAATCAAGTGTTATAATGTGAAAACCAAATATAAAAAATAGGGCACCACTAAACCGGCATATAAAACGTCCACTTTTTATTATCCTTGGTGTCATACAAAGTGGAACTAAATATCTAATAGTTGTTAATTTAGATTACCTTCGACGTTGGTAAAATAGTTCAGTTTACTTTTTCAATTGTTTGTATGTTAAATGATCTTGTACATGCATTTATTTTTTTTGTACAAAGTTTCATCAAAATCCAAAAAGGGTTAAAGATGAATTGCAAAGACAAGGTATTTTGCATAGAAAAATCCAAGTCAAATGGTAATAAATCCTGTAAATTGTTTTGGACAGCACTACCCTTCCAATCTGCATATCTTCCCATGGTGTTCTTTCTTTCTACCATGTTTCATCAAAATCTCCTAAACAGTTTATGAGGAGTTGTGAAGACCATGTATTTTGCATAGAAAAACTCTAGTTTATAAGTCCAAGGGCCATAACTCTTGTAATTTCTTTTTTTTTTTGACAGCATTCCCCTTCTAACATGCACATCTAAATTTTCCAAGAGTTTAGCAGGAATTAGGAAGATAATATATTTTTTAAGAAAATCTAGTCCAAGGGCAGTAACACCTGTAATTTTTTTCTACAGTATTCCCCTTTCAATATGCCTATCTTCATTTGGTATTCTTTCTTTGTTCTAACTTTCATCAAAATCACCCCAATGGATTCGGAGGAGTTGCGAAGATAAGATGATGTGGAGAGACGGCAAGATGTTAGCTGCATAGCATAATATGTCTAAATTTTAAATACTGGCATACAGAAATGAAGAAAAAATGAAAATATTGTTATACTATGTTATACTATGGTCTTATCATTTACATTTATGGAGTGACAGACAAGGTCAATTAAGTATACAGCCAAACTTTGTTTGCTTCAAATATAAAGAATTAGAATAAACTACTTTTATCTAGAAGTTACCTGCACTTTTGAAAAAGATTGGAACAAAAGCCTTTCATGAATAAAAGCAAGAAAATTATTTCGTAAAAAACTTTCAGTACAATTACATACCTCTTGGTATTAATAGCTCATTTTGTTCCCCTGTGCCTGCTGTCCCTGAAATATATTCAACACATTACTTAATTGATTAACTAGTGTGTATAAAGGAAAAACTATGTTGCATGCTATCCATCTTTCTAAAGTGTGAATCATATCAAATAGACAGACAGATGGAAAAACATACAGACAGATGCCACACAAAGTGAATCTTTAAAAATGTGCTACACAGGTACATGTAAAACAAGAGGCCCAAGTGGGCCTATTCAGCTCACCTGAGTACCTAGATGATCAGTCATGCATGAAGGAAGAATTCATTTATTTTTGCATTAATGTGACTAAGTCAACACAGATGTTGCAAATATGTCAAATTTTATTTCAGGCTAGAATAAAAAACAACACTTTTTTGCACATCCATTCAGATGATTTTGATATTAAGCATTTCCTTTGTCTCTGCAAGAAGTCATTCAGGGCAACAAGTTAGTCATTTTCTTTAGGTGGGGCCTTTTTTGACTGATTTCAAGTCTGGGTCATGAACAACAATTGTTTCACATATTGTCCAGATCTAACTTAAAATTGCCTAATTTCATATGTTAAGTGTTGAGAAACATCTAAAAACTTATTTAGATGTGTAAAGAAATAAAAAAAAATTTTGACCACAGCTGGATTTGAACTGCTACTCTCCATATTTCAATTACCAAGTGGTATATGTACCATTGTGAGAACTGCTTTTTAGACATGGTGGCATTATCTGTTAACCAATTTGGATGAAATTTACCAAATTGATAGAGGACCTTTAGTACTTCATGTATTCCATGTTTCATTAAAATCTTTCATGTGGTATAACAGCAGAAGTGAAAAATGTGATTGAATTGTTCCTATACACTCTCATTTGGAAGTCTTAAAAAATTCATAGAAAATCCAAAAATTGAGATATTGACAAAATTCTTTCAAAGTAACAATCCTTACCATAATTATGATCACAATAGTCCATAAGAAATCATCATTATCAATTAACTAGGAAATATGACACTTTTTTTCTGCATTGAATCACCAAGTCCAAAGAAATGTCAAAAAAAAATTCTAAAATTTGATTTTGGAAGGGAACCAAAATGACAATATGTCTTCACTCATCCCTCTAGATCATTTCTATGCATTCTGTTTGTCTCTGTATACAGCCCGTATGAAAAAGAATATTGTTAAAGGAGGGAACTCTTTTGTGACCTACTTTTGACTATGGTGGTGCCACCTGTATAGAGGTCTGGACGAAAACAACAGAATTTGAAGAGGATCATAAGTGACCTATTTCTACAAAGATTTATTAAAATCCTTCAAACAGTTTTGTAGAAAAAGTGAAAAATGGCCAACCCCCCCCCCCCCCCCCTTTTTTTTTTGGAAGTCTTAAATGTAAAATTGCTAATTTCATATGTTGAGTGTTGAGAAACATCTAAAAACTTATTTAGATGTGTAAAAAAAAAAAAATTTTTTTGACCACAGCTGGATTTGAACCGCTACTCTCCATATTTCAATTACCAAGTGGTATATGTACCATTGTGAGACCTACTTTTTAGACATTGTGGCATATTACTCAAGAATGTGCAAAAAACACAAAGTTCAAAGTAGATGTCATTAAAACTGGATATGTCCTTATGCCATGAATGCCCAACTAGAAACAAATTTTAAGGAATTTTCCAAGGAGTCCAAGGGGAATTTCCATTGGCATTCCAAGTTTTGATTACAGCTTACATATGTTACAAGTCTGTGGCTCAGGAGAACTTATAGTATTAAACAAGAGAAACACCAAGTATGGCATCCCTTTGCACAGCAGCAAAATCCATGGTACTACATTGACCTTTGACCTTTTGAACCCAAAATCAAGAGATCTTCCTCTCATTAGCTTAAAGCCATATGTAAAATATGAACCAATAAGCCTAAATTGTGGATTCTTCAGTGTCTACAAGGTTTTTCTATGATGACCTTTAGTGATCATAATCTTTGACCTTTTAACCCCGAAATCAGAAGTGACCTTCCTTACACTATACTAGTACTTAAGCTATATGTGTAGTATGAAACCAATAGAGCCTGTGATTTATAGAGTATCTACAAGATTTTGTTACAGACAAACGCATATACTTACCCACACATGCACACACCCACACACAAATTGTACCATTACTATATCCCCCTGCAACACTGTTAGAAGGGGGTAATAAAAAGGCACCCAAACGGACCTATCTCACTTACTTGAGCACAAATGGCTCAAAAACAAATGACTGCTTGAAATAATTTGCAGGTACATGTATCTTTTGGCTTATTATACCCCCCCAACAAAGTTTGGTGAGGGCGGGGTATATAGGAATCACCCTGTCTGCCTGTCTGTCCACATCTTGTCCAGGTCATAACTTCTTATCTCCTTGTCAGATCTGGATAATGTTTCATGCAATTGTTGTCCATGACCCAAAGGTGACCCAAGGTCACATCTTCAAGGTCAAGGTCACAGTGTACACATAGCAAAAATCCTAGTTCAGGCCATAACTTTTTACTGCCAAATTGCATCTACATAATATTTCAAAAATTGTTGTCCATGATCAAGGGATGTGTCATGACCTTGAATCAAGTTCATATCTACAAAGCCAAGGTTACAGTGCACATATAGCCAGAATTGTTGTGTGGGTCATATCTTCCTCTTGTTACGTTGGAAGGAGATTATATTTTACACAATTATTGTACATGACTCATGGGTGCTTCATGACCTTGAACCAAGGTCATATCTACAAGTTCAAGGTCACAGTGCCCACACAGTCAGAATTCTGGTTCGGGTTATAACTATACTCTTCCTGGTACATTGCAGGGGGATTATATTTTACACAATTGTTGTCCACAACCCTGGGGTTTTTCATGACTTTGAACTGAGGTCATATCTACAAGGTCAGGGTCACAGTGCACACATAGCCAAAATTCTTGGCCGGGCCATAAATTCTTTCTGTTACATTGAAGGGAGATTATATTTTATGCAATTAGTGTTCTTGACTCAAGGGGTGTGTCATGACCTTGAACCAAAGTCATATCTACAAGTTCTAAGTCACGCTGCCAAAAAAAAGTGTCCCAAAAAAATGTCAAATATGCATCAAATATTTGACTTTTGAATAGATCCATACACAATATATTTTTTCAAGATACCCTTCTTAACTACTAAACAAGAGCAATGCCAAGTGTGGCATACCCTTGCACAGCAAAACTGTTTAATCCTTACTTGAGAAACATCCTCTCTTATGACGTCGCATCATGCAAATCACAATGGCAGTCACAGCTACAATGAGGACCAAGAGGACGCAGATGACGATTACGATGACCCTGGTGTTGGATCCATTTGGAGATATCCTAGAAATGGTGGAAGGATAAAATATAAATCATCTTTTGCAATATAATTATTTCAAAGTGAGTATATATATCTATACAATTATATGTAATTAACTGATTGCTATGGATTTCCCTATGATAAAATGACAACGGTTGGACAAAGCACTATGACAAAGATAACATGAGTCTATGTCGCAGGTGAACTTAAAAACAGAAACTTTACAGACATGTACCATATTTTATCAAAATCTGTTAGGCGGTTAGAAAAAGAAGTGTAAAATGTAAAGGTTTATGGATGACAGATTGATGACGGACGTCAGACGACAAACAATGTGTCCATCAGAATATCTAACCTAAGCACAAGGCTTAAAAGAGCTAAAAATGAAACAAAAATGTATGAGTGTCAGTAAAGTGTCCAGAAATGTATTAAACATTTGATTCTGGAATGAAACGAAAAAGTTAACACTAATACTTTATTAAAACTTCCATCTAGATCCCTCCGGTGCAATCAATTTGTTGATCTATGCAGTTTGTCTAAAGAATAATTTGTCAAAGGAAGGTACACTTCTGTGGCCTATGTGACCCTATCCTGCATCAATTCCTTAATGGTTCTCGCTGAAAATCATTAATACTTGTAGGGAACTTTGAGTACGTCACCCAAACTAAATTCATCAAAATCCATTGAATGGTTCTGAAGAAGAAGTTGAAAACATGAAAGTTTTCATACGATAATGGACTGACGGCACACTACAACAATGGCTAACTTAAACCTATGGCTCAGATGAGCTAAAAATGAAAACTAGAAATATAACATACTTCTCAGTAGATCCTTTCTTCATGAAGAAACATCCAGAATCTGTGAAGATAACAATATTATTTATGTCTATGTCATCATTTACATCTAGCATCGAGTAAGGTAATTATATTTTAGCAGCAGCTTATAACAAAATTCCATACTATATATATCTTCAAAAGTGTGAAAATAAATAATTCCTACTATGATTGAAGAATATTTGAATAACTACTTCATATTATAATTCATAACAAATAAAAGTAAAGTGATAAAAAAAATAGATATCACCCTGAAGATAGTTTAAACAAAGTAAAAGATTTAGTTGCAAACATGGGCAGACTGACAGACAAACAGATTAAAAGACAAACTGATAGATTTGCAGACAGACTGACAGATAGATTAACAGAAAGACTGACAAACAGATTGATAGACAGATATCAGAGAAAGTCAGGTCCAAATAATTGAAGTGCATGGAAACACATTGTTCCATGTAAGGTATTGTGGGGTAAATTGGATCATTAAAATGTACATAACATTTGGTGATCATCTATAGTTTCCCTTGCCTAAATGTAGTTGAGGACTTTAGCTTTAAAATTCATGCAAGATTTTCAAATGTTGGTAAATGTTAATGTCTGGAAATAGTTAAATTTAGAATTGTGTCAGTTGGGGTATATTCAGCTGGTCTTGGGGTAAATACAGCTACACGTTGGGGTACTGATCTAATGATCAAGATGTAAATTATATCTGAAAAGCAAAGAAAAAGATATTCTCTTGAATGACAAGATTGGTAGTGCTTCGTATCTGAATATTATGAGACTTAATTCAAACAATAAATGAAAACTAGAATAGAACTCTTTATGTCAATTTTTTAGAAAATTTTATTACGTTGTATACACTGTATGAAACAAGATTTCCTTTATAGTTTATGTTTTTAAGAGTTTTCTGATCATTTTGTTTTCTTTTAATTCATGACCTACCGGCTGAAGTTATTTATGCTGACCATCTTATTAATACAAATAATAGTAATAGACTATATATAGCTATGAAGTAAAATGCAGCTGGATTTAACCAATGGCCAAATTTACTACACATCTATATCCTACTCCATTTAAAGGGTTGGTATACTGTAGCCTCATTATGAACTTGATGTCTACAGTCAGTCAATGTCGGTTGATGTCTCCAAGCCATATTAACAAGAGCAACGCCTAGCGTGGCATAATACGCCCGTCCCTTACTTTAGATGGGATCAATGTGAAAGTATGGTTTTATTACCCCCCAAATATGGGTCATTTTGGTAATACTTATATGAAATACTGAAATCCAAAAAGGGGGATCCAAGTCCCATAACTCTGTAACAACAAAATGGAATTTGCTCAAAACTGATCATGAAAAGTGGCTTACCCTACACTATTTAAGCAATCTGTAAAACTTTCATGAAAAACAACTGAGGTTTACTTGAGTTATCACGGTACATAGCATCTCCATAGCATCTTATCATAGTAACAAAGTTTTATTCACTTTGCATGATGTGACCTTGACCTCTGATCTATGACCTTGGGTCAAGGTCATGATACACCCTTGAGTCCTAAGTAACAATTCTGTGAAATATTATTGAAATCTATGCACATGAAAAGAAGTTATGGCCCGAACAAGGTTTTTATTACTTTACATGTTGTGACCTTGACCCTTGATCTATGACCTTGGATAAAGTGTAACAATTCTGTGAAATATTATTGAAATCCATGCACAGGGGAAGAAGTTATGGCCCGAACAAGGTTTTACTAATTTTGCATGTTGTGACCTTGACCTTTGACCTTGGGCCAAAGTCATGACACACCTTTGGGTCCTAAGTAACAATTCTGTGAAATATTATTGAAATCCATGTACAGGGCAAGAAATAATGGCCTGGACAAAGTTTTATTCATTTTGCATGTTGTGACTTTGACCTTTGACCTATGACCTTGGGTCAAAGTCATGACACACCTTTGGGTACTAAGTAACAATTCTGTGAAATATTATTAAAATCCATGCAATGGGGAAGAAGTTACGGCCTGGACAAGGTTTTACTAATTTTGCATGTTGTGACCTTGACCTTTGATCTTCGGTCAAAGTCATGACACACCTTTGGGTCCTAAGTAACAATTCTGTGAAATATTATTGAAATCCATGCACAGGGCAAGAAGTAATGGCCTGGACAATGTTTTATTCATTTTGCTTGTTGTGACCTTGACCTTTGACCTTGGGTCAAAGTCATGACACACCTTTGGGTCCTAAGTAACGATTCTGTGAAATATTATTGAAATCTATGCACAGGGGAAGAAGTAATATTTTGGATATGATTTTACTCACTTTTCATGTTGTGACCAGGATCTTTGACCTATGACCTTGGGTCAATGTCAAGACACACCCTTGGGTCCTAAGTAACAATTCTGTGAAATATTATTGAAATCTATGTACAGGGGAAGAAGTTATGGCCTGGACAAGGTTTTACTCACTTTGCATGTTGTGACCAGGACCTTTGACCTATGACCTTGGTTTAAGGTCATGGCATACCCTTGGGTCCTAAGTAACAATTCTGTAAAATATTATTGAAATGCATGCCCAGGGGAAGAAGTTATGGCCTGGACAAGGTTTTACTCACTTTGCATGCTGTGACCTTGACCTTTGACTTTAAGTCAAATCAAGATCCCCCTCAAGGGTAAAGGAGGAGATGTGAAGATAAGATGCCTGCATAAAAAATTGAAAATTTGATTGTAATAAACTTACATTAAAATTCTATTTTAGAAATCATATGGGTATGTTTAACTATGCCCTAAGAATTATGGAATGTAAATTAAGTTAATAAAACAAAAAAACCCAAAAACAAAAACAAAAAACCTTCAAAGACGGCATAACTGGATTGTAAAGTAAAACATCAGCCTACCTGTAGAATCTTATCCAGAAACTTGTCTCTTTAAATTTGTAGATATTTCCAGAAGTTTGAATTTGTTATCATTAATGGTATGCAAAAAATCAAGCTAAATGCAAAATCACACTGTGTTCAATGACGGATACAACTGAAGTCAAGGTCACCAAATTTTGTGTCAGATGAGAAGAACTTATCAATGTCTACAAACTGACCAAGTTTGAAGTTGGTATAATAAATGGTGTATAAAAAAATCAAGCTAAACGCAAAATCAGACTGTGTTCAATGACACGTAAAAATTGAAGTCAAAGACACCAAATTTTGTGTCAGTCAAAAAGAACTCATCAATGTCTCTCAACTGACTAAGTTTGAAGATGGTATCACTAACGGTACACAAGAGATCAAGCTAAATGCAAAACTAAAGTGGGTTCAATTAAGTACAAAATTGAGGTCAAGGTTACCATTGCAAGAGATCAAGCTAAATGCAAAATCACCGTGTTCACTGAAGCAGCTCCAGGTCACCAACTTTTGCATCAGTCGGAAATAATTCATCAATGGCTAAAAACCACCAAGTTTGACTTAAGTATCACTGTTGAGTGACAGACAGACGGACTTCGCCAATTTATACACTGGACTGGATTTGCATAGCAAATTCGAAGCAAAGTCACTAGGTCATAAGTCATGGTATAATTTGTAAGCTCTGGTCATAATGAATCTATGCCTGAAGTATCATGTTTATGCTCCTCTTAGATGCTGAGATTTGTTTTCAACCAGAAACTTAACCATTTTGCTGCAACCAGAAACTTTTAACCAAAATATTGACAGACAGATAGACGAACAGTCAGACATTTCCAATCTATAAACTGGAATTGCCTTGCAATCTGGCCAAAAATTATGAATATCTGAACATAGATTTGATCAATGATCAATAAAAATATTCAAAATTGTTATGTTAGCGTTATAATGGAACAAAACAAAACATTGCTGTGTAAATCAGGATTCGTCAATACAAATTCACTACATCTAATCTCATGAAACAAAGAAATGTGGTTGTTATATCCATAGTTAAATGTAAAAGCACTTGCTTGATCTAGAGGTGAAAATATCAAAAGAAATGGGTGCAGATTTCATGAATATCAGAAGATATAAATGACAATCAATTCAATATTAATGTAGTTTTCATTCACATGTATATGCAAATTTGATATTATTTCAACAAGACACATCTACACATCCGTTACCTGTTCAATGATATTTATTTTTTTGTGAAAATTTAGATAAAAACGAAAAATATAGTATATGCTACTTTACATTTACGTTAGATATATTATCCTATATTGAGTAAATATTATCTTATATTATGTTACAGGTTCATTTTTGTTTAGGAACACAGTTTACGATTTCGAAATACAAATCTAATCTATTTGACTGTAAATAAAAGAAAGTTTCTCTCGCCATTCATTAATTTTTATGAGTATAGAATTAAAAACGTCGTATCTGCCACTAACGACCTTTCATATCTTAGAAGTGTAGATGCGACAAAACGTTATTATTCTGTTACCATGGTTACAGAAGAAACTCAGATTACATTTTGTGACAGCAGATGCAAATAAAGTTACATTATTTAATTCCATCAAAAAGTGATTTTGGTCGTATCTGCCACTTACGACCTTTCAATTCTACAGCGACAAATGGTAACTTAAGGTGTTGCTGAATTTGAAGAGGAATTAAGTGAATGTATCCAAAAATTTCCTTAACTCCCCCCTTAAAACTGCCCCTCTAATTTTCTACTCAATTTCATTAAAGAGACAAAACTCTTGTAAGATAATGCTGATAATGAAATTTAACTTGGTTCATGAAACACCTTTGTGACCTTTGCAACAATTCTGTGAAATATTATTCAAATCAATGCAATCAGTAGAAGGTTAAGGCCCAGACAAGGATTTACCATACATAAGCACTGTGATCTTCACCTTGCAGATATGACCTTGGTTCAAGGTCATGACACACCTTTGTGTCTATGGCAACAATCTTGTACAATATTATTCGAATCCATGCAGGCATTATAAGGACAATGATTTAACTTACATAAGCATTGTGGCCTTGACCTTACAGATATGACCTTGGTTCAAGGTCATGACATACCCTATGGCATGGTTAAAAATTCTGTGAAATATTATTCAAATCTATGGCAAGGGGAAAGTTATGGCTTGGACAAGGAATTACCCATTAATGCATTGTGACCTTGACCTTCATCATACCTTGGGTCCTGGGCAAAACTTCTGTGAAAATGTTTTATGTATCTATGTAAGGTATAAGAAATTATGGCCTAGACAAAGATTTACCCATCATATACATTGAGACCTGGACTGTGCAGATATCACCTTGGATCGAAGTTATGACACATGCTTAGGTCCTGGACAACAATTCTCTGAAATATTCAAATCCATGCAAGGGGTAAAACATTATGGCCTGGACAAAGATTTACCCACCATACGCATTGTGACATTGACCTTGCAGACATGACCTTTGTTCAAGGTCATGACACATGGGCAACAATTTCTGTGTATTATAATGCATATCTGTGTAAAAAAGAAAAAAGAAGACATGTGACAAAGTTGTATGACACAAATCACCAAAGACATAAACATTGTGACCTTGACCTTAAAGATATGACATTGAAAATGAATAGGGTTAGTCCTGTAATAAGAAACTAGAACTGTCCTAATGGGACAAATACCCCCAACCGACAGACAAGTCTTGCAACAAGGAATACACATGTGTAGTATGAAGTCCCCAACTCTTTTGTTTCAAAAGTTATGGCTAAAGTTAAAGTTTTTCAAAAGTAGGTCATACGTCAAGGTCATGGGGATAAAATATTTTGGTACCCATCAAAAAGGTCTTGCCACAAAGAAAACACATGTGTAGAGTGAAGACCCCATCTCGTTTGATTCGAATGTTAAAGTTTTTCAAAAGTAGGTCAACTGTCAAGGTCAAGGTCATGGGGTTAAAAATTTTGGTACCGACAGAAAGGTCTTGGCACAAGGAATACACAAGTGTAGTATGAAGGCTCCATCTCTTTTAGGTCAAAAGTTATGGCCAAGGTTAAAGTTTTCTGGACAGACAGACGGACAGAAAGACAGCCAGACAGACAAGGTGATTCCAATATACCCCCATAAACTTCATTTGCGAAGTTTAAAAATTCTGGCATAAACAGTTTGGTCTGTATCTTGTTTACAAGTTGCTTTCTCAAAAATTTGCTATTTTTGTCCAAAACAATGACCTTGACCTTTGACCTTGATATTGAAAATCAATAGAATTTGTCCTCATGTAATAAGAAATAAGTGTACAAAATTTAATAGTCCTCACCTAAATGGTATAGTCTGCATCTTGTTAACAAGGTACCGACAGACCCACAACACCATACTATAATATGTCTACTATGGGTGTATAAAAATTGCAAAAAAATACAGGATAATAGGGAGAGTAGGCAGGTCTTTAGATATAGAAATTATGTGGGTAAAATTGCTTATTTTCAAAAACAACACATAAAATAAAAATGTCATAATGAAGTCAGAACCTGTGATTACTCATAATAGCAAGTACATCATAAAAGCAAAAACTCTGATATCAACAACACTATAATAATAATCTCACGTTTGTAGTACAGATGTGATAGGTACTGATCCTTTGGGCATCCCTTCGTCATCTTTACATCACATCTGAATGGTTG
This sequence comes from Pteria penguin, assembly GCA_035048485.1. NCBI lineage: Eukaryota > Metazoa > Mollusca > Bivalvia > Pterioida > Pteriidae > Pteria > Pteria penguin. Next base: position 15,710,157 of record CM068582.1, read on the forward strand.
AATAATATCATGCACTGAATATATGGCAGGGCACCTATCTGTAAATACATTGTACCATGAAAAAAATTAAACATATCTATATATGGCTATTGCTTTTTCAAAGGTAATATAAGATTAGAATGAAAAAAGATAAAAACAAAAATATCAGTTCAACAGATATATACTTCCTGAACTGCATCAAATTAATGACAATTTGTCTGTAGAGTTATCATTAAATGTTAGTAAATTTCTGAATTAAGGCCTTACCATATATTCAAGGTTATGACCTTGAGTGAGTTTTGTCTAAAGTCCCTGGTAAAGGAATTATGTGAGAAATATGAAAAAATCTTATTCAGACCATTCTTAATATTTTAGGATATGTACTAAGTGAACTTCACCTTCAAGAAATTACTTTACTTTTGTCCAAAAGTCCCTGTCCCAAGAAATATTTCTTTGAAATATAAAATTCTGATTAATGGTTTAAGGGATGTGAGACCTTTTGCAATATTTTAGAGATGTGCTGAGTGACCTTGATATTCCAGAAATGATCTTCAGTGATCTTTGTCTGAAAGTCCTTGTCCCAAGGAATATTTATGAGATTCTGATGAATGGTTTATGAGATATGGGGCCTTTTCCAATATTTTGGAGATTTGTGCTGAGTGACATTGACCTTTCAAAAAAGATCTAAGAGTGACTTTGTCCAGAAGTCCCTGTGTGTAAAATATAAAAAAAATTCTGAAGAATGGTGTAAGAAATATGAGGCCTAATTTTTGATACCCCACTCCTATGACCTTGACCTTTGACCTTTTGACCCCAGAAACAATAGGGCACATCATCCACTCATGGTGAGTAAGTGTATGAAGTTTAATTCAAATAGCACTAAATGTGTTGGACATGGTCTTGAAACCAATGTTTTATTTTCAACTCCTATGACCTTGACTTTTGACGTTTTGACCCCAGAAATAATAGGGCACATCTTCCACTTATGTTGAATAAGTGTTTGAAGTTTCATTGCAAAAGCACTAAACATTTTGGACTTATGGTCCCAAAACAAATTTTTGATACCCCACTCCTATGAGCTTGACCTTTGAACCCCAGAAACAGTATGGCACATTTTCCATTCATGGTGAGCAAGTGTACGAAGTTTCATTCAAATAGCACTAAATGTGTTGGACTTATGGTCTTGAAACCAATTTTCCATATTCCACTTCTATGACCTTGACTTTTGACTCCAAAAATAATAGGGCACATCTTCCACTCATGTTGAATAAGTGTATGAAGTTTCATTGCAAAAGCACTAAATATATTGGACTTATGGTCCAGAAGCAAATTTTTGATACCCCACTCCTATGACCTTGACCTTTGAACCCCAGAAACAGTAGGGCACATCTTCCACTCATGGTGAGTAAGTGTGTGAGGTTTCATTGCAATAGCACTTAACATATTGGACTTATGGTCCGGAAATCAAATTGTTGACGGATGCCAACCCACCCGCCCGCCTGTCCACCTCACATCAAATTAGGAGCCGAGTTTTGCAACTCGACTAATAATTAGCTTTATCATCATGCTTCAGCTACAACTAGGAAAATAAACATGGTATTACTTACCTGGTTCTATCCACACCCAGGGGCCACAAAACTGAATATAATTCCTCCTGTCTGGATAGTCAGGTAGGCAGTGATACAATATACCAGCACTGGCATTACATGATAAACCATTTATTGGTAAACTGAAATTAGGTTCAGTTTTGTTGTATTGCTTATAAATGTCCTCACAAGTTTTGCCAAATAATGGTCGCTTCTGTGTTATCTTATGTTGTCCTAATACTATAACATGCAAACAGACAAACACCCAAACAGAGGCAATTTTTGTATTTATTCCTTTCATCGTCCAGTTCGTTTTTACCAAATGAATACTGACGTTGTGATATAAGATAAAAAATTCATATACTGCCAGAACCTGATACTTGTATCAAACGATTCATCTGAAATAAAAAAAAAAAACACTTCAGCTGCAAAGCCACTTATGTAAATATGTCATAATGGTCTAAATAAAACATTATCAATATATAAACATCACAAAGAAAAGCTACAAATCAAAACATTAGGCTAATATCAATAGTTTGTAAATTTCCAAATTTCTTGAAAAAATTTTAAAAAAGGACAACTTCAGAAAAGTTTTCAGTTATCTGCTTTATTTTCAGCATTTTCACTTGGTAAAAATGCCTTAACTTTAGTTAAAAATTCACACTTTTCAAACTCAAAACTAAACCATTCAAAGAACATAAAAACTAAGGTAAGACATGTTCAGAACATGTGATTGAATAATAAGTTGTCAGCCATCACTTAATTTCAGGATAGCATAGATCTTTCTACAAAGGGCAAAAATAGCACTTAAAAGGCAATATCACTTCTTCCCAAAGGTGCCACAGTCACCTAATGCTCACCTGTATGAAAGGCTTTAGTTCAAAGAGTTTTCATGCATGTACATACATGTTTCTGTTTCTTATTTTCAAGTGCTCATTTGGCTTAATTAATTAAGGTTGCATACAGATCGACACAACAAAAATGTTACCATTCATCATGTTCATATATATACAGTGAAAACTGTAAAACCAGACAGATGTTTTGTCGGCTTTAGACAGAAATTACAAACAAGAGTTGTCAGGAGACAACATAACTTGTCGATGGGCCATCGTCAGTGGGGAAGCATGTATTTTCAATAATTTCTTAATTCAAGCACAAAGTCATGGGGTATAAATTTATGGTACAGAAAGAAAGGTCTAGCCAAAATGAAGATAAATGTGAAATATGAAAGTTCTTCCCCTAGTAGTTGATGAATTATGGGCAAAGTTAAAACTTCTGGAAAGTAGGTCAAACGTAAAGGTCAAGGTTGCAGGGTTAAAAATGATGTTATGAATCCTGGTCAAGATTTAAAGTTTTGAAAAGTGGGTAAAACTTCAAGGTAAATGTTGTGGTGTCAAAATTTTGGTAAAGACAAAGGTCAAACCACAATGAACACAAATATGAAATATGAAAGTCCTAGCCCCTGCAGTTGACAAATTATGAGCAAGGTTAAAGTTTTTAAGAAGAGGTTCGAACTTCAAGGTCAAGTTGCAAAGTAAAAAATTTGGTATGGTTTAACCATAATGAACACACATGTGAAATATGAAGCTCTATCCCTAGCACCTGATAAATTATCGGCAAGCTTAAAATTATTGAAAAGTGGGTCAAACTTCAAAGTCAAGGTCACAGGGTCAAAAACAATGTTTCCAAAGGCAAGGTCTTGTCAAAAGGAATGTATATGTGAAATATGAAAGCCCTATGTTTAATAATTTTGAGAGTATGGCCAAGGTCAAAATCTTTGTGTACACAGACATTGATGCTGATGCGGACTTGACAGAAGGGCTATGACATTAGCTTTCCGAACATTCATCCTGGCGAGCTACAAAGTGGACAGTAAGACATAGAGAAATCTGTTAATCCATTCAGGTCTCACCTAATCAGAATCGTCTCCTTTTGAATTTACTATTGTTACATAAATGCCTTAGTTTATAAAGCTTGCTTTCATTTCCTTTTCTGTGTATATGTTGTATATATATATATATATATATATATATATATATATATATATATATATATATATATATATATATATATATACAATGGATAATGAATACATGAAATAAATTGTAAACGACACAGTTCAATGTTGCACAGTGATGTCCATGCATTAATTGAGTCTGATTTAGAATTAGGTGGGCAACTTTAATACGTACAAGTGCATATATTGAAAATCAATATCACATCAGTCGCATCCAGGCCCTGTGGTCCCAAATAACAGAAAAATGTTACCAAAGTTGGAAATTAGTAGATTACTTTCAGGAAACAAAGGAAAATATGAAAAGTAAATGAAAGGGCTGAAAAGGCATGACTTACATTTGCCTTATCATTTTGTGTGTGTACAACAGTGAAGAAGAGCTATTATGGGATTAGTATCGACAAAAGTTTACCTCCATCTTTAAGACCTAATAATAAACATACACATTCAGTTTAACTTATTTTATAAATACTTTAAACCATTACTGAAAAATAGGGCACCCCTAATGGGTGTATGATACGCCCACATCATGTTTTAATGTGGTGGTAATGGATGTGTGGAAGAAGAACTAAGTTTTCAAACTCTGATACCAGAGAAACTTTCACGGTCCTACAAAATTCAATGAAATAAACATCCATGCCCACCCATTCCCCCCCCAGGGGCCTGACCCCAACTTTGAAACCCACATGCACAACTACAAGCCACATCCTTTCATATGACACCATCAAAACTTTTGTTCCCCTTTAATTAAGGAGGAGAAACCCGGACAAGCTTTTCCGACCCCTGCCCATTTTCCCCCACTCCAGGGGCCTGATCCAAACATTGAAACCCACATGCACAACAACAAGCCACACCCTTTCATATGACACCATCAAAAGTTTTGTTCCCCCTTTAGTTAAGGAGGAGAAGCCTGGAAAACCTTTCTGACCCCGCCCATTTTCCCCCACCCCAGGGGCCCTTACCCCAACTTTGAAACCCACATGCACAACATCAAGCCACATCCTTTCATATGACACCATCAAAACTTTTGTTCCCTCTTTAGTTAAGGAGGAGAAGCCTGGACAAGCTTTTCCGATCCCTGCCCATTTTCCCCCACCTCTGGGGCCTGACCCCAACTTTGAAACCCACATGCACAACTACAAGCCACACCCTTTCATATGACACCATCAAAGGTTTTGTTACCCCTTTAGTTAAAAAGGAGAAGCCTGGACAAGCTTTTCCCACCCCGCCCATTTTCCCCCACCCAAGGGGCCTGACCCCAATTCTGAAACCCACATGCACAACTACAAGCCACATCCTTTCATATGACACCATGGAAAGTTTTGTTCCCCCTTTAGATAAAGAGGAGAAGCCTGGACAAGAATGGATGGACGGACGGGCGGACAGACGACAGCGGAATAGCATAATATGCCCACACTATTAAATGCGGGCATATAAAAATATCTGAAATACTTCATTAAAAGCCAATTGCTCTTGTAAAATGTGGCAAAAGTAAAACTTAATGTATAGAACCTTAGGCTAAAACATATGTGTACACCAAGTTAAAATTCAATACCTCAACTAAAATATGACAGAAAAATTTCTGAAATACAGATTTTCATCAAATGGTAATAACTTAAACTGACTGACCACCTAGAGGTGCCACATGCAGGCATGTAATGCTCATCGGCACAGTATTATAAGCAGTCTACGTGCTAGTATATACATTTCTATTTTATTGTATTTACATGCTCATTCGCCTTAATCAAAGTTACATACAGACAGTCTATATAGCTGTCTAAACTTTGTCAAAGACAATTGATACTATTCCACATGTAAAACTGCTATATAGGAGGCATACATATTTATATTGGTAAACCAGAAAAAACTCAATAATTGATGATATCCTTCTTGTGTAAATGGAAAATGTGGGTCGTAGACGATAAGCAGTGTTTTTTTTTTTTTTGGGGGGGGGGATTTTTTATCCCATTTGCATAATGTTAAAAATCAATGTCTGGGAAAATTTTAGACAAATTATGGGAAAATGCAATGAAATTTCTATTGGGAAAGGTCTATATAATGGACCTGATATGAAGAAAAAAAACCACTGATGGGGAAACAGGCAACAGTTCGGTCTGAGATACCACTGGTACCATACATATACTTGGACTCCTTTATTAATGGCTTGCTTGATTATGTGTCATCACAATTCTGTCTATTTATAGATGACAGGGCTCGAAATTAACGTCCATTAGTCTGTGACTAATACATTATGCCACGGACTAACAGATTTCTCATTGTATAAGTCCGACAGAGTAATGAAAACTCGGTGATACCCACCCAAATCCTGACCTGCTCGCCCTGCAAACGATATGACTGAAAACTTATTTTCTGGAAATCCCGTAACCTATTTTTAGTAACAATTCGCCGAAAAGCACATGGAAAGTAACGAGAGTCAGAGTCGCTGGTGGGCTTCGTTGAAACAGATTATAGAGCAGCTTCAATACGCTTTCGAATGACAGTGACGTTGTTTTGCATGGTGATTGTGGTTGATCGATGGGCCACAGAGAAATGTGGCGATATATTTCGGGGGTTAGCGATCCCTCAAAGAAACCAAAAGATATCCGATTTCAACCCACTACCTGCGATACATCTATGGAATACAAGTGGTGCCAGGCAACGGAAGCCCAGCTTTATGGACGAAGAGGAGCTAGAGGCATACGTCCCCACAGTGTGTTGAAATGTTAAATCAGAGAAATGAAATGGGTTTACCCTGAAATTAAATCAATTTAAAATGAATAAATAGTCTATTATTCAATAGGCAATTCATTCCCAAGCAATCAGGAGTTACATCCTCAGTATCAAGAGCAAACCATCATATATTTATCAATTCAATTAGACCAAACTCATTCAAGTGCAAAACAACCAAAATATTACCCCAGATTCACCATGCATCTCTAATAATCAGAAGTGATCCACTAACATCAAGAAGTGATCCACTAACATCAAGAAGATTTAGTTATGTAAGTAGGCTAGCTCAACATTATAAAGTAACATGACAAAAGCTTAGACAATGTTTACTGTCTACATGCTGTGCTCAGCTTACATCTGGCTTGTTCATTCAACACTAGAATACAGCACAATCATAATGGCCGGGACTGTCATCTATGAGGAGAAACGGACACTGTAGGTTCCAGTGGAAATTTAAGGTGTACATACATGTATATATACGTCATCAAAGGTGACGACAAAAAAATAGATTCTGGATGCTTCACAGAAACATTGAAACAGACACTGTAGGTTCCAGTGGAAATTTATAAGGTGTACATACATGTATATATACTTCATCAAAAGTGACAACAAAAAAATAGATTCTGGATGCTTCACAGGAAACACTGAACTTAAAATGCTTGAAACCATCACTTTCCAGCTAGTAGAATCACGACCATAACCTGAGAGAGATGGTCGAGAGACTGGTCTTGATGGCATTTAATTTAAATCGTCTGTTTAACTGGCTTAAAAATGAAGTCAAAACGCTTAAAATAAAATGCCACACACATAGCTATAGCTTCCATAAGTTTTTGGTACTAAAACTTTTGTTGATATTCTACAGTACTGTACAACAACAACAACCACATCTGCTTTAAACATGACACCAGGTAGGAATATCCTGCTATTTGCCCTGTAGCTGGTACCTGCTATATGAAGGGTATATAAATATGTTCATTGTACCTGATAATTTATGTCCATTTGATTAAAATAGAATGTTTGCATGTTTTTATAAAACGAAAATAGTCCTACAAACCTAACGAAAGGGAAGTTCATTATTTGCTATGGCAATTTAACTATTTAAAACGAAAGTAGATCTAGACACAAAAATTAAAAATAAGAAATGCATATCTAGATCTTTTGAAATTTCGATCTACTGCAGTAATATACATGAAAATTACACTGTACTGTATATATAAATAAGTGAACCAAAAGTCCGGTCTCACTAAACGATCCATACCGAAATCATTACCTCTCTCAGTCTGTTCCTAAAGGGGTTTTAGATGTTGGAAGTCTGTTTCCGGGACCCCTCTTGATTTTTCTTTCAGTAGAGGACAAAACCAACAAGAAGCAGAATCCGGTACCGTACATATGATGGTCCAAATCCAAGAAGAACCGAATGTTGAGAAAGCGTGGAATTCCATGTGCTTAAAATAGATACAGAACAGCATAAAGGTAGTATTTAAATACAAAAGGAAAATAGTCATTCTGTAGAACATGACAAGACATAATAGTTAATGTTAAGTAAAGCAGACGACATTTATGATTTTGTAATATAAAGATACCAGATAAGGCTTATAATGGTAATAACGCTATTGTATAGCAAAAAAATTAGATTTTAACGCGTTCTATCAAAAATTGTCCATTAACGTATTAATGTATTGCAAACACATTTATTCAATTTGACTTACTGACAATTTTCATATGATTGTCATTTCTCTAAAATATTACGGTGCAGTTTAACCTACTAGTATCTCTGTACTGTAATTGTAAATCAAAATTGGAATTTGAAAACTTTAGGATGCGGTGCGCTTACAATGCACTATACCCCCTTCCTGAGCTATTTATAGATCAATTAGTCACTTAACGTGAGCTACAGTTACGAATTTCAACTTTTTGAAAGCCTTAACTGCAAAGATAAAAGGTAACGATAATATGACATTGTTAAGTGATTATGATATATTGTCAGAAGAAAGGTTTGTACTGTAAATTACTTAATCTAATTGATGGAATGATGGTGGTTCATATCAGAGTATTCACATAGCCTATAACCTAATGCATAAATTATCTAAAACAGCTAGGCCTACTGTAGCCAACAGTCTGAACAGGAGACCGACCGAAGACATGATCTGACCAAGCTGTACTGTATGACACAAATCACCATGGACATGCTCAAATGGAACAAGCATGTAGGTTATGTAGTTACGTAATATAAAGAATCGACTCGTGCCTTCTGGATGGTGATCAGTTAAGCCAAATTGGCAAATATATCTTTAAGTTTAGGACTCCTTAAAAGAAACATCAAGACTAAAAGTTAAAACTAGACTATTAGGGCCACAACATACAAGATCATCGTAAGACCCAACTAGAGTATGCTGCCAGTGCATGGGACCCCCATACAAAGGACCTCACCACCAAACTTGAGATAATTTGAGCTGCTAAGTGGATCATGGATGACTTCTCACCCACCTCAAGTGTGACCTCTATGCTACAATGTAGACAAACTTGGGTGTGAGACATTGGAATATAAGAGGTTCTGTGCACGACTGGCACTGTTCCATAACATCGTATATGGACGAGTGGCAGTCCCCCGCCCTGAGTATACTTTGTGCAGCCCACCAGACAAATCTCTAAATTGCCCACCCCCTCTCATTCAGATCACTACTTCTAAAGACTTATATAAATATTCATTCTTTCCACTAGCTATAGTTCAGTGGAACCATCTGCCGCAACAGCTCGACATCTATAGTCAAGTTGGCTAAACTGTGTGCCTTCAAGGCTGTGGTTAATAACCTGCGACACCCATGCCCAAAGCAGCTGCTAATTTTAGCTCTTTCCAACTTGTAAATTTGTATTTTAACAGCACAAACCAAGTTCTTGAAACATTGTTAATCACTGCACAGACATGCACGCTACACATAGTATTTGAGAAAAGAGGGTGATGCAGTATGACAAGATAGATAGAAAACATGATATAGTAAAATATATATACAAAAATGACATTACAAAAATATTAGATGGTTTTGCGTTTTGCAATTTGCAGTAACGATATCGAAATAGACTTATACAGAACAAGTCATGTCACTGAATTGGTGTGGTTAAAGATTGAAGAGAAAATGGTGTCATAATTATAGATAGGCTATTTCTTTCATTGAAATTTGAATAATATATGACACCTTTTCTATGATAAAAATCCTCCGTCTTCACTCAAGCTGGTCCCTTCATCACACTTGATACCATAATTAATATGATCAACATACATTAATTAGCTTAAAAAATTACCCACCCTCAACTGTTTATTGTTGAAGCTAAAGTCACATGTGACATCGGATTAAGGGATTTGTGCTAGAAAGGATGAATAGTATTCAGTTTCATCGATTGATCTTTATGAAGTTGCAGACAAGTCCTCACATTTGAGAGATAATTAATTGCATAAAATGAACGAGGTTAGAAACAACCTTCTCTTTGAGAGACGATGATAATGACACTCGAGTGCTTAACAATCTCTGTTTTCAGTACATGTATAACCATAAAGGCATAATCATTTCCATGTTTTAATGTGAATTATTACAACAGCATACAATATTGGAATTCATCTGATTAGAAATTTGGAAGACACATCTTCACTACACAATAAGCATCCATTAAATATAATTAAAAACAGACTGACATTTTTTAATTATCAATGGGATGTTTTGAAGTTTATAGTTGCAATATTTGTGCAGCTACACATGTATAAACTCATAATCAGTAACTTAAAAAAGTTTTACTTCTTTAAGTTTGTAAACTCAATAGAACATGAGATAGGTATAAGGCCTTTTGAGTAAAATCAGAATAACTGAAATATTTATTTTCAGTACTTTTTTACTTCTGCTCTTGCAGTCCTTGAATTTTGAAACTGATTATTGAAATCACAAGAGATTTTTAAATGAAGAAATCAAGATATATCCCATGCAAGTGTTTCTGTTTTTTGGCCAGGTACTTTAGATCCAGGTTAAAAATACAAATTTTAAGACCTTAAATGTTATATCCTCCTTTAAAAACTTTTTTATTTACAGAACCACAAACTGAATGCATCAGAGTATTCAGGAAAGGTGTCTTATGACCTGTTAATGATTTTAGTTCTATTCTGAAGTAAGATTCTGGACACATTTCCAGCCTTTCTTATAATACATTTCACAGCTAGGTAATTTCTTTTGACCTCCTCATTGTAAACATCAGTAAATTGATAAAGTGCACAAGTTTTGTGATATTTATCAGATTTTGGAAACATTAATACTTTGTATATTGAAATGAAATGAAATGTAAAAATAATTAATGTAATTTTAAGATTAAAAACCAGAAGGGGTTACACTGTTTGTATATGCTATAGTATAGAGGTGGGATAAATTCTTTTCCAGACATATTTTGACGGATTGTAATGAAACATGGTAGAGATGAGTTACATGTACACTGGGAACTCTGTAAGTGTTGTTGTATTTTGGCCAGATCCACCACTTTATTTGTATTTTGATCATGCATGTATTCATCATGTCCATGTCAGGAGGGAATCCAAAGCAGGGCATCATAAGACCAAACTTTTTCAAATTGCCTTCATAGATTGACAAATGGAAAGCATCAGTGATTTAGAGGGATGTCTTAAAAAAAAGTGTTGTTGTTGCCTGACGTTACAGGATTACACTTTTTAGCTCACCTGAGCCAAAGGCTCAAGTGAGCTATTGTGATCAATCACCGTCCGTCGTCCGTCGTCCGTCCGTCGTCCGTCGTTAACTTTTCACATTTTCGACTTCTTCTCCAGAACCACTGAACAGAATTTGATGAAACTTGATAAGCATGTAGTACTCATGGTCCCCAACAAGTGTTGTTGTTTTTCGTCCAGATTCATCAACAGGTGGCGCCACCACAGGCAAAAGTAGGTCAAAGAGGGTACCCTCCTTTGACAAACTTCTTCTTCAGACCGGGGGCATACAGAGACAAACCAAATGCATAGGAATGATCTAGAGGGATGTGTGAAGAAGTGTTGTTATTTTTGGTTCCATTCCGAAATCAAATTTTTGACGTTTTTTTGACGTTTTTTTGTACTTGGTAATTTTAATGCAGAAAAGAGGTATTTTTTTCTTTTAGTAAACATTGATGCATTAATTTGGTTTAATTTGATCATTTTGATGGTAAGAAATACTACTGCGAAGAAAATTTTTCAATATTTTATATTTTGGATTTTTTATGAATTTTTTAAGACTTTCAAGAAAAAGGGGGGGTGGGATAATTGGTGTAAACATTTCACAGTTTGAACTTTTTCTTCGGAACTACTTGCTGGAATTCAATGAAACTTGGCATGCATCAAATACTCAAGGTTCCCGACAAATGTGGTCATCTTTGTCAGGATCCATGAACAGGTGGCACCACCACAGACAAAAGTAGGTCACAGAGGGTACCCTCCTTTGACAAACTTCTTATTCAGATCGGGTGCATACAGCGACAAACCGACTCTATAGGAATGAGATAGAGGCATATGGGAAGAAGTGTTGATATTTTTGGTTCCATTCCGAAATCAAATTTTTGACGTTTTTTCATTTTTATTTTGGACTTTGTTATTTTAATGCATTAAAGAGTTATTATTTTCTTTTAAGTTTTAGTAAACATTGATGCATTCATTTGGTTTCATTTAATCATTTCTATGGTAAGGAATGCTGGTGCGAAGGAATTTTTTCAATATCTCGATTTTTGAATTTTTTATGAATTTTTTAAGACTTCCAAGAAAAGGGGGGGGGGGGGGTGACAATTTTTCATATCTTCAACTTGATCTACAGAACAACTTGAAGGATTGTGATAAAACTGGGTAGGATGCAAGTACTCATAGTCCTTTTCAAAGGTTTTGTTTTTTGTGCGGATCATCCAAATTGGTTAACAGATAATGCCACCATGTCTAAAAGTAGGTCTCACAATGGTACATATACCACTTGGTAATTGAAATATGGAGAGTAGCGGTTCAAATCCAGCTGTGGTCAAAAAATTTTTTTTTTTTTTTTACACACTTAAATAAGTTTTTAGATGTTTCTCAACACTCAACATATGAAATTAGGAATTTTACGTTTAAGACTTCCAAAAAAAAAAAGGGGGGGTTGGCCATTTTTCACATTTTCAACTTTTTCTACAAAACTGTTTGAAGGATTTTAATAAATCTTGGTAGAAATAAGTCACTTATGATCCTCTTCAAATTCTGTTGTTTTCGTCCAGACCTCTTTACAGGTGGCGCCACCATAGTCAAAAGTAGGTCACAAAAGAGTTCCCTCGTTTAACAATATTCTTTTTTATACGGGCTGTATACAGAGACAAACAGAATGCATAGAAATGATCTAGAGGGATGAGTGAAGATGTATTGTCATTTTGGTTCCCTTCCAAAATCAAATTTTAGAATTTTTTTCGACATTTCTTTGGACTTGGTGATTCAATGCAGAAAAAAGTGTCATATTTCCTAGTTAATTGATAATGATGATTTCTTATGGACTATTGTGATCATAATTATGGTAAGGATTGTTACTTTGAAAGAATTTTGTCAATATCTCAATTTTTGGATTTTCTATGAATTTTTTAAAACTTCCAAATGAGGGTGTATAGGAACAATTCAATCACATTTTTCACTTCTGCTGTTATACCTTATGAAAGATTTTAATGAAACATGGAATACATGAAGTACTAAAAGTCCTCTATCAATTTGGTAAATTTCATCCAAATTGGTTAACAGATAATGCCACCATGTCTAAAAAGCAGTTCTCACAATAGTACATATACCACTTGGTAATTGAAATATGGAGAGTAGCGGTTCAAATCCAGCTGTGGTCATAATTTTTTTTTTCATTTCTTTACACATCTAAATAAGTTTTTAGATGTTTCTCAACACTCAACATATGAAATTAGGCAATTTTAAGTTAGATCTAGACAATATTTGAAACAATTGTTGTTCATGACCCAGACTTGAAATCAGTCAACAAAAGGCCCCACCTAAAGAAAATGACTAACTTGTTGCCCTGAATGACTTCTTGCAGAGACAAAGGAAATGCTTAATATCAAAATCACCTGAATGGATGTGCAAAAAAGTGTTGTTTTTTATTCTAGCCTGAAATAAAATTTGACATATTTTCAACATCTGTGTTGACCTAGTCACATTAATGCAAAAATAAATGAATTCTTCCTTCATGCATGACTGATAATATAGGTACTCAGGTGAGCGATATAGGCCCACTTGGGCCTCTTGTTACAACTCATGATGCTGAATGGTGAGAGATAGAGACCATACATGTACATGCTTACTCCACAAATAAAGCCCTTTCAAATTACACCAAGGTCATTGACCGTATTGACCATGACCTTTGACCTACATTACTAAATTTGCCTTATTTGGACTTTGTTGCCACTGGGGACATTCACGTTTCACAAACACATCTTATCTTGTTATATTTATTTAATATCAGATATACAAGTGGTTGGTACTTTGCTATTGTACTTATGATCGATAAGTCAACATTGATGCTTTGTTATTGCAATTCTCAAAAACAATTACATCCCTTTATCTCAAGTGGATTTGTACAAAGTTTCCAGTAACTAGGAAGTATGTGCTTGATATTATTGTAAATTTCATTTCCGTGTTCCATACATCATCATATGAATTTAATAACATATGAGGAAGTACTGTATTCTTCCGTTTGACCTTTGGCTGTATAGAATGTCACCTAATTGTTTTTAGTAGTTATTTTTTTAAACATATATTTTCCAAAGTTGGATGGAATTCAACAGCTTGGTTTTCGTATGAATATTAGGTCACTTCATATGCCTTCATATCAGTGTTAGTATTTACGGTAATGGTAGACCGGGCCAGTAGACAATATTTACACCAAATCCAAATGTCCAGAGAGCTATTGTCACACCCACGGCATAGTTGTCATAATCGTTGTTGCCGTCTGTAAGCAAAAAACTTTAACTTTGCTCATAACTTTTGAACCATTACAGACAGGGTTTTAATATTTCACATGTGAATTCCTTGTGCCAAAGGGGCAGGCGTGGTGTAGTGGTAAAGCGCTTGGCTTGCGGCGCCGACGATCCGGGTTCGATTCCTGGGTTGTGCCACTATGTTTAAGAGGTTGGTAACCTTCTGTTTCCATGTCACGATATAACTGAAATATTGTTGAAAGCGGCGTAAAACACCAATCAACCAACCTTGTGCCAAATTCTTGACCTTTAAGGTTGACCTACTTTATTTTAATAAAAACTTTAACCTTGGTCATATGTTATGGACAATAAGAGATAGGGCATAAATATCTCATGTGTGTATTCCTTGTGACAAGACCTTTCATTATGTATCAATATTTTTTATGTTTGGACCCTCACCTTGAAGATTGACCTACTTAGACAAAATTTTTAATATGTATCGTAACTTAAGAATCATTAGAGACAAACTTCAATATTTCACATGTGTATTCTTTGTGCCAAGACCTTTCATTGGGTACCATAATTTTTGACCTTGTGACCTTTGCCTAGAAGTTTGACCTACTTTTAAAAAACTTTAATCTTGGTCATAACTTATGAACAGTAAGAGAGAGTGTGTATTCCTTGTGAAAAGACATTTCATTACATATCAGAATTTTTTACATTTTGACCTTGACCTTGAAGATTGACCTGCTTACAAAAAACTTCTGCTATTTAAATTTGATGGCCACCAGTGAGCTCTGTTGTCTTCTGACAACTCTTGTTTTTTACCATGTTTACAAAATTCTTGCTTGATTTTCAATAAATGTTCTAATGACCAACAGTGAAAATGAAATATCGTCGTACTGACGGATAAGTCCGGATATACACTGGTCTGGTAAATAATCTTAAATTTCTGGACCGATTGTCCGGTGTTTTCCAGAAACGATGTACATTTTGTTTTCAGGTATTTCATTTCAACCTGGCAACAAGCAAATACTGTTCTTGACTATATGTATGTGTGGTTTTTTTTTTAAACATTTTGTTAAAGGTGTTGATCAATTGTGGAGAAAAAAAGCTCATGTTGGTTGGATTCGATGTTTTATGTCGTTTTCAACAATTTCCGGTCGTATCACTACATAGAAGCAGTAAATAACTAACCACTGGTGCAATCCAGGAATCAAATTAAAACTGGATTGTCTGCTCCTCAAGCTTAGTGCTTTACCACTTAGCTACACCAAGTATTCTTTAAAGTAGATCAAGAAGATACCCACCTTTCAGAACCTTTATATTTAAATGAGCAGCATAGAGGAAAACCTAAGTGCATTAGAATGAGCATAAGGTTGATAAGCCCAGTGTGTTTTCGTTAAATTAGGAGATTTTAATTGAGTTTAAAGTCTTTGACTCAACATAGCTTGACCAAAATCTAATAATAGTCAGGTCCTAATGACTCATTAGACATTTAGTGCATTTAATTTTAGTTTTCAATACTACATTCTACACATTCAATAAATGTATGTTCTGCTTTTCTACACAAGCATATGACACTCAGGTATGCTATATAGGCCTGTATTTCCTCAGGCAGATGCCTTTACCATATATTAAATGAAGTAACCTTAGTGTGACTTGAATATAATCAATCTAACAGAATTAAACAAAAGTAAATGAAAAGTCTTTCAATAAAATAGTGCTTTTCAGTGATTTTTTTTTTGTCAAAATCTTGCTCATATTTTCCTGATACATGTAATAATAAGAAAATTTACAGCATATTAAATTATATTCGAAATTGAAAATGCGAAATATTTTCCATTAAATTAATTCAATCGATATTACTATATGAGTCCATGTGCTTTAATAGTATGATGATTGAAACAGTAAACGTAACTTTTGAAATATTCCCAAGAAAATGATGATATATATTTTTGAATTTGAAAACATAGCGTAATGGTTAGAGGCATAAAAGTCATTGTTTAAAAAAACCCAAGAAATCACTGTCATTGATTTTGAGTTTGTATGAGACAGCTTTAGAAGGACAAATGATTATATTAAATTAATTCATTCTGTCATCTTTCTAAGATGCCATCAAATGTTTTAAAGTTGGCAAATGAAAATCAGGGTTAACAGGAAACAATACTGTGTTTTGTTTTGGTCTTATTAACAATATAATGCATCATATAGAAACTGTGACTTACATGTACACTCTAGAGATGCACCTTATTGAACTTTAAAGGTATCGATGAGGAATCTGTAACTATGACATGCAGGATGTTGCCGTCTGCAGTGCTGGTTATGTTCCTGTGTGGTGCACTAACAGCTGTGCTAGGCTTGGATTCTTCTCTCACAGACTCCTGCTATGACATCTATCAAACAGCTCTTGGAAACAAGAGTAACATCGACTTCAGCCAACCTATTGGTCAGCTGACATGCTCAGGCGGCACTGACTTCCACTGTTTGATGGACGACAACCAGAGACAGATTGAACTCTGCATAGAAACTATCTTTATGGAACCTGGTAAGTAAAAAAATTATTGTTCCTTGTGGCTTTCACAAATATGTCGTGTTTCAAAGTGAATGAAAAATTGCTGAACTATTAATGTTTCAATAATTCAAGGCTTAAGTCATTGACAGTTGGTGCTGATTTATGGGTTAATAAAGACATTAAAATTTAAATGATTAATGAAATTATTGATAGATAGATTCTGGTATTTATAGTTTTTATTCTGCATTGAAGTAAAGAAACACTAATTTAGAATTCAAATTTGTTTCTTCTTAAACAGTTTCAAATAACTAAACTTGATAAAGTAACAGTATTAATGCAAAATAATTGAAAAATTTAATTAAATTTATATCGTGTGCATCACAAGATAAGTCTGAGAATTAGTTTCTGTTGTCAAATCTACATGTAACATGGACAAAAACTGAGTTGACAAACAAGCAGAAAATGTAAATTATTGTGACCACTTTAAAAGAATCAAATTTTGCTACATATTTTTTAACACTCTATCTGCCAAAATTTCCTGATAATGGAAGATTCTGATATGGGGTAATTGTCCTTGATATATCAAAATATGAAGTTTGTCATCATTTTTGTAGGGCTTTGTCCAACCTTTATAAGCTATAATAGTAAAATCCACTACAAGAAGTGCAATATCAGCTCTCCAGGATGTCCTACACAAGCCTACCGATCACGCGACTTCTATGAGTGTAAGTATAAAACTGATTGAACAAGAAAAGTGACAAAGTCATGAAGGGCCATGTATCTCGACCTTGATATATGACTCCAGATCAAAAAGCATATTTTTGTCATCATTGTGTATCTGTATGAGAAATATAAAATTTAGGTAAAAAGCTGTTCAAGTTATTGTGTCACAGTCAAATTTTGATGGAGAGGCAAATAGACGGACAGATTTCAAGAAATAAAATGGGATTCTTTAAAAAAAAAAATCAATAGATTTTCATCATCCCCTGTTCCAATTTTCAACCCCTGCTCCAATTCTTTTAATTTTTTTTTTTTATTTTTTGGAATTTGCTTTTGTGAAAATAGCGCCAACTCAATTCTGGAAATTCTACAATTGTTTTTTTTTTTCAGACTTTGGATCCATAAGTCAAGTAAAACTGTGAAAGTTGATTAATATAAGTATTAAAAGTTTGCCTAATCTAAAATTTAGTTGTATTCTATAAGCAGCTCTTCTTCAAGTTCTCGAGAATTAAATTAAAATCCAAATTTAAAATTCAGAAAGTTGAATGAGAATGTAGGAATTTATTTATTGTGGCTATATATATAGGTCATCTGCATGATTGCCAGAGCCTAATGATTTTCCTAAAACTAAGTAACTCTCCATATGTCAAGAAACAAGTTCCTTAGTTTGATGTCATTGCATTCTTGTGTTTTGTGTCCTTCCGATGTGACAATAAAAACCCTCAATGTCCCCTTTATCAAAAAAGCATTGGTACATCAAAGAACCCTTTATGTCAGTTGTTCAAAACTTTAATCGTTAATAAGTTAGCCAGTGGTTAAAGTTTTAGAGACAATTTGATTTATAAGATTTATAAATACAGTATCTAAATTACATTACACTGCTGGTATCATTTGCAACAAATCAGTCTGGGTCTGTATCATATGTCAGGTCTTGCTAAGCATTACATCTGGAAGGTAAAAATATAGGTTATATGATCCTGTGTAATATTAAAAAAGAATTATTCCAACAATCTCTTAGAATTTTATAATCAAAGACATTTTAAGTCTTGTTCACTACCATTTTTTTGTATCCAAGAATTAATTAATTGTTCCATCTTGATGTCTCTTTGAACTTAGCGATTATCAGTGCTTTACATAAATATCTTTAATAACTACCTGTCATTATTTCATCTGATTTTGGTCTTTCCTGGTTAATCTACTTCTTCATTTTTACATCTTTAGGTAAATAGAATGGTATCTTTCTGAGAGCTGAAGTTTTAATCTTCCATGTCTCCCTTATCTGTGTTAATTTCTTACAATGTAATTTTCATTCTTTGGGATTTACATGCAGTATTATTCGTTCTTTTTAATATGCTTTTTCAGATACTGACTGCTTGGATCAACTCTTACCACCAGTAGAAGAGTAAATATACATATATTATTCCAAATTATTAATATTATTGTATCTTTTGTACACTTTTACCCGAAATTAAGGTTTCAACCAATTTTGGTAAAACAGTAGAGCTATAAGAAATTTAAGGTAGTAGTACTCTAATTCTCTACTTCCACTCAAAATGACAGTGTTACCGGCAGATAATGATATGCTAATGATATACACATATTCAACAACTTTCGTAAAGCCTTTGCTGTGCCGACAGACTTACTTGAAAATTTCAGCTTCTGAATTTCAATTATCTTTTGGCATTTTCTTTCTACTTTCACTTTCAGTACTTCATTCTGAGTCATCTAATACTACAATGTTCAAATTAAAAGCTCAAAAATTAATTCATACAAAATTACAAATTTTTGGTCATCAAAGTTCTTTTTGTTAATTTCTAGTTTCATGTCCAATTTTATTCAAACAAATTCCAAAATGACCGTCTCAAAAAGACCTTTTCAAAGTTTTATACATCGAGGTTTCTTGAAAAATGCAATTGATGAAATTCTGAATTGGAAATTCCCCAGTCAGACTATAGCCAACTTTGAATGTAATGTGATGTATTAGGTACCTATCTGTAGTTTAGTAAGAGTGTTACTAACTTAACCAGAGATTGTAGGTGCATAGTAGTTCAGTTGCATTGCACTGGATTGAAATTCGGATCATCTGGATTTCTGGCTGGTGGTTCAGATTTCTGCAAGGTGAATTATCATCTTTTACTTCTGTTAACATTCAGGTGAGATAGGTGTAACCTGAGGTTCTGCGTCAAGGTATATCTTTACATGTAAATGATCCATCACTGCTTTGGATTTGTCTGTTATACACTATAGAGCTGCTACCACCTTAAAACTGAACAATCTTAAAGTGGTATAAAACAATCCCAAAACTAATCCAGTCAACTCTCGATAAATCAAACAAGTAGGGCCCATGTAAAATAGTTGGAGTTCAAAAGAGTTAAATTAGCCTTAGTCAGGGATGTATATCTATATAAAGAAATTATAATCGGAGCTTTTAAATGAGCTTTGCCCTCCGTTATCGTCTGTTTGGCGGCACCTTTCTGTCGGTTCCAAAATTTTTCACCCAGTGACCTTGACGTTTGACCTACTATTGAAAATCTTACCTTAGCCATAACTTTTGAACCAAAAGAGTTGGGGCCTTCATACTACACATGTGTATTCCATGTATCAAAACCTGTCTGTCTGCACCAAAATCTTTGACCTAGTGACCTTTACCTTGATCTTTGCCCTACTTCAAATTTTGCTGCCGCAGGGGTTTTTTTGTCCCATAAGGACAGTTCTAGTTAAAAAATACTTTGTCATATACATCATAAATATAACTATTATGTACACTTTCGATTTTATTGATAAGTCACAAAACTGTTATCCATGACAGTAAGCTGTTTTATGGCCTTGACCAAAAATCTTACTTCAAAATTCAAGGTCACAGTGAACCTGTTTAAGTAGTTTTAAAAACTACCTTGTCATACATATTTAATAGGGCTATTAATGTTATATTTAATTGATTCGGGCATATTTATCATTGTTGAGTATTCATAATTAGTTTTGTATCATTTGATCAGAGTCATCTGCCTATTTATCGCAATGATGCATACATAAGTCCTTCAAACTATAACTGACTGCAGCCGTCATAAGTATCACACCGTTGTACATGCATATTGCTACCATTTGTGACAAATAAATAAAGATAAAATATTTTTAAACACTTTATTTTTTTCTTGTAAATCAACACATATATGTATAAATTATAACAGAACACACAACAACATCCATACACAAAATATAAGATCATATAATATATAAGTATACATATGATATGATCATTTTAAAATTTGGAAGCACATTTACTAGGCAAAGTGTTGGTTTAGGACGTACTCCTAATTAAACAGGACAACAGATATGTCCTTGATCTAGTGGTGATCAAAGTGGTAGAGGAATAATAAAACAGTAGTTATTTAATGTTTCTTTTGCAATGTAAGCCATACAATAATGATTCACAAACGTTATCCAAATAATATAAAAGTTTCAATTAATTTTAAAGGTGCAATTACCGAGCAATTGTAAGTAATTGTGCATAACAAAGGATTATGATGCGAACTTTCGCCAATTATCTTGTAAACAAAAACTTGCCAAATTAATCAAAGTTACGCCATTATCCAAATCTTCAAAGTTTTGATTTTGCAAATTTATAAAATTTCATTTCTTTAATATTAATACTACTATAAATGCTACAAATTGTTATAATAAGAATAATGAATATATACTGGCTATAAACCTCTTCATGACATGAAGACGACCATTTTCACAACCAGTCAGAAATAGCATGGAAAAGAAAGTGCAATAAATATGTCAATATACATCAAATCATAATATAAATCGGTCATTGTATGTATAATATATATATCTATCATAAAAAAAAGTACCGGTAATCTTTTGTTTCTTTGATCAATATACAAGGGTACCTGTAAATGACATTTATATTACCTTTGCTGAAGGTAATGACTCCAAGGTCAAGGTCACAGTAGTCTTATGACTAAAAATATTGTCTGATTTATAAAGCTGTAGCTGTAATATGAATCTGCTTCACACTTATTTCGGTTGTTGCCTATGACGCAAGGGAAACACTGTGTCATAACCTTAACACAAAATCTGTATTGTTGTTTTACAGAAAAACAACTTCTAAAACAACAACTATCAGCACAGAACCTTCTTCGAAAACAGTTACTGCTGAAAATGGAGAAAGAAATGGAGTCAGTGCTGCAGCAATTGTTGCTCCTCTGCTTGTAGTTATTATCCTGATATGTTGTGCAGTTCTAGCATACAAATATCGAAGAAAATTGGGATGGTTGAGTAAGTTTCTTCCATTTCTTCCATTTCAAGCACTGTGTCAGTATATTCAAAGTTTATTGATTTCACACATATACTGTTTGAAAATGAATCATTCACCAAAAACTATATCCACCCCAGTTGCTGGAAGTTTTTGCCATATTGAAATACCAAAGTCACAAGCATTTTTACATGCTAGCCAAGGTGAATCTACCCAAGTACTGCCTTTTTAAGGTTGAAGTACAAAACTAGCCTTTTGTGTTTAACGATAATTATCAATAAGCATTCTTATGACACACTATGTATATATGATTTAAATGATTTACGATAGACCCATCTTCACAATGTCAAGGTTTGAGATTATGCTACACTTCACTGCAACCCTTGACAAATACCGCTATTCAAAAGTCGGGCTGGCGATGTGTGATGTAATATATTTATTTATAACGACAGTCCAATGAGAGGCCTCCATTCAAGTTACAAGTTGGTTAGATCAGAGACTTGTATACACACGTCTCTGGTAAGATGCAAAACAAAGACCTTTTTATCTACATAAAATTTTTAAACTTCTATAAATTTTTAAACTGATTATGTTAGTTTGGAAGTTAAAGTTTATTTATTCTAATTTGTTAAACTTGCATATATACAAATTCAGAAAATCTGTCATCATTGTATGGAATGATACATAATACCTCTCAAAGTTCATTAAACATGTGAAAAGTTTTTTTCCAAAAATTAAATGATGTTTGTTTAAACCCATAGACACGGTAACATACATTACAAACACAGGATGCAGCCATGTTTATTTACATATGTTCGACTTATCACACAATTACATGTGTATCATGATCTATCTTGATTCTGAATGAACTGCCCTTGCCCTTGAAAGTCCAATGAAATCTCGCAGCACCAGCACAACATTTGAATAGCAACAGTTGTCAAGGGTTGTAGTGCAATCTCAAAACTTGACGTTGTGAAGATGCGATAGACAATGGTGAAATGAATAGCCCAATTGTGGAGAAGTAAAAAATGTTTAACAATATAAATGAGTGAAACAGATTTGGTGAGCAACACTTTTTTATAGTTTGACCAGAATAACTCAAATTAAGTGCTGCTTAAATTGACATTTTCTGACTCGTGTAAATATTAATAATTATAAGGAAATGAAATGTGTCAGTTTTATCTGTTTGGTCGATTAAATAAAGCAATCAGATCAACAGTGACAGTTCAGGTATCAATCCAAATGTCTGATCTGGAAAAATCCAGAAAATCATGATTCACATATAAAAATACCAGATTCACAAATGTGATATAATAAAATTATGGACATACCCGGCTCGCAAAACATTATACTGAAGAGACATTATTTGTCTAAATGCGCATATGGTGCACAAAATTAAAAGCTATATATTTTCTATATTTACTAAAGAGATCCTCTTATCAAATGCAGTTGATGACAAGAAAGATAACTCTAATTTAGTCATTAATAAAGCTCCAGGTTTGCCATGAATATTGCAAATACAGATTTTCTCTGTCTTTTCAACGGAAAGGTTTCAATTTATTTGCTTCATTCAAGGGATTAAATATCCAATATATTTTGTTTCAAATATGAAGAGAAAATGTCCACCATAAAAGAAAATACTGAGCAATGTTTGTTTTTGCCTATAAATGGCAATAAAAAATGCTTGAATCAGTCAGTCAAGGAAGTTGAAAAAACTTTTCATTAGGTAACCACATCAGACGTCAGTATGAGTCATTATGAGTGTATGATAGCACTTGACGCCCTCTAGCTTGTCACTCTGATTCTATGAAAATGATTCTAAAGCTAACAGTATAAAAATCAAAAATCCTTTCTCAATTGATGTTTGTTATATACTTTGCTCAGAATAAATTTTAATTAAGTGGATTTGAAATATGATATTCGTATTTCCCACCACACATGTTGTGGGTGGGAGGAGTTCCATCAATTTTTGAGTCGGCTTCGGTGAAGCCGCACTCATTGCAATCACTTTCTTTTCAGGGGTTATAACTTTCACTACCGATATAGAACTTACTACGCCGCTGAAAAATAAAGTGCCGAAAAATTACTGATGTTGTCTTAAAATTTCTTGATCAGCACAATGTACCTTTAGCTCAGTTAATTTAAGCTAAACATAAATCAGTTTCAATAACTCGAAAAAGGAGGTGCAATAATGTTTTCAAATTTCGCATAATAATATGTAGTTGTGACTACTTTACGTTGTGTTTACCACCGACACCGTCGGATGTACTCGATTATGTAATTCTCCGGACAAAGCATTTGTCTTGATCTTGTATCGCTTGTTTTTATCGAGATATTTCAATTAAAGTTTTCCCCAACATGTTCTGGAACTTCAGTTCTTTTTCACATATATGACAAATTTAAAGATCGATCTTCCCGCATTTCCTCAGATAATGAAAATGCAATATAAATATTTAGGTAAATGTTGTATGTTTTTAAATATAAATGATGTTAAAACATTATGAGAATCGTGAATAAGATGGTTATTTAATGTCCCACTTGAAGGAATGTCGTTCTTTGGCTCAATTCGACTCATGACAACAATGCAGTAAAACTTGTTGCCATGAAGTTGTCGATTGCACGTTCATTTCGGATACAAGCAATTGCAAACTCTTTGCCGTAAGATATTATGAAGAGACCAAATTTTATTAGCATTTTGTACATAGGTATAATGACGATGTAGTTGCAACAAAGACCTAATTTTTGCCCGCCCCCCATTTTCCTGAAATCCTGAATCCGCCACTAAAGTGGTAAAATGATTACATACTTAAAATCAGCAAAGCCGACTCTCAGGACTTTTGAGTCCTTTGATTTATTTGTTTTTGTTATTTTCAGCAGTCTGCAAAAAGGATTCTAATCAAGAAACTGTCCTTAAAATGGAAGAGGCAAAAGACCTTCTGAAGGAACACGGTATGTTGATAGATATGAAAAAAATAGGCATGTTTGTTTGTGTTCAGTATGCCTGCCCTGACCAAAAATGAGTTCATACTTGTTAGTTCAAATATTAGAGTCGAACACCCATATATAGCCTTTTTTGCTAGACTGAGTATCATTTCTTAAGTTACCTTTATATTTAAACCAAGAATTTGATATTTTATGTGACAGAAATTTACTTCTATTACTTAAACCAAGAATTTAAAACTTCATGTGACGGAAATTACTTTTATACTTAAACCATGAATTGAACGCTTCATGTGACAGAAATGATGAACTTTCCACTATCATTTAATAGGTCTAGTGCAATTTTAAGCAAAAATATGGAAAACTTATTAAAATATGCCTAGCAACCATTCTCATTAAATCTCGATCTATCACGCTTCTTTACTTTTACCATGTTCACTGTGGTAAATCTCAGTACACTGCGTAACAGTTCATCTCAGATCGACCTTTGACATGGACCAATCAGTGCCCGCTGTGCGAAGCTGGCCACTTCCTTTTTTTTTTTTTATTTTTCCATCACTGTCTATAATAATTCGAATTTGAACCCACAAATTATGCACAAATTGCCAAACGAATAGATTTTTCAAGGCCTGCTGCTGTGAGATAAGGGCGCAGCCATATTTGTTTACACATATTGACATAGAATTTCTTTCACTGGTCAGCTTCACACAGTGGACACTGATTGGTCAGTGTCAAAGGTTGACCTGAGATTGAATGTTTCAGAGCGTATTGAGATCTACCACAGTGAACATGATAAACTAAGGAGTGTGATAGATCAAGTTTTAATGAGATTAGCTTAGCAAATAAAAAAATATTTGTATAATTAAAATTATTTTGCGAAACCTATTGGTTTTAAATAGATTTATTGCTCAAATTTTATATAGATAAAATATTTTAAAAGCACCTATCTGGTATCATATCATTTCGTTCTCAATCATATTCAACCCTAAATGTGATATGCAGTGTTCTAGAAATTTTTCAAAAATCCACTAACCAACAGGTAAGTGACTAACTATATTATAATATAATATAATATAATATTTAAGACTTACATTGTGTAATTCTGAAAAAAGCATAAAATCAGTAAATTTTGGGCACACCATTTACTATAGAAGAATACGACATATAGATCTGCAATTTGTAGGACTGAAACCATACATTCCCCTCATGATATGATACTTATTCTGATACGGCAGTAGCGATACGATGAGTTTTTTATACGAAACAATTATATATTATTTCTTGAAATTTTAGAAAAACTTGGTCTAAAACACCTGATCCAACTTTAACCATGCCCATTAGGTAGTTTCACAGAAATGTCATTGAGACAGGTACATTAACTTTTTCAAGTCAGTGTACATCCATCCTTCTTTATACGATCAAGGTACATGATTATATTAAAAGTATTCTAAAACACATTAAATAGAAACTAGTAGTGGATTACATATGTTAAATATAATTTATCAGACATCATTTGGATTCATATAGAGAAATTTTATAATGATAGGCTTTGATTTCAAGTTTTTTAAAAATTTCCAATTACATTTTTGATATCGTTTTCTTTTTGTATTTAAAATTTCCTCTGATGAAATTAAAATGTTTCAAATATTAGTATAAATATGCCATCAGTTAGGAAGTGTTAAAGAAATTACAGACGTTTGCTAAATTTAAACTATATTTAAAAGAGATAAAGAAAATTATTAAACAGTAAAGGTTATAAAATGAAATCATTTTACTATGTTCATGGCTTAGCCGAATCGAATCAAAATTCAGACAAATAGATCTATATCGAACATGGTTGAATCGAACGAAAATATCGAGTCGAATGAAATTCGTAATGAATTATCTCAGCCCTAGCAATTTGTCATCTTTTGATCTCGAAACATTTACATTTTTTACTAGCCAGCTGGGATATTTCAAAATCAAATTGTAGTAGATCTAGCCCGAGAAATTTAGGTAGCCTCAGTCGGGCATAATTTTCGCTAAAACTGGGTCCCCACAGAGATTGATATGGGAAACTTACAATTGCTAAATAATATCAAAACTTACATTTGTAAGTCTTTTTGGTTCGGTTAATTCCAGTTGTGATTTGATTGTCTTACTTTTAGCAAAGTTTAAAAAAGATGTGAATGATATTACTCAAAATTTACTGACCGCCAGGTAAGAGGATTAAAGCTTTTCAGTTACCTGACCCAATTTTCAACTTACCAGGGGTAACCGGATTTTTAGAACACTGTCATGTCTTTTCGTTAAACATAGGTATTTTCCATTTGGGACGGTATCTAATGTAAAACAATTATGACAATCATAAATTTCCAGTGGAAATATCATTTTTATACCATCATTTCCAGGAGTTTTGGACGACTTTCCACGTAAGAATTACTTTATATTAGATACTGTCCCAAATGGGGAGCAACTCTGTATAACGAAAAGACCGAATACATAATATGTATACAAAAAATGTTGAGCAGCTCCATCGTACCAATCAGTCATTAAGTGTAAGTATTGGGGGGGGTGCGGGAATATTAAATCTGAATCAAAAGGAAAATATTAGTATTTCCTAGGTGAATATTGAATCTTATTTAAACATAAAAAACAACAAGAAAAGAGACATTTATTTCTAAAGTGGAAATTTACTATCATTTTAAGTAGAATACGTAGAGAGATTGAATGAACGCTTTTTATAAATTTCTGTTCCAGGTGAATCATACTTGGTGTTGTTGTTATTGTAATCATTGTATATTGCACAACCCCATAATGAATTTCAAGTATGTTTGACTCTCAATATATCAAACTCAAGGGACAATGGAAATAAGTATAATTTAAGGGATAGAGATGTATATTTATAGCAAGAAAGTTTTTGTTTTCAATGATGCCTGCACCTTTTTTTGTCCCATTTGTATAATGCTTAAAGGTCAACATTTAGACGGATTTTTGGGAAAAATCAATGAAATTTCTATTGGGAAAGGTCGTCACAATGAACCTGATTTAAAGAAAAAAAAACCGTAAGAAATTATAATCAGTATTTTTAATCTAAGTTTGAATTAATGGGAAATTTGAGTTATCAGTGTTCAAGTGAATGAAATTCAACTGTATGCTTATTGTAGTGAGGATTAGATCTTCTGCATGTCATGATTTTGATAAATTGCATTGCTGAACACAAAAGTAGTCAGTAAGTTTTTACTGTGGTATCTGCCTTCCATTATATCTTCCTTGCATGTTTTTATTTGATGTGCTTCTTTTGTTGTGCAGACAATACAGCTCCAGAGCAGGAGAGTGAACCACAACTAGATAATAAATTATTGTTGAAACAATTAGGTAAATTTTACATTATCTTTCTCTACACCAAATAAAGTCATTTGAAATACCGTTTGTTTTCAGCTCATTTCGATGAGGGTGAAAGGAACTTATGCTCTAGCCCAGATCTTGTCCCCCTCTAACCAGATCTTGTCCCCCTCTAACCCTCTAACCCATATCTTGTCCCCCTCTAGCCCAGATCTTGTCAGATCTTGTCCCCCTCTAACCCAAATCTTGTCCCCCTCTAACCCAGATCTTGTCCCCCTCTAACCCAGATCTTGTCCCCAGATTATATTAAGAAGTTTCCTAATTTTTCTGAATTTTTCAGGCAAAAGTACAAACTACATGGAACATTATTGTAATTTGGGATGAGAAAATGCATCTCTTCAGTGCTTGATTTTATTTTTCATTGCATTTTATTTTACCATTCCATTTTTTTTTTTCATTTTACTGCATAAGTGATTGATCTCTGAAGTTTGGATTAGCTCCTCACTAAGTATATGGATCAACCAGCACTGTTTATACATTGTGGGAAAATTAGTTTATAACTTGCTTTAGGTGCTAGATATGACATACATATTCCAATTAGTTACATCTCAGAATGTTATTTCAACCTTTACCTTAATATGCAGTATGCACTGGTAAAATTCAGTGGTTAGCATTCTCGGCTTAGTGGCAGAATTTTTTTCCTTGTGGCAGGCAACTGTTAGATGTTTTGTCTTTGGGGTGTGACAGTAAGTCCTTCATAATTGCATTGGATGGATTCATTGATATATCTATGAAGTGCATCAGGCAAGTATATTCGTTAGTCAAGGGTTTCAGATCTAATTTGCTGTTCTAGAGTAGCGTAGCAGAGTGGAAAGTTGGCTATCGGAGATGATCAGGCATACTAATGGTTGTGAACAAGTGATCGGTTTGTTTGAGTGCTGTTTTATGTCGCACCAACACTATAGTGTGACAGCATCTACCTGATGCAATGCACAGACATTTAGACCTTTACAATGGACCCACCTGAAGCAGAGTTGGATCTTTAAATTTCATGAATGTCTTGATGTCAACACCTTTTATTTTTTCATTTTAGAAAAAAATATTGATTTCGGACAAGGTTATCGATAATTTGAGATTTCCTCCAATTTCAAACTCTTCGTACTTATTATTTTGAAATCTATTATGTAAAATGGCAAACTGATATGAATTCATATGCTCACAGAAAAAAAATTTTAATAATATTTACTCACCTTCTCCAGTGCTCTGTAAAGGTATGAGACAGATTTTAATGAAATTTACCCAGATTGCAGACTTCGTGAAAGTTAATTTTTTTCACAGACAATGGGTCTGTTAAGATTTTATATTTTACCAAACTGAGCCAACTTTCACCAGACTGCAGTGGTTTGCTTCAAAAAATCTAGCAAATTCACAAATACTATAAATCTTTCACTGCATGCTTGAAAATAGAAATCAGACCTGAAGGTATTATACCAAACATGGGTAAGTGAATTACACTGCATCAGAAGTAAATGTTAAACCAGCATTTATAGTTTATTGCATGCCAATAAACAATAGAAGTGTGATAAATAGACTTAACAGCCGATTTTTGCTGCTGTTTCAGTCTTAGTTTTTTATTGTCGAAATTTTCTCACCGCACAATTGGTCCAGCTTTTGGAGGTTTTTTACCTTCCTGACTCTTATTTACCAGAAAGATCGGACAGTCCGGATACTTTTGGATTGACTAAGAATGATACCTTAAAGTCTAGTTTATCCTAATGTGCATTCTTGCAATAATGCCGTATATGTGATATTAAGTGAAGGTGTTACTTTCTGGCTATACATGTATATCTGAGATGATAATTCACAGCTATTTCAAATGCTATTATATGACATGGAATCTAATATCAGATTTTGACTTCCTGAATTGCCTAGGTTCTTACCACTATGTACAAATGTTCTTCTGACAGTAGAGGTAAAGTCAATTAAGATTGCAGTACATATACCTACAAAAATATATATACCTGGACATGTATTATTATATTGCATTATATGTGCATTTGGACAAGGCTGAAATTCAAAATTCAAAATGCATAAAGTGTGAACTAACTACCAAGTTTAACCAACATAAGCATTGTGTTAAATGATATACATTCATCTATTTTCAGTTGATAATGCAGGAACGGATGTGATAGGGAAACTAGTCAGTAAGTTTTCATTTTCACATTTCATAATTGGGTTTCCTAACAAACAGTGGGATATTTGTACGCCTCCCGTGGTCAGTCTGTTGTCTCTGTCAGATCTGTTATTTGAGGTAGCTTCTTAGATATAGTGATGTAGTTTGGATCAATTTTAATTTGTTTTCTCCACAACTATACATTTCACTGCCATCACTCAAATAGAATGGGAGAAAAGTGAATGAAATTTTAAAAATTTAATTAATATCATTTTTCAGGCCATAGATTTGTCATTCATATGGGAATGAATTTTCATAGCTCTTTTTAACTGAGATGAATTATATAGCAAGCTACATATCTCTCAGTCTGTTTGTGTGTCTTTCGGTTACCATATCTATTTCTTGATGCTTTAAGAGGAACATTGGGTGCAAATATTTTCATGTGTGGCAACCAGTTTATAAACTATGACATACAAAGTTCAATATACTCTACTTTCACTCTGATCATTTGAGAATTATTCAAGCATTCTGAATTCTTCAGTTAGATTATTATATAAAATTTTAATTTATAACTTCAGAGGAAGGTGATGCAGAAATGTCATCTTTCATAAGAAAAGCAGAGACGGCTATATATATGCCTCGAGTGAAAGCTCAAATGACCGCTACAAGATGTCTGACGAGTGACCACTACGTAATTGTAACTGGGGGACAGGGATCTGGTCGGAGAACGTTGGGAAAAGAAATGCTACTGAACTACATGTACCAGCAGTATACACCTGTTTTAGTACATGACACACAGTATTTGTCCCTTATCATGAATTGTGACAGGAAATATGCCGTTCTCTTTGATACAGTAGAACTGAATCCTGGGAATGAGGAAGATAGTTTCTATACAGAAACTCTAACAAAACTTAAAGATTGTCCTGATGTGGTAATGATAGTCATCGTTAAGATTGGTGACTACACAAGACTTAAAGGCATGAGTAAAATTAAGGATGGCATGGTGGTAGATTTGTCAGCTAAAACTTACCAAATGACAGAATATGATAAAAAAGAACTGTTGAAAAAACACTGCAAGGCAAGAAGTATAGAGATTTGTAAAAGTGTTGAAGATGAGTCGCTAGAGAGTGAACCCTGGAAGATCAGTAAAGATACTATCAACAAAATAGCCGCTCTCGATATTGAAAAGGGATTCCCGAAAGCATGTGATATTTTCTTCTCTGATCATAGAGTGTTTAGGAAAGGAATAGATCATTTCAAAGGAATGCAGACTCACTAAGACACTAGATATGTATCATTGGTAAGTGCAATCTGATTTTAAAAAACCATATTTTCATTCC
Organism: Pteria penguin; assembly: GCA_035048485.1. Taxonomy (NCBI): domain Eukaryota; kingdom Metazoa; phylum Mollusca; class Bivalvia; order Pterioida; family Pteriidae; genus Pteria; species Pteria penguin. The sequence goes on from CM068582.1 coordinate 15,741,683, forward strand.
GCTTATCTATTTGTCCTATTGGGGATAAAGATCTGGCAAAACCCCGTAAAGGGTCATGTTCTAGTGAACTTTGATTTCCAGCCAATCAGTGGTCGGCTACAAATTCCTAGGAATGAAATTAAAATCACCAGCATGTATGACTCATGAGGTAGTTTTTGAACAGTGTTTGTTATATATTGCATCACTATCATGTGCCTAGCCAAGTCATTAACTGTCTATGGGAAATAATGGTTTCAGTGACTGAAACATCATCAGAGTTCACCAGAACATTACCCCTTGCAGGGTTTCGCCAGATCTTTATCCGCAAGGGGACAAATAGAGAAGTGGAATAAAAATATGATTTTAATCAGATTGTGGTAAGTGAAATGATATCTAGTATGCTTTTCATATACATGTAAGCTGGTGTGGGCTAGTGGATAAGGTGCAGTATGCAGTGCATCAGGCAGATGCCGACACCATATACGTGAAATAATCGGTGAGAGACGTTAAACAATAATCAGTCAATCAATCATATACAAGTCATGTATTTCTTTTAAATAAAATAAAATGTGAACTGTTATTCAATACATGTACATGGATTTATTTTCAAGTGTAAAATATACTTATTATTAGTTGCAAGTATCTGTCCTCGAAACAAAGATTGCAACATGTTAATGGACCTTATTGGTTGATAACTCAATATAAATTCTGCAGTTAAAGAGTGTAGATAGATATTTAATTTTTATACCCCATGATCGATAGATCAGGACATATTGTTTTTGACCTGTCTGTCTGTTTGTTTGTCTGTCTGTTTTCCAGGTTACCCTTCACATAAATTTTGAACTGAAAGAGATTGAGTCTTTAAATTTGACATGCATACTTCGTTAATGAAGCCCTTTCAAACTACACCAAGGTGAATGACCTCGTGACCTTAACCATGTCCATTGACCTACATTTCATCATTTGCCTTACTTGGACTTTGTTGCCATCAGGTGGATTCAGGTTTCAGAAACACATATTGTTTTACCGAATTCTCAGAAAGTTCACTTATTTGGACCTCTGTAATCCATAAACATAAATGTTTAAATCATTTCGACAAGTCTTCTAGTTACTATATATTAATTTTATATGTTCTTGAAAAAATTTTCTACCCATAATATCTCCTTTTGTCTTGCTTGTGAAGCATGTAGCAATATACAAATTATAATTTTGACTTCTGTCTGTCCATCCATCTAGCTGTCTGTTTTTCTGTCCATCCATCTGGTTGTCTGTTTGTCTGTCTATCTATCCAGTAATAGCAGGCAGGTAACACAGGCATTCTATAAACTTTTTATTTATGCTAGAAATCATCATACTGAATGCTGCTAAATTCATCTTTAGATTATTTAACAAATTTTCGTTTATTTCTTACAGACATACTGTGATCTGAGATGTCACACCCTGAAAACAAACTCTCGAAGTCAGATCTGTTATGGTGTCACTGAAAAATTCAATGACGGATAATATGGACTCCAAAGCTGTGTTTGTATCCAACAAACTTGATATGTATGATTTTGATAATATTGACTTCATGATAACTCTTATCTAGCAAGCATAACTGCAGGCTGCATTCCTTTTGAGGTTGACAGTTTCCAAAACTTGTGTTCAAGTGCATACACAATGCACGATTGAATGTTCGGAAACAAACGCCCAACCACACCTCCACAAGTTGTTTCATCTCCATTAAATTTCATCAACAAGTTGGATCATCTACATCAAACTTCATCCAGAAGTTGGTTCACCTCCCTCAAGCTTCAATCCCATGTTGCTTCATCTACTTCAAAGTCCACCCACAAAGTGGTTGACCTCGCTCGAAATTCATCAGCAAGACGTGTTTAAATTTTTCTTATTGTAACTTTCATCTTTCCGATAATCTAATAAAGGTTTATTCAGTAATAGTACTCACTGAAAATCATATGCCATATCATGATTTCTAACCCGGATGTAGTATTTTGGAATCAATGTCTAGGTCATTTATATGGTGAAATTCATTGCTTGTGTTGTAACAAGATGTGTCAAATTTGTTACATGATCAAAGCATTTAATTTTTCTTTTTTTTTTTTTTTTTTAGATGTGATAGGTCTTTGCTTAACAGTTTAATGTTTTATTTCAAGGTCTTGATAATGAGGTTATATTTTGGAATAATTGTTTATATTCTAAATAGCATAAAACTCTGCATATACCAGTTTGGATCTGAGAGAGAAATTCCTGACAATAATTGTGAAAATATAATTTTACTCGCATGAACAAATTGTTTTGTCAATGATGAAAGTGCAGTAACCCAGGAGGTAGTTTGTAATAAACTGTCAATTCTCGTTTTCACACACACTGATCATTCGGTCTTGTGGTCAAGTGGAAACTTACGATAACTAGTAGTAGTATTTATGTGATCCTATGAACAGGTATCAGATGTGAAACCATTGTGACGTCAACCATTTCTATGGAAACTGGTGTCAAATTACAGGAAATGATATAGAAGTTATATGACGTCAAAATGGTAAGACGTCAGATACCTGCTCATATGGGAAATAACTCTGTATAACGAAATGACCCAATAGTGATAAAGACAATATTTACATGTCATGTTTTGTGACAAAAGTCAAGTGGCAAAAGTCTTTCTTACTTTGTTAAAATCACATATTATATCACCTGAAATGATAGAACATGATCCTATTCAGCAATTCTGGACATAAAGTGCTTATGCCGTAGACAAAAGAGAATTTACAGGATGTGTTTTGTAACATGAGTGGGATCATACAGGGGAAAGATACATATAGACTCTCTTAGATATAAGAAAATCAGATGTGTAATTTTAAAATGTTTCGGACTGTAGTCTTTGATATTGTATGACTCTTTCTTACTGGTCAGTGTGATATAGGTAGCGCATCAATGCTTTGAATTTCTCACATTTTTTTTTACCGTAAGTATTAATGAAGAGACATAAGTTGATGAAATGCTCACATAGTGCAATAAATGAATTAAGGTACATATGTTGGTATATTTATTATGTATGTATTTATGTATATCATTTATATATTTGAAACATATTTACAGTCTTAATCGATAACATGCAGTGTATGGGACCTTCAGAATCACTTCCAGTTTCAGAGGGTTTGAGAGTTTGAAATTTCTTCGTTAATAATAATATGAATAGAAAAGTGGTGGGAATGCATGACCACTTTGAATTTCCAGGGGTTTTTAAGTTTTTGACATTCAAAATTCAAAGTTTGTTAATATGTAAATGTGGTAGATGTTTTACATTTTGTTGTGTTTGATTAGAAATGCATTAATTTATATATTATCCCTCATGTCCTACATTCCTTTAAATAAGGAAACAAAAAAATAACTTTTCCCAATAATCCCCTGACAGATAATATTCAGTTTGTTGGAGTTTTACATAACATGTTTATATAGTCTTTTTTTTTCATTTTAATTTTCTCTTAATTTGTGACAAAATAATACTCATTAAAAATAATAAATTTGAGCACTTAAAAGATGCTTTATTTAGGAAATTCACAGTAATCTGTCTACATGTAGCTATTATTAATCAAAAGATTTGTCTTCATAAATTGTTGCATTTAAGAAGTAGTGGTTGCATATATATATTCTTGTCTGTTTTACTGCAAGTTTGTATTTGTCGGTTTTAATTTCATTATCATACTTTACAAAATTAAAAGTAAAATAAATAACTTCCAAATATTTTAAAAACTAACCCCCCCACCCTCCCCCCAAAAACAAAAAAATATACGCAATAAAAAAAGAACTGATATTGTGTATCGTACATATAATACCAACAATTTTTTTTTTAATGTACTTGCTTAAGTGTGCTATGGACAATCAGAATGGAAAATGCATTACTTGTAAAATTGTCTTTGTCTTTTGAAGACTGATAGTACAAAAGAGTCATTATAATGGTTTGGGTCACTGTATGGAGTATATTCAGTCATTGTATTGGTTTTTGCCGTAGTCTTTAAGCTTCATTAATTTCAAATCCCGCTTCCTTGGCAAGACACTTGTGAACTCTTAATAAATCACCATAGAAAAAATGAACTGACAGCTAGAATGCATTCTTGTTTGCCAGATTAAAAATTCTTTGCAGTACCACTGGAACAATCTACCTCTTCATAAATAAAACATGAAAGAATCAATTCAGAAAAGTAGGTATGCAGTTTTAATATTACCACATGTATTTAATGTTTTGTCCTTCACATTTTGATGATGAGGGGCAGGCTTGGTGTAGTGGTTAAGCACTTGGCTTGCGGTGTGGACGTTCCAGGTTTGATTCCCAGATTGTGCCATTATGTTTGAGAGGTTGGATACCTCCTGCTTCCATTTCGTGATATAACTGAAAAATTGTTGAAAGCAACGTAAAACACCAATCAACCAATGTGTGAATGACTAAATTTTTCAACAACTGGTGGGAAGATTTTCAGGAACTAAGGATATATGTACTAAATTCTTTGTTTTTTCCAATTCATAGGTGAAAAGTTAAACTATTTCGCCATAAGTGATAATGAGAAGAATATAATTCTTGTTTTGTTCAGCATTTTGTGAATGTTTGGATGTAAACCGTGTATAGTATCAGCAATGAAGCTGCACATAAACGAAAAGGCAGAGTCTAAGTTTTACCATTGTAAAGGATGGCAGGTTATGCTAGATATGATTTTATATTTAGACAAATCAATATTTTACACCAGGGCGTCCCTATTGTTGTCATATTATATATATAAATGTATGTATATATATATATATATATATATATATATATATATATATATATATATATATATATATAAGCTCCAAAGTATTTATTGGCGTAATATAAAAATTGTTATATATGTTTAAATAGAAATAGTTTGTATTTCTTATGAGCGGGCCAGGACAAAATTCCCAGAAGGCTATTGTCATACCACCTATAGTATTGGTGTTGTCCATAGATAAAAGATTTATCACTGGCCATAACTTCTCAACAGTTTTTTAGATGGCAATTTTATATTTTGTATGTTTAATCCTTGTTACAAGACCTTTCCGTTGGTACTATAATTTTTGATCTTGTTGCCATTGCCTTTCAACTTTGACCTTTTTTTTCCCGATCTGTTTGACGGCTGTTATTTGAAAATTTTAACCCACTGAGGGAGTTATGTTGTTTCCTGGCAACTCTTGTTTATCTATAAAATTATTTTTGTTCTTATTTGAGTTTCTATAGCTCTAAATGTTCATGATTGCAAACTGTGGACAATTTTCATGATATTCGTAACATTGAGATAAGAAAACTAATACATGTATTGCAAGGGGTTGTTTTCAGATACTTATTTTATTATTTTGTATTAATGTAAAAAATATATCATTTCCAGACAAGTGTTATCTATACATGTATGTGTTTCAAATATTTATGTTATCAATGACGAGATATGGATGGAATAAGAATGGTGTACTTCGGTTTCAAGTGTGACTGTTGCCTACCTTTTATTTGTAATAACATGTAATTCATTTTTATTACAAGACATTTTCATGAGAAGTGGATTTATGATTAATATTACCAATTGAAGAGAATTGCTTTGTCCAGTCAATGATGCCTGCTTTTAAGTATTAAAATATTTATACTTTCTTTGTTTGACTTTATTTGATAAGAGGATGTAACAACTTTGATACAAGTGTGTTTGGTATTGAATTCCTAGACTTGTGGAAAATATAATCAACTCCAGTCAGCATATCTTTCTGAAACCATTTTACAAATTTTTTTATTCATGATACATCTAGAGGTGGATCATAGCCTTGAAGATTGCTGGAGATCTCGTGATATTCTGTTTGTCTGTCTGTTCTTGTGATATTCTGTTTGTCCGTCTGTTCTGGGTCTGCGTGATCACAATCATGTTATTTTCCTTTTGGTATAAACTCGGTCATTAAATAAAGTCAAAGTTACAAACAAACTCCCTTCCCAATCCCTAACCCTCCTTTTTCTTTCACCTTTTTTAGTTCACCAGAACTAAAAGCTCAAGTGAACTATTGCCATAGCGTGCTGTTTGTATTCCAAAAACTTTTCATACTTTCAACTTCAGAACTGTAGGAGGGATTTTTTCCAAACTTGGTAGAGACAGGGGTAGAGATGAAGCATTCAATGTTTTCTACAAGTGTTATTGTTTTTCAGCTAGTTCCATCAATTGGTGGATCAAAGGTAGGCAAAGAAGGTCCCAGAGGATACCTTCTATTAACAAATATCTTTTTCAGGCCAGTTGCACAGATCATTAAACGGAATGTATCAAAGAGATCTTAGAAGAGTGTTTTAATAAGTTTATTGTCCCTTGCTTTCGCGAAATTGTGGGGATATTAAATCTCATTCGTCTGTCTGCCCCTCCGTCTGTCACAAAAGCTTCAACCTTGGTTATAACTTTTTAACCATAAGACGCAGGGCCTTCATATTTGGCAGGTGTGTCTATAGACGTGCACAACCGTGACAATATGTCACAGATCACTGCACTTTTACTGATAGAAACCCAAAAGTGGGGGACCACAATTTTCTGAATTTGCTTGTTTTTAATTCCATTCTGAAATCAAATTTTTGACATTTTTAATATTTTCAGGAAATTTCCTAGATTTTCTATCTAAAGGTTGCTTATAATGGATTGATCTTGTGAACTTTAACAGATTTTATTGTGATGAATCAAATTGGAAAGAAATGGAACACTAAAAATTGATCGTTTTTCTTGCAAGTTTTTGAGTCGGCTTCGGTGAAGCCGCACTCATTGCAATCACTTTCTTTTCAGGGGTTATAACTCTATTATCACATATTAAAGGTTTGCACCTCCCATATTCATCTCTTTGGAGCTATTTCTCTGCATTTTGGTGTTATTACCATGTTTGGGATATGATACATTTATTTCATTTTTGGGACCTGGTGCTATCCATAAAAATAAACTTGTTTAGAGTTTTATTATTTTTTTCATTGATTTTACCTCTTGTTTGATCTATTTATGGTAAGAATTCTATAATCCACAGGTAAATTTCTTGTGGCATGACCCTTGAATAAGCACCAAATATTCGGCTTGCTATCAAGCTATGTTGTCTTCTGACTACTCTTCTCTAATGTCTTATCATAAAGACAGCATACAGACAAGTCACAATTCAGGCCGAAACCAGAAACCCCTTGGAAGGATAACCGTCTGTCAGATAAAGAAGGTTAACAAAGCAGATTTCTCAAAATGTACAAACTGGGCAGCCTTTACACTTACACAATGTACCAGTGATGTATATAGGGGTGAATTTTTTATCTGCGAATTCTCTAAAACAGTCGTATTTCAAATGAGCAAGTTTTGCTGAGGTGAGCAATATAGGCTCACTTGATCTCATGTATTTCCTTTGTTTGTCAAATGGAACTTCCCTGTTGAAGTTTCTGAATACATCCTACGAGTAATCATGTTTTGATCAAATTTCCGTCTTTCAATGCATGCTACTGATCGAAAAAAAAAAAAAACCAAACAAACAACACAATAAATAATGAAAATATAAGAATACATGTATTATTATCTTTAGACGGGTATTACGTATGGAGACCTTGGGTCCAACCATATAGAGAATGTCAGTTTTATAAAACATCCAATAATATAGAATAATTCCAGAAGTTTCAAGAAATGAAAAAAGGTTGTTTGAAGTCAAGAGGCTTTTGATCAGAACTTAATGCGCACAATTTGCTCGTGCGTGGATCCAGTGAGGGAAGTGTTCCAATTTCCAAAACTGCATGGAGAGGGGGCTAGAATATTTATATGGACCAGATAATTGTTTATGACACCGGATCGATAGATCGAGGGTACATTGTTTTTCTCCTGTCTGTCTTTCTGTCCGTTTGTCTATCTGTCGGTTTGTCTATCTATCAACTTTAATCTTGGCCTTTAACTTCTGAACCGTGAGGAATAGAGACTTATATTTCACATGCCTACTTAACTAATGAAGCCCTTTCAAATGACACCAAGGTCGATGACCTTTTGACCTTGACAATGACCTTCACGCTAAAATTAATTTTTAGGACTTTTTCATATGAAATTAGAGCAAGGGTCTGGGTTACTTTGTGATTTGAAAGAGAAATGATTTCCAACCAATTGAGAACTATTGATATCATATGATGGAAGTCTAGAAACGTCGATATTTAACTGGGAGAAAATTTATTAGTAGAGATCCAGAGTCCTCATATAAATCACGAGTGCAAATATGTATATCGCAAACGTAATCATGTGTTTGAATAAAATACATAAAAGGAAAATAATTTCCTCAGTCTGGAGAACTCCTGGGCCACAGGAAGCCATTAAGAAACACACACAGAATCCTTTATTTCAAAACATTTTCTGACAATTACTTCTAAGACGACATTGGAAGTGGTCCAATTCCCAAAAACTGCATGGAGAGGGGGCTGAAATATCTATATGGACCAAATAATTGTTTATGACACCGGATCGAGAGATCGAGGGTACATTGTTTTTCTCTTGTCTTTCTTTCTGTCCGTTTGTCTGATTGTCTGTTTGTTTGTCTATCGTCAACTTTAATCTTGGCCTTTAACTTTTGAACCGTGAGGGATAAACACACGCAGAATCCTTTATTTCAAAACATTTTCTGACAATTACTTTTAAGACGACATCTTAAATACAGGTAACGTGTGTAAATGTGATTACTGCTTTAAAAAATTAAATGTCAGACATATCTATCAAAAGTAATACAATATCTATGATTCAGAAGTTTCTACACTTTTATTGACTGAAAACTCTCCTACCACCACCGAACATACATAAATTTGCTGGTGTACCTTCTTTGGTTTGTACTGATTAAAGAATAAACCCGTACTTGGGATCCAGGATACGCAAAGGAGCGCCTGGGACTGGACACTTGTCACTAGACAGGGGCGGGAATATCTGGAATTGGACACTAGACATGCACATGATCACCTGGGACTGGACTCTAGACAAGGACAGAAGTGCCTGGGACTGGACACTAGACAAGGACAGAAATGCCGGGACTGGGCACTAAACAAGGAGAGAAGTGCCTAGGACTGGACACTAAACAAGAACAGAAGTATCTGGGACTGGACTAGACAAGAACAGAAGTGTCTGGGATTGGGCACTAGACAAGGAAAGAAGTGCCTGGGACTGGACACTAGACAAGGATAGAAGTGCATGGGACTGGACACTAGACAAGGACAGAAATGCCTGGGACTGGACACTAAACAAGAACAGAAGTATCAGGGACTGGACTAGACAAGAACAAAAGTGTCTGGGATTGGGCACTAGACAAGGAAAGAAGTGCCTGGGACTGGACACTAGACAAGGATAGAAGTGCATGGGACTGGACACTAGACAAGGACAGAAATGCCTGGGACTGGCCACTATACAAGGAGAGAAGTGCCAGGGACTGGACAATAGACAAGGACAGCGGTGCCTGGGACTGGACACTATACAAGAACAGAAGTGTCTGGGACTGGACGAGACAAGAACAAAAGTGTCTGGGACTGGACACTAGACAAGGAAAGAAGTGCATGGGACTGGATACTAGACTAAGACAGAAATGCCTGGGACTGGACACTAGACAAGGACAAAGGGCCTGGGACTGGTCACTAGACAAGGAGAGAAGTGCCTGGCACTGGACCCATGACAAGGACAGAAGTGCCTAAGACTGGACCCCGGAGGACAGAAGTGCCTGGGACTGGACACTAGACAAGGACAGAAGTGCCTGGAACTGGACCCTAGACAAGGACAGAAGTGCCTGGGACTGGACACTAGAGAAGGACAGAAGTGCCTTGGACTGGACCTTAGACAAGGACAAAATTGCCTGGGGCTAGACACTTGACAAGGACACAAGTGAATTGGGACTAGACCCTAAAACAAGGAGATAAATGCCTGGGACTGGACCCTGGACAAGGAGAGAAGTGCCTAAGACTGGATCCTGGAGAATGACAAAAGTGCATGGGACTGGACACTAGACAAGGAGAGACATGCCTGGGACTGGACACTAGACAAGGGAAAGGACAAAAATGCCTGGGACTGGACACAAGACAAGGACACAGGTGCCTGGGACTGAACATTAGAGAAGTATAGAGATTCCTGGGACTGGACCCTAGACAAAGACAGAAGTGCCTAGCACTGGACACTAGACAAGGGCACAAGTGCCTAGGGCTGGACACTAGACAAGGATAGCGGTGCCGGGGACTAGACACTGGATAAGGACAGATGTGCCTGGGACTGGACCCCAGACAAGAACAGAAATGCCGGGACTGGACACTAGACAAGACAAAAATGCCTGGGACTTGACCCTAGACACGCACAGGAGCACCTGGGACTAAACCCTAGACCAGGACAGACGTAGGCTGAATAATTCTGTCTGTTAGCTCCTGTTTGTGTTATGCCTCTGAATCAGAGACAGAATCCCTTTATGCTCATAATGTATCGATAGCAGTCAATTTAGACGCGTTGAATTTACAGTCGATTTTCATGCAATTTTTACAATAATTCGACTTATACAACTGTATTTCAAGATAGATATGTATATAGTTTTACTCCTCTTATTTCTGATTTCAGTCGATAATAATTTCTCTGTGCAGGTGTGAGTGTTTTCAACCTTAACATCTATATCTACCTTGTAAATATGTGGCGAAAAAAAAAAAAAACAAACAAACAAACAAAACAAAAAAAAAAAAAAAACAAAACAAAACAAAACAAAACAAAACAAACAAACAACAAACAAAAAAGGTGTGGGGGGTGGGGTGGCTTTTATATCCGCCACTGGTTGTGTTACTCCCAATAAAATGTTACAAACGCCCTATAGAGACATGTATTTTTCTATTTGAAAACTGATATGTATATGCTTTGTTACATGTACATCATGACAAAGTCATTCACTTACATGTATACTTACCAGTATACGTGCACGTAAGTAACGAATTTAAGTTATGTACATTGTGAATAACAATATAATGTATTTCATGACAAAAATAATAACAGGAATATGTTTCAAAGTGTTTACATGCGCGGATCCAGAAATTTTTGTCAGAAGGGGTCCTACCAAAAAAAGGTAAATTTTTCTCTTAGACAACCCCAAAAAATGCCCAAATATTACTTTTTGGGTAAAATTTTCGGATGCCAGGGGGGGGGGGGGGGCAGTTCCAGACCCCCGGTAGCCCCCTCTGTATCCGCGCATGGTTTAAAGTGGAAATTCCCACTTCTGTATCAAATGTCATTTAATTTGGGAATATTTGTCATCACTATGCATATAGATAGGGAATACGGATGTCGTTTCTTACACAATCCATTTTGATTCTTGACGATCAACTGGACAAGAGCTTCTTATTCAGTGAGTATAGATTTAACCATTATACTGTTAGTAGATCACCAGTTACAATTATCATGTATTAAATTGCTCAACGCATGTGGGATAGAAAGGAAAGCTTACATTACTATGAAAGGTGGAATTTTCTCTCTGCCTTGTTTATATTTCGACGAACAGCATCATTGATCGGCTACACTGTTATTTTCGAAAATCAATATCATAGGCGTATCTAGAAATTTTTGAAAGGTGGGGGGGGGGGGGGAGGTTGCAGTCTCTCATGACTAATGTTTTGCACTATTCGGTCTGTAAAGGAGGGGGAGGTGCAGCCCTAAAACTGGTCGAAAATGACCTTTGTTTTTGGTAAAATTTTCCAAAAGGAGGGGGAGGGGTTCCCCCTCTAAATCCGCCAATGAATATTGACATTAATGCATCTTCCAATTTCTTTGTTTATAAAATATACATGCCTTGCACAATCATAAGTATTATTCTTTTTATAGCAGAGGTAACTAAAGGGTAATACATTTACTGTGGAATGTCTTATAATGTATTTTTATATATTTTATTAATAAGAAAAGTGGGTTATTAAATAATATATTCTGGAAAAGACAATAGCTTTGTATTAAAAGCTTGAATAGGGGGAATCGAGATCTCACCCTTCCTTTTGTACTTTATTACCCAGAGATATGAATGGGATTTCAAATGCATGTCTAAAAACGTTACATGCATTCATACTTTCCGGTATATGAGTCACATTCACGATGTGAATTTAGAATAAGTGAGATAAAGCAGGGGTGAGTATAAGTGCAGCAATAACTGACATGGGGCTTTGTCGTCTGAAATTCGTTCTACTGTCCCTGCAGCGATGTACTATAAGCGTGAATAGGGCGAAACGCTGTTTATCTATCCACATTTAAGCATTTTATATTTTCAGTTCTCTTCAAAATTAATACTGCAGGGACTTCCATGGAACCTTTTAGTGCATTAAACGAATACTTAAACACGTCCTATCCTCTAATTTAAATTAATCTTGTCGAGAAACGTTTTATACGATACACAGTGCTACTAGGTCCCTGCTTACTCTCCTTTGGCGCCAAGTCTTTATATCACCATTTTAATATATCAACCCCCCCCCTCCCCCAATTCCATGTCAGAAGGAAGCTATAGGACATGTTCGGAAAATTCCCATCTAGGATAGGAAACTGCAAACAAGTGGAAAATACCACCTCTATTTTGAAATGAACCAATTAATATGCTTTATCAATGAGTTTTAGGAAGATATCTGTCCTGTTTATAAATGTTTGTTTATCAATGTTAGAAGGAAGCTAGGGCATACTCGGAAAATCCCCATCTAGGACAGGAAACTGCGACCAAGTGGAAAATACCACCTCTATATTTAACTAAACCAATTAACATGCTTTATCAATGAGTTTTGGGAAAATGTTTATAAATGTTTGAAAAGAAGAAGACATGGGTACCATTCTCTTGCATCATGCATCATAAATGTACTTGGATGTATAAAGAAAACAAATGTGCAGAGGATTTTCTTATTTCGTAGGTATATGTTGATGATGATGAAAATGATTATTGTTATTATTATCATTGCATGTATTATTATTATTATCATTATCATTATTATTATTATAGTTTCCTAGCGGATGTGAAAGCAGAAATAAACTGTACATGTATGCATATACATGTGCATTGGTATATAAAGCGATCCTGTAAAGGTGTTTACATACATACTTTATCTCGACACAATGTCTATACAGGAAGTGAGGAGCTTGATTGCCAATAGTTGTCTGACACGTCAAACCAATGTGTAAACTTTTTTTTTTGCACCAGGGTTAGAGTTTGAACTACAAACTATTTCATGAAATGATTTTATCGAATAAACAATTTCCGTCGGCTGGAAAGATGCTGGGGCACCGCTATCCAGTCAGTTATACCCGCTATCGGTGAGCACATTCACATTCTACACGTTTCTTAATTTCTCTATGACGTTCCATATGCCATCGTTCATGAATACAGCTGAAGGTGTTATCATTCTTTAGTTGGTGAGATTTTATTTCTTTTCATTGAATAAACTTCATGATGTATATTTTTGTGTAAAATTTAAAACCAATGTGTAAACTTTTTTTACGAAGTTTAGGTGGCTTCTGTCTCTTAAGGAAAAAATTACTCTTTTCCTTCATAAGGCTGTGTAAACGCTGTTATAAGGGGTCTAAGTGGTTTAAAAGTGCCTGTTTTCACAATGTTATTAACCACACCAATTGAATGACGATTGTTACTTCTGTCGATTGTCTTATGTACCGCATCTGAATTACAATGGAATATTATATTGTGATGATGATGTCTATCCTTCGTCCCTAAACTTTTCACATTAACAAATTCTTTCAGAACCACTTAAGGAAACTTGATGAAACTTGGTAAACGTCTTTGTGAACTTTCTTTAATTTTTGTTTTTGCCAATTTGAAGGAAATATTTACTAGGGTTTTTTTTACTGTAGATTACTTGATTTACATTAAATTAGTGTGTGTAAGCTGAATTTAAAAACTGGATGTTATCGTAAATAAAATGAGAGAAAAAGTTTATTTGAGGAATTCTTTTTTTTTCAATTGTTTTTTAAATGTAAGAAGGTACGTTGAGTTCGTATATATTTTGTACATTATATGCTACACAAAGCTACAACAGACTGGCCTTTGTTCTTTGTCCTTGTCTATGGCGGTTTTCTTTTTTTTGTTTTATATTTGTTTTGTTTTTTATGCTATTGTTTTTTTTTTATTTTAATTGTTCTTGTTCAAGGGGGGGGGGATATTACTGTTTTTCCGGTTATATATTTGTTTGTTTGTTTGATTTTTTTTTATTTTTAATTTTGGTTTATTTTTGGTATCAGGTACATAAACACACTATTGCTTCATATTTGGTACACATCACTGTAACGATATGTATAGCTATGCTTGTTTAAGGAAAAGACCAATAATAATATTTGGTCTTGCAACAAGGGGTGACATGTGTCACATAGACTTATAATGAAAAAACAAGACATGCATCATGTAAACATAATGAATTAGCAGTTTATATGCGCAAATATAAATAAACAAAAGCTAAGACACAGTCAGTCTTTTAAAACGCGACTTGCACTTCGTTCCTTTACGATACTTCTCAAACGTAGAGTATCGTAGTCAATGGCGGATCCAGGATTTCGGAAAAAGTATTCAGCCATTTTGGGTGCCAAATGTGGATTTTTACTTGTAAATATGTGGCAAAAAAAAAAAAAGGGGGGGGGGGCTCTATATCCGCCACTGGTAGTGGAACAAAGTTTTAATAAGATTCATGCATAGCTAAGGCAAAACTGAAAAAATAAGATCATTACATGCTTAAGCAATTGCAATTTTCATAATTCCAACGAGATATATTTTAGATACTTGCATAGCCATTGTTCTTATTCTTCTTATGAGATTGCATCTTAGAATTACATAAAAGTTAAGCATATATGCTAAAATAATTTCCATAAATAAAACACAACGCCTTCTCTTGTATTTTTTCCTAACTTTAAAGTGTTATGTACAATGCAGAGGGGACATGTGAGTCGACAATAGTTTTGATAGGATAAAAGATTGGTAGATGGTAATCTTACCCAGTTTGCGCTTTATAACATTTAGTTATCTAGATGCCTTTTTACATTGTTAAGATATTATTATTGAAACTTAAGGAATTTCAACACCCAACAATTTTATGTCTGTTTCTGGTTTAATCAAAACATCCTCAATGTTAAAAGTAATGTTTCGGCTAAAAGTTGATTTGCCAATAGCCACTGCCTGAAAATTGTCAGGCGTTGCCTGCATCTTGTTTGCCTTAAACCACTTAATTAAAGACATGCTATCTTTTGCTAAAACATCCTCTAAACTTTGAACATTTTTGTTAAAATATCACAAAGTATTGTCATCGACATAATTGTTCAAACTACTGTTTGTAACAGAATTGAAACTGTTTACAAATTTACTCAAGATATTGGGCCGATGATACACCCTCGAGACACACCTTTTGTTAAAAATCAATAAGAACTACATTCTTTCCCAGCTTAACGCATTGCTGTCTGTTACTTAATATAAATATAGAACATATATAACTTTTAATTTTGTGCACCATATGCGCATTTCGACAAGTTATGTCTCTTCAGTGATGCTCGTGGCCGAATGATTAGAATTCCCAAAATATATAAATATTTGAAGAGCAATGTTGAAGCCAAAATGACCGAAATGTGAACCGAAGAATCTATCTAAGGACAGAGCTATGCATGAGGGAGATACTCCTTAGTTTTAGAGTGATTTACTGAATTTGATGACTGAAAATTTGAAGCATATATATCATATCAGTACAAAAGCACTGAAAATTAGACTTATGATGCCTTCGGGGACTATCAGTCCACCAGCAGTGACACCGGCCTAGTGGTTATAATAAATATAGAACATATATACCTTTTAATTTTGTGGACCATATGCGCATTTGACCTCTTCAGTGATGCTCGTGGCCGAATGATTGGAAGTAACTTGATAAGAAGTTTATAGCATTTCATTTAGAATATTTAGACTATACCACTTCAGTTTTAAAAGAATAGATTGAAGTAAATCATGTGGTAAACAGTCAAAATGCAAATACTTTGGACAAAACCATTAAAATAGTGGCAATACAAAATTATCATCGAATGCTTTTGGCCAAGTTCTAACACTCTAGGTAAAACTGTTTGACAACTATACTCTAGTCTAACAGCTGATAAAAATGAAGTACAAAAAGTCAGTCAGCTGAGTAAAAAATGCCCTTCAAACATTTGATAAGACGGTAAAATGCTCACCGGTCTGTAATTACTCTTTACTAGGGTACTGTTTTATGTAATGGAACAACTTGTGCAAATATTAGTTTATCCGGAAATATTGATGACACGATTGACTTATTTAAGTGATGTGAGAGGTTTAACAATAGTTGGTACCGCTAATTTAACCATCTTAACTGAGATGTTGTCAAACACATAGCCTTTTTGAAATCTAGAATTTTTATTTGACAATCTACAAATAATAGTTCTATTAAACCAAAAAGCATTTCATTTGCTTTATTGCGATTGGCTTTTACAGCTTCCATGCTCGTTGTTAATCATTAACAGGTATACTGTTGTTGCCTACATCTTTAGCTTCAATGGTAAACTAAAGATATCACAGTTCTTGATGACAAAATAAGCCTTTCGTTATCACATAAAATGATGTCTTTTTTAGTTTTTAGACAATTGTACCCTTGTTGGCTGTAAAAGGTTTTATGAATGGCCAAATTTTATTGGATTTAGACCCACCTACACATCTTTCTTCAAAATACTGATTTACAGATTGCTTCCTATATGCTTCACAGATTTCTGCACTTTTACACTGTCTAAACATATTTGAGAACATTTTCTTTTTACAAATAGCTTGTTTTAACTTTCTATTCATAAAAGGTGTTGGCGTATTTTAAACATTTTTCTGTTTGATAGGAACATATCTGTTCATTACTTTTATAAAAGATTCATGAAATAAAGCATATGCTCTGCTTATATCTGATGTGTCTTTTATATAAGAAATATCTGTGTTTGAAACCCTTCATGATCCAAATGTATAGAACTTCTATGTCAAATCCATTTTATAAGCTTTCAGTTGTATAGCTGTAAGATGTTGCACATTGCTAACACCACAGTTAAAATTACAATATTTGAAAACACAAAAGGTTTGTCTGTTAGAATAATATCAATGAGTGAGGGTGGTGATTCTTTAGTAAAACATGCAGCTTCATTTATGATATTGTAAAAGTAAAAAACATCACACACAGTTCTGATTGGAGTACTTTTTCATCCGTGAACAAATCATACTTCATATCCCCTGTAACACAAATATTCTGATAAGTTGCTGTTATTTTGTCTAAACTTGGGTGACAATCATAGGTAAAAGCATTCTCAGACACTGATGGGGGTCTATAACAACCCAAGAAAAGCCATCTGTTCTTATCAATAATTACCTCGACAGCTAAGGACCTTTAAACTGTAGATTTGTTTTTTTGCCGTCCGCTATGGCTAGTGTAAATTATGATAACTTCATATGAAGCTCGACAGAGATAGTATTGGTCTTCTGAAAACCAGCATTAGGGAGCAATCAATCTTTGCCTCTGAAATTAATAACAAATCAATCAAATTCTTGTCTATCATATCTATTATAGTTGCGAATTTATATTCTAGTCTGTTAATTTTAAGTGATGCACCAATAAAACGTATTGGTTCCTTGTATAGCTCCATGGCGACTTAACTGAGCCAGTAACTCCTCTTTTTTTTTTTTTTTTGTATAAAATGTTCTTTAACTCTTCAAAAAAGAAGTAACTTGTGTTAATGTCCCCAGTGCTTTACATTTAAAAAGTCTTGTGCGATATTTGCAGTCTGATCGTCTTTATGTTGAGATTAAGTGGATCCTTAGTCATTTTAAAAAGGAATTTGTGAAATTTGGAAATCTCAAAATGCAATAATGGCGATGGAAAGTATCATCAGATGCACCCAGCTTGGGGGGGTTTTTTTTGTTTGTTTTTTTTTTTTGTTTGTTTTTTGGGGGTTATTTTTTTTTGGGGGGGGGTTGCGAGTGACTTGTTTTTACATTTTGGTGGGTCTACAAATCACAGAAGCCACATTGCAAACCTTTACTCCGTACATCATTATGACAAACCGTAAACTGATATCTAATAGGTCCTAGTGGTGGATACACTGCCGCTCAGTGTAAGGCACTGGAATGCTAAGTATTCAAGCCGTCAATATTCTAATAATAAGATAGATCTGAATGTAAAGTTCTGGTTTCGAGAAATGAATAATTTTAGAAACATGACTAACCATACAAATTAAGGCGAATTTCATTCAGTCAGGAAGTCATATGATAAGTATCATAGTAAACAAAGCTAAGTGTTTCCTGGTCACATACTATCAATCTCCATTCATTAATCAAAATACTTATGTTACATATAGACCGGACCATTTTGCCAATATTAGTCGTATACTTCTTACAGGAGAACACGAAATTATTGACATTTTTACAAATGAAATCTATTCATCATTATATCTTTTATAGAGCATAGGGCTTCCTGAATGATATGTTGAACATAATGAAATTAGGAATGAAAATAGTATACATCAGTAAGGGGAAATCCGTTGTATGCAACTGACCCATTCTAAAACTAGATATCACATGTCATCACTGTGTGCGCGTTCAAATTTACTATAACATTTTAGCAATGAAAGTGATATACAATGCATAATCAGAACATTCTCGGGCTCGTAAGCCTAGTAATACCCAGGATTGAAAGAAATGTCATTATTTTTCTTAACCGCGCGTTAACGTAGACAGTAGTCCTGAGGACCTCTCAAGTTAACGTGGCTGGACCGGTCGCGTGCTGTCCTCACGTTCACCTGGACCTGTCCTCACGTTCACTCGATCATTTTATTCTGCGAAGGCGTAGGAGTGGTACGTGTACATGTAGTTGTGAATGTTGAAATATGATATTATCTTGGATCTTATAAAATCACCGAGAATATCACCTTCTATACGAGAACTGATTGTACGATTGAGAAATGATGGAATGACAATTGTTTATATACGGAAAACCTTGATGCAGTCAGAGAGAATTCAAGAAAGGCGACAAGATATAAGTCCTTTTTGAACGATATCATGTTAAGCGGAAAATATTATGTCACTGGTCACGTTTTTATAACCTCTTCACACATAAATTTCGAAGCTACTTATAAATAATATGTTACATGACGCCTGATCTCTTCTTGTAGAGCTTTTAATAGTTAATAATGCACTGAATTGCACATTGTCGGGTAAAAATGGCAAACAAATGTTTCTGATACATAGGTGATTCAATTTATGTCTCTACATCATATCCATCTATTTCGGTATTTCAACAAAATTTTTGCCAACAATTTAGTTCTATTTCTTAATTTATTTAATATACAAGTAAATGTACATGAAATAATGCCCCCTGTGAATTATTGAAACGTGTTCGATTACTACATGTATATCAAACATAAATTTGTAGACATGCAAATGTAAATGTATCGCTACTAAGTTATAGATGTATATAGATGCACATATAAATACAGTGTGTAAAAATATAAAATGATATTTCGGTTGCACCATGAACAGCTTTCGTAAATGTGTTTTCATATCTATAATGTACGAAAACTTAATGATTAATACACTATAGATTTTTTTAAACAAAGCCGGCGTGGCCTAGTGGTATCGCGCTGGACTCCTGATCGGGAGGCCGGGGTGCGATTCCCGCTCTGGTCATGCCGGTGTCCTGTCTTTCGGATGAGACAGTAAAAGCCGAGGCCCCGTGTCGTGGTATGCATGGCACGCTAAAGATCCCTCACTGCTTCGGGTGGGTCCATTGCAAAGGTCAAAGTTTGTATGCCTCGCATCAGGCAGATGTCGTTACCATATACGTGAAATATTCGTGGTGTGACGTTAAACAAAAATCAATCAATCATTTTTTAAACATTGCAAACGAATGCGATTATCAAATGCCTTAACTTGGTTGAAAGATGGAGTTAACGGGAGGAGCTAAGTTAACGCGTTTTGGTCAGCAGTCATATGTTCACGCGTTCACATACATACACGGCGTGGCCTAGTGGTATCGCGCTCGCCTCCTGATTGGGAGGCCGGGGTTCGAGTCCCGCTCTGGTCATGCCGGTGTCCTATCTTTCGGATGAGAATATGTCGTGGTATGCATGGCACGTTAAAGATCCCTCACTGCTTCGGGTGGGTCCGTTGCAAAGGTCAAAATTTGTATGCCCCGCATCAGACAGATGCTGTCACCATATTCGTGAAATATTCGTGGTGTGACGTTAAACAAAAATCACTCAATCACATAATGTTAGGTTAGGACTGTACCCATCCGTACTTAGTCACTGCTCTAATGCAGTTTTCTCCGTTTTCGTATTTTGATTAATTAACCCCTACTCTTTTAAAAGCGAATTATGGGTATAGTCAAAAGCTTTGAAATACCGTAATTACTCTCTCTACTAAAAAAAAAAAAACAAAAAAAGATAAAAAAAAGAAAAGAAACGTTAATATGATTGAATAATGGTTTGATTGGGATTTAAACTTATTTATTATATCGAAGTGTATCGGACCGAAAACTCTTTCATCATACCTCATAATAATCACATAAAAGGATGGATTAAAACCCTAAAACTACGAAATATTAGACACTATCAAATAAATCAACTTTTTCCTATTAGAAAATTCACTCGAAGCGAAAGACCCAGAATCGGCCATGGGATTGGATTCTCAGACTGAAAATCACGTGAATTAAACCTTTATGAAATGTACGTAACTGCTTTAGACTGCTTTAGTTACTCTCTTATTTCAAATGGTACCAGAAGGATAGATCGGTGTCCTGGATTTCGGATGATACGATAAAATCAAGGTCCTTCGCACGCACATGTGATACATAAAAGATCCCTCTCAGCCTTGGATGTTTCTGTGCTTGCATTATTTAGTTACTTCACCATTTATAAGAGGATATATATGTCTTCCGTATTGCAAGAGGAATCGAACAAACAAACATTATTCCAATTATGCCAATAATAAGACAGTATTTTGTTTTTGTCTTTGTAGAATAAAAGACAACTATGTTCAGACATATCGCTGTTTCCATATTGATTTTTTACCTATTTTTCGTGTTGCACGCGGGCATTCTGAAAGGGCGGTGCAAAGACATATATAAAGATCTGGAGGCAAATGGAGCCATTAACTTCACTGAAAACATCCGTGGATTTGTATGTAATGGTGAGAACAGATATCACTGCCTCCATGACAAGCAAGGGAAAATGGATGTGGAAAATTGCTATGAATGGATAACAATAGAACCGGGTAATATATCACTACGTAGTTGACACAATTATTGTCTTTTATAGTTTTTATTCTAAATAATAGATTTTTTCCTCATTGGCTTCTCTTTCCTAATTCGAATTTACATTGGTACATTTGTATTTTATGGTTATTTGTGCCTGGTCTTTTTTGTCTCAGCCAATAAAATCGATGTCAAAAAAGGTGAAATCATTATTAAAAGGAATTGCACATACAAATATACTTTAAAAGACCAGAATTAACAAAATGATTCTTCCATGATATTTAGCTCTTCTGAGTCGAAACTGAAGTGAGCTAATAATCAACGCAATGTCCGTCAGACTTTTTTCAGTTTCTTTAGAACCGCATGAAGGATTTTGATGAAACTCAAGATCCCCTGCAAGTGTTATGCTTGCCGACCATATCCGGCGCAAAGATAAATAAAATAGGTACCTTCCTGTGACGACATTTTGTGCAGACCTCAAGGATATACTGACAATACTAATACACCAAAAATGATTGGAAAATATGTGAAGATTTTTAGTTTCATTCCGAAAGAATTTTTAATTTTTTTGGACGTTATTGATTTACTTGATACTGTCGTTCTTATCTTAAATTTAAATCTGTAGAGAATGTTTTGCGTATAAAATGTTTCGCTAGCATTTTTCGTATTGCTTGATTGCTTGATTTTTTTTTTATAAATCCCGAAATAAAATATAAAATACATTGCAGGGAAATGTCCCATTGCAGTGAGTCATTACAGTGGAATTCATGCTACTGACTGTGTGCCCACCAAAGATACCGGATGTCCAAGGACTGCTTATATGTCATATGAATACTATCGATGTAAGATAATTTGCACACGACATTTAATATTTATTATTATTATTATTATTATTATTATTATTATTATTATTATTATTATTATTATTATTATTATTATTATTATTATTATTTTAATAATTAATACAAATCAAGTTTCACAACCAAACCTGTAGAAAAATGATTACCGTAAATCATTTTATGTGCAAGGATCTTAAATTTAAGCGAAAAAAAATGAAATGAAAATGATGATAATGATGTTGGTAATGATGATGATGATGATGATATCGTAAGATATTTTGTTAAAATAAAGATTCTCATGACAATATAAACAATAAATAATAATAGGAATTACATTTATACTTACATCGATATATACAAGCAGTCTATCTAAAATCTCTTTAAAACAGGACTTTTGGTGTATACACAATCATTCTTTTTCTAAATTTTCGTAATACTTGTTTGATTTCCAGTTTTGGATTGTATGTACGATAAACCCAACATCGTTAACCAGAAACAAAAGTAAGTGATAATGCTAATGAAAAATACGAAAGTGACTGGTGTCAAATGACCATGGGACTAACAACAATATGCCACACTGGGCATTCACGGACCCCTGAAATTCAGAGGTAAGACCAGGTGCGGCTAGCCACACCTGCCGTGATTGCCCTTACATAGAGACGGCACATATATAACTCAGCACTGTATATATAAATGAATGTGAACAAACACTGTGTAGAAAGTGTCAGGGCAACATAACATCAGGAAAAAAGGTATAATAACACTTAAGTCAAACCCTCCGCGGGAAATTTTTTTACGAGCTCCACACTGCAAAGGGAATAAGCGTAACGTTAAAGTAAAATACGAAAGTAACTGGTGTCACATGATCATGGCACTAACAACAATATGCCACAGTGGGCATTCACGTACCCCTGAAATTCAGAGGTGAGACCAGGTGCCCGGGAGAAGTGAGCGTCTCCTGTATGGCTAATCACACCCGCCGTGAATGCCCTTACATACAGACGACACATATATAATCCAGCACTGTGTATATACATGAATGTGGACAAACACTGTGTAGGAAGTATCACAGCCACGTAACATCAGGAAAAATGGTATAATAACACTTAAATCAAACCCTCCGCGGGTAAATTTTTTACGAGCTCCACACTGCATAGGGAATACGTGTGACGTTCGTGAAAAATACATAAGGAACATTAAATAAATATTATTATTTTTTAGATTTTACTCCATTAACAAGGCGTGGGTAAAAAAAAAAATCTGACTCTGCCTTATGAATCCACACAGGCAGAGTAAGAAAACTGGTTGGTTAATTGGTGTTTTACGTCGCTTTTAACAATATTTCAGTTATATCGCGACATGGAAGCAGAAGGTTAACAACCTCTTAAACATAGTGGCGCAACCCGGGAATCGAACTCGGATCGTCGGCGCCGCAAGCCAAGCGCTTAACCACTACACCAAGCCTGCACCCCAGAGTAAGAAGAAAAACAAGGTTAGAATAAGTACGTAGAAAACAAAGCAACGATATTCGATTACAGAGCGAAAAGGATACCGACATAGGACGGTCTTTTGACACTGTCAGCCTGAGTCGGTAACCTATTTATAGGCTCTTTATTCTTACCTACCGTGAAAACACTACACTCATTCGAACTTTGCCATCAAGAGGATATTATCCTTAATCGGGGGTTTCGGATCTTTCCATATCCTCTGGAGGGGCGACAGGTTAGCTGATTAAATTCAATCTTAAAGGGTGGCTTCTCACCATTAAAAGCCAAGATGATTCAAAAATGTTATTTTAGGAGCGAGGTCGCCCTAGGTATATATTAGGTATATGTTACGAATACTAAATGAACGTCTGACTCGAATGTTCTCGCTCACCATATAGAAATGTCAAATTGACAAACCGTGACATTTAGCTGGCGGTTACTTGCACAGACGGTCAACATAACTCTACAAAACGTACTTAACATTAACAGCACAAGACGAATTCATGTATTTACATTATCATATTCATAGAACTTCTTCTCTACAATTTAGTTATGTGTCTATTATTTCAGTTTTGATTGGTATTATACAATACGGGTGCAAGTCTACATGTATATTTGGCTAAACATTCTCGCGTCTTGCCTTATCCTCTAACCCTTTCTTCCATATTCTACCCAGTTGACATTCGCCCTAATTTACTACCCTCAGATTTACACGTATCCCCTGCATCCCATCCCTCCCCTCATTCTTTCTCTCTTCCCCACCTCAACTCATAAATAAAATGAAATTCGGAATTAGTATAAAACATTCCTACGGACGATTTCTTGACTTCAGAGTGTTCGATTATACGTACTTTTACATTTGTATGTTAAAAAGAGACAGAAATGGTAGAGAGAAAGAAAAAAAAACCTAAGGTCTACAAACAACATACTTGAATTTACTTTTCATCTTTTCTTTCTTTCTTTTTTTTATCGGCTAAGAATGATGGGTGTGTTGGAAGTTCCGCACGGATTTGTATAATATAATGAATGGGGATCCATGTGAAATCGAATAGTTGTAAACGAACAGCATTTTTATTATTTCTGATTAGTATGTTTTTAAAAAAAATTGAATTAGAATTAGTATATTTAACATAATTTGTTTGTTCAACATTTGTTTGTTTATTTGTGTTAAGCACGGTTGAAAGGGGGGGGGGGGGGGGAGTGGACTTTCCTGGCGAAATACACACAACATAATAATATCATGTGGTCTATTGTTTTAACTTACTTTGTATTACACTGTATTTATGTATGTTACTTCAAAATATGAAGAAAAAAATTTTTTAATATATAAAGAAAATTACATGTACTTCTGTTTGCGACTCCATGTTGTCTTCACCGTCTGCTCGATCAAATGTCACGGTTGCATGACTCCGCCACTTTCTGTTAAACTGTGGGCGAGAGCTATGTTCGAGCATTTGGGTCAGACGTTCATTTAGTATTCATAAAACATACGGAAGCGAGGTTGGCCTAGGTCGACTTCGCTCCCGTCAAAAAAAAAAAAAGGGGGGGAAACATCTCAGAATTTTATGGTGAGAGGCCAGATTTAAGTTGGATGACTCGTGTTTAATTTGATGACTTGGGTGGTAGCTGTAGCTTTTCTCTCAAGTATATTGTTTATTAAGTTTTCATTTTTCTAACAATTATATTTTTTACTTCTCCTCTTTTTTCCCTAAATTCATCAAAAACCTCTATATATCTATATTTTTTTCAGGGAAAATACAGCGTCATCTGTTCGTATTGTGATACCTATTGTAGTGGTGGCTATATTGGTCGGACTTGCAATAATTGCTGTTGTAGTATGTAAGTTTATAATCATCATTATTTAAAGATTATTGAAGAAGGGTTAATAATGATAGTGACATAAATATGTAGATTTGTTGTAATATTGCAATATTGTAAAGTAAAATATTGTAGATTGGTATTATTTTGGACTCAAATTACATTAAGATAATACAGATCAAACCGGTGTGGCCTATAATCAATAACTATTCATTTATCTATTAATTTGTTTTTATTTTTTCATTATCTTTTGGCTTAGTGGATGAGGTGTTCGGGTCGTGAGTTAGAGGTCTCGGGTTTGATTCCCGCCCTAGACACACCGGTGTTCTGTGTTTCGGATGATACAGTAAAAACCGAGGTCCGGTGTCACGGTGAGCGTGGCAGGTAAAAGGTTCCTCACTGCTTCGGGTGGTCCGTTGCAGAGATGTAAATTTCCATGCAATGCAATGCATTAGGTAGATGCCGCATGTACGTGGAATAAACGTGGAATGACGTAAAACAATAATGAATAAATCAATCAATCAATCAGAAACTTTTCGTTCTGAAATGTTCTGATGTCTGTGTGGACACCATATATGTGGAAATCGGGAATGCTAAATATTTCCTCTTTTTGATAAATACTTTCATTTATCTGAATATTACAGAAAATCATATTGTTTATTTTTATTTTGTCATCAAGGGTATAGACGACGTCCTAGTACTGGATCATCACAACCGATTGATCTAGGTATTTCTCATATATACTAACATAGATGGGGTGGGATATAGATGGGGTGGGATATTTCCTGCCTCCATGTCGTAATAGAATAAAGGCGATGTAAAGCTCCTATTAATCACCAACCAATTTATCATATCCACTAACATAAATATTATATTTACATGTATTGAATATAAATTGTTATCCATTCAAACATGTGATATTGCAATTATAAGATCATGTAATAATGTTTTGTATTGAGATATTATCTTTCATTGTATCAAACGTTAAATACGAAGTTCAACATCAGCAACATGAAACGGTTACAAATCTTGAGAAAACATTGCATTTGAAAAAGAAATCTCTCTTGGATTTTGGAAAAATCTTGTGGTTCTTAACGCACAGCTACGTATTACTTGTGGTAAATGTATTTGACACAATTTTCAAGAAATAAACTTATCGTGGTCTAAATCCTATGAATAGAGCTTTGTTATCTTTGATAACACTTTGTTTTTGTATTGAGTTTTATTTCTTTTTTTCTCAAGACATGTCGGTCGTCAGAGATTCATCGCTTGGTAAGTAACAGTTATTTACATCAACCGTTTTTAAAAAAGGAATATGTGTACATCAAAAAAGATTGAACAAAATAATTATCATTTTCTTTTCTCGAAAAATCAAGTTGGGATATATCTAAAATTTCATTGGAATTGAAATTTCTATTTACTATTATACAGGTGATGGAAACTGTGACATCCCGAATGGTAAGCATTGCATCAAATACGTATTCTAGAAATTTTCATAGTAAACGTTATAATTAATGAAAGTGTAAATGTAAACGTAATGTTTATTTTCAAGGTAAATCCCTTTATCTCTATTTGCGGTACCTGGGTATCTGTCCGATCCCATTATTACACTGGAACTCAAAAACACTTTATAAAACATGTTACTTGAATTGTTTATCTTTATTTACACATTATAAATATTATAGCTTTGTGATTCTATGTGATTTTGTGTGTATATAACTCAAGAATAATAATGATGTGTATATATAGTCAAAATCCATTAGCCAAAATGGGATAAGTTTTCTTATCGAAAAAAACTGTACCCTTCTTTCTTATCAAAAACATCGATACTCAACTTTCTAATTGAAGAAAGTCGTACGCATATTGCTTATCGACGACAACCATATTCATCTTTCTTATCGAAGGAAGATGATAGTACTCATACTTCTAATCAAAGACAACCGCACTCACCTTATTTATCAAAAACAAACGTACTCATCTTTCTTAATGAAGACAACTGCACTTTACTTCCTTATTGAAAACAAGTGTACTCAACTGTCTTATTGAAGGCATCCGTCCTAAATTTCTTGAAGACAAACATACTCAACTTACCTATCAAAGACAATGGTACTCACTTTACTTGTCGAAGGCAACCGTACTCACCATTCCTATCGAAAGCAACCGTACTCACCATTCCTATCGAAGATAACCGTACTCACCATTCCTATCGAAGGCCACCGTACTCACCATTCCTATCGAAGATAACCGTACTCATTTTCCTTATCGACGACAACCGTACTGACCGTACTTACCGATATTAAACGTACTCACCTTCCTTGTCGAAGACAATTGAACTTATCCTTCTTATGGAGGTTAGCCGTACTCACTTTTCATTTTCACGGAACAGGAACGTGATATGTCTTGTGGGTGCAAAAGTAAAATAGCACCAGTAATTCAATATATTAATTCATTTATTCAATGTGTTGATGGTAATTGTATTTCTTAAATACTTGTATAATTGGATAACATTGAAATTTCGTGTGTATTGTTTGATGGATCAAAGAATTCGTATGTCTTAAATGTTGAATATCTCTAAATATGATATTTCTAATAAATTCTTGAAAAGTTCTGTCATAGTTATGTTGAATTGGTATAGAATAGAACATGTTTATGACAATGAAACCACTGAAGCTGAAATGTTCTAATTCTCGCCAAAGTATTCTTCAAAACATTGGAATACTTGAGAGGTACCAAAACCACTTTTGAACATAATAACTGATTAACGTATACATACATGCATAATATTGTTTAAAGACGTTCGTTTTTTCAGATGCATTTGGAAAACTTAAGTGTAAGTATGAGATGATATATTATTAAATAATTACAAATATGTTCCTTAGTATTGTAATCTGATCATAGATTGCCCCATTTATTCTGATTTGGTAAGTGATAGAACA